>BLSH010063934.1:141754-160293 GCA_018402905.1 Glandirana rugosa
CGAAAGGTTGCCCTCTGCTCTGTACAGGATGGTGGGTGGGGGAAGGGTCCCTGTGGAGAGAGGAAGCACTGCTGGAGGTAGAGACTAAGTGTCGGAGTGTGACTTGTGGAGGGGGGACATGACTAGACAGCAGGCTACAATGTGTAACTGCAAGCAGAGAAAATCTTGGCTCCCCCCCAGGCAGAGACCAAATGGACTAGGCAGTTTAAGGTCTGCAGATTCAGACGTCCTAAAAACCTCCTATACTCAGAATGCAATGTTGGAAAGCAGCCAATGATGGTGGAGAATTCATTTTACTGTGTTCTAGATAGGGTTTTTTAGTGAGATTTGGGACGTTTGCCCTGTTACTAGGCAGATTACACTTCTCTTTCTTATCTAATATGTCTATTCCAGCAATTAGCAACAGAAGCACAGCTAGAGAGAGATTCCAAAGGTTTTTTTTCTTTCTAGTTTCTATCTAGCTGTGCTGGCTGTTGGTTAATAATTATAGTTTATTTTTATTTCTTACTTATTTTTTTGGTGGGGCGGAGCCCCACAGCCCTTATGGACGAGCCTCCACTGATATGTGTATATATATATATATATATATATATATATATATATATAAATTTTTATTTTTTTTTACTAATTTGGGATTCTTGGTGCTTAAAGCGGTAGTAAACCCGCCTCCTTCAAAAAAAACCTGCAAGACAATAGCATAATATGTTAGTATGCATTGCATACTAACATATTATGAAATACTTACCTTAGAACGAGGCCCCCGATGCCTGAGTCGGTCAGCGCTAAGGACGCTGACATGTTGGTCCTCTTCTTTCTTCCGGGTACGCGGCTCAGGCGCTGTGAGTGGCCGGAGCCGCGTGATGTCACTTCCGCACATGCGCGTGGGAGCTCTTCTTTCCGGCAGCCAGCTCTGAGTTGCCGGAAGCCTCGGCCGGATCATCAGAGCACATGCGCCGCTAATGTCGGCGGCTGCATGCAGGGCGAATATCTCCTAAACCATGCAGGTTTAGGAGATATTCTTTTTACCTACAGGTAAACCTTATTATAGGCTTACCTGTAGGTAAAAACAGTAGTGGTGGGTTTACTACCACTTTAAATATTGGTGCTTATATGCCATGTAAGTTGTGTAGGCTTCATAGATTCATAAACCAATACAACAGCACAGACAACACACTAGGGTAAAGGCTCTCTGCGTGGACATTGTATGAAACCATATTTCAAATAACTGTCTAAATATTTTTGAATAAACACTTTTTCTTTTTTGTACTTCCATCCTTTTCCTGACCAGGAAAATCACCGCTACTTTCTGTAATGCTTGAGGATGAGTAAGGATCACACTCAACCGCTGTGGAAACAATTTCAATACAATGTGATTTTTGGCACCAAATTGGAACAAGGTTCCCTGTGCTTTGTTCGTGTTAAAAAATAAAAAAATTGTGAACACCAAGCTTTGTATCTGTCTTCTATACACGATGAACACACATCAATGTTTAATTCACTTCTTCTGATCTAGTTCAGCAACTATTTTTTTTTCAGCGGGCCATGGAAAAAATATAAAAAAGATACTTTTCTTGATTTTGAAAGTCACAAAACTTTATAAAGGAAATTCACTGCGTACTTCTGGGTCCACCAACCAGGTGGGCTGGGCAGTGATGCTGTGGGATGCATCACTCCTCTCAGAGCTGGAGGGGTCAGGGCTCTACTGCCATTCCATCAGCAGTACCAGTCACTGGAGAGCTGGTGGGAGCAACTTTTCTGTTCCTTTGTTCTGCTTAACTAGTTTCATACATGGGCATGTGCAGCAAAGAAAAAAGGTCATCGTACACAGGACGCAGGACATGTGTAGCATATCCAGGCTCTCTGCCTGTTTGTCTGGAACCCCCCACCCAGTAAACAACTATGCCTACTTTGATTGATTAAAGCCAGCATGGTTATGTACACAGAGAATTTCAGCAGCTACACCTATGGAAAAAAAAAAAACAGTCTGACAGTGTTTATAAATAACATTTGCTACAAAAAGATACAATATAACATACTGTACTGTTACTTTTGTATCTTTCTGTTCATTCATCTGCAGATCAAAGGGATGATGTAAGGCTGTCAGGTAAAGCAACCCCACAAGTTAAAAAAACACTTTTTGTTTTTTTTTTATATAAAATGTTTCTCTGTTTAACCCCTTATTATTCAAATCAGCCCTAATTAACGCCCTATACTCATCCTCTATTCAATTATTTTCCTGCTGTTCTTTTCTATTTTCTATTGTTTCTTGCTGCAGGGGAAGGCAGCACAGAGCTGCATCAATTCTGCCCATTACTTCACACTAGGAAGAAGTACCGTGACATCATTTGCTATATAAACACAATGGGAAAGCATTATTCCACATTGTGTTACAGTGCTCTGATACTCCCTATGGAGTACTCCATAACAGAAGCAGAAGTCCAGGAACTGATTGATTCAGCTCCTGATCTTAGTGCTGGACCCTAGCTGTCACTGAAATTGCTTAAAACCCATCTACAGGATTGTAAAACATTTGCCCTTGCAAGTCCACTCTACACAGCAAGGTGTTCATTAAAGGAGGAGTTTAGCCAAAACTTTTTTGGCTATACTTCTCCTTATGGATCACAGGAGTGCAGTTAATTCTGCAAAGCCTGCTGTAGGCATCACAGACCCGGTCCCGGCTCTGAAAAGATCCTGAGCATATGGTCTGGAACCACCCAGAAGCCTGGGCAGACAGCTGGTTCTGCCACCTACCGTTCCGCTCTCACCGTTCCGCCGGAGAGCCTGAGCCAGCCCCTCCCGCCGCCTCCACAACCCAGTGCTCCAGTAAGTGCTGGAGGGGCAGAGCAGGGTTGCCAACCGCCAGTAAATTTACTGGCAGTTTGTAAAAATCCGTGATTTTTACAACTGTCTATAAATATCAGGGTCTGATAATTTGTCATGCTGTGCTGACTTTTTAAGTCTAAACCAGGCAAATTACTTGATATGGGTATTGTCAGTGTTTCCATGTTGGATTTAAATATCAATTGTCTTAGATTTTAATAGGAGTTCTGTTATTTTTGAGTTTGCCAGTAGAAAATGTGCTCTGCCAGTAAATTTTCCATGCTTTGTCAGTAAAAAATGCTGCGGGAGGTTGGCAACACTGGGGCAGAGTAGAGAGTCAGTGACTGACTGTCACTCTGCAGGCTGAGGGCAGAGAATTGACAGATCAGCTGCATTTCTCTGTCTTAAAGGCAGCGGGGGACAGCTGCAGCTGGGATCGCTGCAGTCATCTAAGTGGATGTGATTTTTTTTATATTATTAAAAAGCCATTCTTCTCTTTGAAGTCTAGGGGTGCACAGTGCAGGATCAATTTCTTACCTTACACTTTGCTCCAGCTGGCTTTAGCAACCTCTTTCTTTGCTTGAAGCTCCAGCCTGTGGGCAGAGCCTCAGCATTATCACATACAATACAGGGACATTAACCCTGTATTGTATGTTCTGTTTCAAGCTCTGCTTTATGCACTGACATGCCTTCTTTAGACCTTAAGGGGTTGTAAAGGTTCACTTTTTTTTTATAATAACAAACATGTTATGTTATACATACCTCCTCTGTGTAGAAGTTTTGCACAGAGTAGCCCAAATCCTCTTCTTCTGGAGTCCCCCAGTGGCGTTCCTGTCTCCTCCTCTTCTTGAGTTCCCCCTGGGGGCACTCATGTAGGAGTGCTCCCGAGTCCTGCTGCTGCGTTCATTGACACAGACAGCAGGACTCAGCCCTGCCCCCCGGCTTCCACGTAACTGGATTTGATTTACAGCAGCAGCGGCGGCTGGTGCATAAGGGGCGCTTGGGCGCTGCCTCCCCGCCGCTGAGAAGAAAAAAAAAAAGTCAGACCGATTGGCTGCCCCCTGAGCCATCAGAGCCAATGACTCTCTGTCACTGGATGCTGTTGGCGGGGGCGGGGCTATGGTGGACGTGCTGGCTGCGTGATTTCTCACGCAGGCACAGCACTCCCCGGGACTTCCGAGCACACTGAGTGTCAGCATGCTCTCCGCTAGCGCTGCCTATGCATAATGTCTACCCGCTCTCCAGCAAGCTGATCTCTGTAACACTGCCAGCCTGAGCCTGCCTATTAGATGGGGTATGTGCGAGACTTGTCCCGACCTCGGGAGGGTAGAAGGCGGGGGGGGGCTGGTGACTGCATACTCTACCTGAGGCTCTGTATACTGCTATCTGGCACCCTGTATACTGCTACCTGGCACCCTGTATACTGCTACCTGGCACCCTATATACTGCTACCTGGGGCTCTGCATACCCTATCTGGGACCCCTGTATACTGCTACCTGGCACCCTGTATACTGCTAGCTGGCACCCTATATACTGCTACCTGGGACTCTGTATACCCTATCTGGGACCCCTGTATACTGCTACCTGGCACCCTGTATACTGCTACCTGGGGCTCTGTATACCCTATCTGGGACCCCTGTATACTATCTGGGACCCCTGTATACTGTTATCTGGGACCCTGTATACTGCTACCTGGGACCCTGTATACTGCTACCTCGGGCTCTGCATACTGCTATCTGGCACCCTGTATACTGCTACCTGGCACCCTATATACTGCTACCTGGGGCTCTGTATACCCTACCTGGGACACCTGTATACTGCTACCTGGCACCCTGTATACTGCTACCTGGCACCCTATATACTGCTACATGGGGCTCTGTATACTCTATCTGGGACCCCTGTATACTGCTATCTGGGACCCTGTATACTGCTACCTGGGACCCTGTATACTGCTTCCTGGGACCCTGTATACTGCTACCTGGGGCCCTGTATACTGCTACCTGGGGCTCTGTATACTCCTACCTGGGACCCTGTATACTGCTATCTGGGACCCTGTATACCGTATCTGGTGACTGTATACCCTATCTGGGACCCTGTATACTGATATATGGTGATTCTGTATACTGATATTTGGGACTGTGTATACTGCTATCTGGGGCTCTGTATACTGCTATATGGTGACTCTGTATACTGCTATCTAGGGCTCTGTATACTGCTATCTGGGGCTCTGTATACTGCTACCTGGGACTCTGTATACTGCTATATAGCAACTGTATACTGCTATATGGTGACTCTGTATACTGCTATATGGTGACTCTGTATACTCCTATCTGGTGATGCTGTACGTATCACTATCTGTGATGCTGTATACCCTGACACTGGTGATGCTGGGCTGTATACTCCTGACACAAGGGGTGGAAACTATAAGGGGTGAGGCTTATGAGAAGTGGGATGGGTCAAAAAGGAAGGGCGGGGTCTGGCGCCCCACATCCTAAAAGTTCACCAGCCACCACTGTACAGCAGCGGGAGCCAATGGCTCCCCTGCTATCAATCTATCCAACGAGGACCCGAGCCAGCAGCTGGAGATGCTGTGCTCCTCCCCATCGCTGGAACGATCGGGCTCAAGTAAGTAAAAGGGGCGGTCTGGGGGGGCAGCTGCACTACAGAAGGTGTTTCACCTTAATGCATAGAATGCATTAAGGGGGAAAACCTTAAGGGTTTACAACCCCTTTAGTCCATCAGACTAGTACAGTCACCTGTTGGATAAGCACTCTTAACAATTGACTTAATTCTCCAATAAGACATGGCAGTTTAATCTAATGTAGTTTTATTTTTAAAATGCAGTACATGAAATGTTCACCAGTTATTTTAAGTGTAAAGAGACAAAAAAAAAGAAGACAAAAAAGGGAAGAGAAGCATCAGGCAAATCCTAGTGCAGCATTATTTTATTTGATGAAAATACAATTGTTCACAGTATAAGGTGCACTTACATAGTGCTAATGAGGTTAGGTGCTCTCCAGCATCACAGAAGAGTCGCCGGAGTGTCCCTGTGGAAGAGTCCACGAGCGCCGTGTGTCAGTGGGAAGCTGAAGCCTTGAGGGACCTGGGGAGGATTCCGGCTGTGTAACTCTGTGTCAGAGTGCTCTGGAGCTGTCCGAGTGGGGAGTCGCCTACCACTGTATCTGGCCAATCAGAACGCGTTTCGAAGGCATGGCCAAGTCTCCTTCATCAGAGCTGATTACACCCCCAGGTCCCTCGAGGCTTCAGCCTCCCACTGACAGATGGCGCTTGTGGGCTCTTTCACAGGGACACCCCGGCGGGTCTTCTGTGATGCTGGATCTGGAAAGCACATAACCTCACTAGCACTATGGAAATGCACCTTATACTGTCAACAATTGTATTTTAATCAAATAAAATAATGCTGCACTAGGATTTGCCTGGCGCTTCTCTTCCCTTTTTTGTCTTCCTTTTCCCACAGTGATCAGGTCCCCCGGCCCACACCTGAAGCAGCCTCACTCCCTTTGCAGCATATGTTTTAGAGACTCAGAGTTGACAGGGGCGCACCCCCTAAAAATCTATGTTCAACTCGTTTATTTCAGGACTTTGATTAATCGATTTTTTACACAAACATTTGTTTTTTATATTGTTCAGTTTTTACCTCTACAATATATTTTTATTGTTTCTATTGAAGAACCAGCATACTGATCTATGTCCCCCCACTATTTTTCATAATCAGGCGTTTCAGCGCTGAGCGTTACAATTGAGATTCATGTGTGTGTTTTTTCTAACAAAAAGGAAAAAAATATCCTTATGCTTGCTATGAAAGCTGGTAGCTAACTGAAGGAGTATGAAGAAGAAGGGAACTAGCTAGCCCCAAACATACAGGGAAGTGGGATTATACCATTAAAGAACATAAAAATAAAAAGCTGTAGTTGCACTGAATTGACACTAGATGTCAGTATCAAGGAATTAATATATACATGAAATCCAGTGCAACAGTAATGGATACATGATCAGTTGTGCTTCAGAACATTGTATGCTGAGAAGGCTGGAGGTGACTGGAGAGCTGGTCCATCAGACTAGTACAGTCACCTGTTGGATAAGCACTCTTAACTAGTGTTGAGCGAACCTGGACTGTAACGTTCGGGTCCGTACCGAACTTTCGGGTGTCCGGGACCCGAAATCGAACACGGACATTTCAAAAAACATTCGGCTTCGAGTCCGGGGTTCTGGTATTTTACTCCACGTGTTGAGAAGCTGCAGGGCAGCCAATCAACAAGCGTTTCACTGGTTTGCCCTTAGAAGCCATCACAGCCATGCCTACTAATGGCATGGCTGTGATTGGCCAGTGCATCATGTGACCCAGCCTCTTTATAAGCTGGAGTCACTTGATGCTGCAGTCACATGCTCTTGGGTTAGCTGTAGGGAGAGGTAGCTGACGGCGTCAGGGAGAGATTAGAGACATTTTAACAACATCTGATACTGCATCCTGAGATAGATTACTTTACTACTGCTGTGCTGTTGCTCTGAGGACAGATAGCAGAAATTTGAGATTTCACATACCGCTGCTTTGAGTTGCAGATCAAACTCTGCATAAAACAACGATCGCTACGATCGTGCTCAACTATCAGATTGTTCGAGGAATTTGAGATTTCAAATACTGCTGCTTTAAGTGACACATTGCAGATCAAACCCTGCCTAACACAATGATCGTTACGTTTGTACACAACGATCAGATTGTGGGATCGTACACAACGCTCAGATTGTGGGAGTAATTTGAGATTTCACATACTGCTGCTTTGAGTGATCTGACTGCACTAGGTAGAGGCTTCTGCTTAGAGGGACAGATTATTGTTCCAAAATCATCTCCTAGTTCTAAAGGGAGAGGTTTTAGCTGCAGCTGTAAGTGACACATTATTGTTCAAAAATCATCTCCTAGCTTATTTGATTTTAATTTATTTTCCCTATCCCCATTTTTTTGTAGGGCACTTGCCCTACTCTTACCCCCATTTTACTTCCTTTTGCAGCCCTCTAGCACTTGCCAGGACTTTGTTACAGCCATTTTTGTGCCTAAAAGTTCGGGTCCCCATTGACTTCAATGGGGTTCTGGGTCCGGGATAATGTTCGGGCAACGTTCGGAAGCCGAACCTGGACTTTTTCCCAAAGTTCGGAAGGACCCGCAGAACCCGAACGTCCAGGTGTTCGCTCAACTCTACTCTTAAGAATCCACTTAATTCTCCAATAAGACATGGCAGTTAAATCTAATGTAGTTTTACTTCTTCAAATGCAGTACATGAAATGTTTACCGGTCATTTTAAGTGTAAAGAGACAAAAAGAAAAGAAGACAAAAAAGGAAGAGAAGCTGTTGACAGTATAAGGTGCACTTACATAGTGAATAGTGAAAGCAGGTAGCTAACTGAAGGAGTATGAAGAAGAAGGGAACTAGCTAGCCCCAAACATACAGGGAAGTGGGATTATACCATTAAAGAACATAAAAATAATAAATGCTGAGAAGGCTGGAGGTGACTGGAGCTGGTTACAGCTTACAGAGATGGCTGCAGGGGACACTGCTGGAGCCAAACGTAAGATAAGTAATTATTCACTTTCTGTGCACTCCTGGACTTAATGAGCAGTTAACCCTAGCAGGGTGAATTTTTAAAAATTCCTAGAGTTGGACTTCAAGCCAGAGGGAGCCATGGTCATCCAATGTGTAGCCAGCTGTACTCCATACCTGATTTGAGGTCTAGGGCACAGTTGGCCAGCATGAAATGTTGGCAGGCTACATGTTTGGCATCTCTCTTCTAACCCTTCTCCATCTAAAACTGCAAATAAGTTTTGATTTTAAATACGCTTTCAAAAAATAACACATCATCAGAAAGCAGTTTTCATTTATATATAACGTTTAGTGGAGTTTACCTTAAAGTGCTTGTTGAAAAGTGCAGGTGGGTTTTACATGAGCTGACAAATGTCACATTTGTGATGATAAGATGGAAGTGATTTTTTTCAAAAGCAAACAATGGCAGCAATCATTATGCACCAATTTCTTCATTTTTTTTTAACGCAAACAAGAGTTCTAGAACTTTGAAAGAGATAATAAGGCTTCTGAAGTACACACTGCAATTATTTGTGCCGAGTTTACAAGAATATCTGTACGGAAGACTTATTATTCTGGTTGTTAACCTTTAAAAATGTCATGATCTGTCACTTGTTTATTCCGAATAAAGGAACTTTGAGAGTTACAGATAACACAATAAGCATAATTAGGTCATCCACTTATACAACAAAATATCATGAGTGATTTTTTATTTTTTTTTGGTATATAACTGCTTCGTTCTTTTGTTATTTTATTCTAATGAGATCACAGTCGTGATTGAGGCTGCGCTGAAGCGTTCAAACATTTGACAGAATTAATCTGGAAGCTGACGTTTGGTATTGAAATTAGCAGGGAGTTTGTAACTATATTATTTTCTTTTCAAGCAATAAATAGTTCCATGACCACATTATTTTAGGTATAAAAGAAACTTAATTAAAGGGACCCTGATACTCAAAATATATTTGCTGTAAAAGAAGAGAGTTGATGCTCCACCAGTGCCTGCTCTGATGTCTCTACCTCCAACCTCCATGTCTCTATAGGACACTGTAGTGATGTGAAGGTAATTAGAACCATTGAGTACAGCAGAGAACACAGGAGATGGACATTCCTTAAAGTGGTAGTAAACCCATCCATTTAACAGTTTAGCCACTTGCGACCACCCACCACAGCGTGACGGCGACAAGTTGGCTCGTTATCGCAAAACGCCATCACAGGACGGCGGCCGCGATAACTAGTATTGTCAGCTTGCACGCGCCGCTCACTGTGTTTGGGGGGGGGGCAGGGAGCGGGTAGGGTGGACTCGAACGCCGCCGGCTACCTGCGATGACCCCCCTTGCAGTGAGAGAACGGAGGTCCGTGTAAGTAAACACGGATCTCCGTTCTGTTAGAGGGGGAAGGGCTGTGATCACAGCCTTCCTGTATATGGAAGCCGTGATCACTCCCTTCCCCCAGCCAGCCCAGCCCGCATACAGTTAGAACACGCCCAGGGAACACATTTAACCCTTAGAGCGCCCCCTCCAGGTTAACCCCTTCACTGCCAATGGCATTTAGACAGTAATCAGTGCATTTTTATAGCACTGATCGCTGTATAAATGCCAATGGTCCCAAAAAAGTGTCAAAATGGTCCGACATGTCCGCTGCAATATCGCAGTACCGCTAAAAATCGCAGATCTCTGCCATTACTTGAAAAAAAAAATAATAAATAAAAACCCCAGAAATGAATTCTCACCATCCGTAAACATGACAACTTTTGCGCAAACCAATCAATAAGCGCCGATTGTGATTTTTTTTTAACCAAAAATATGAGGAAGAAGATAAATCAGCCAAAACCGATGGAAAAAAATGTTTTTTTATATTTTTTTTTGGATTTGTATTTTAGGAAAAAGTTTATAGCGGTGATCAGAAATGACGCAGGGGGGATCAAATACCACCAAAAGAAAGCTCTGTTTGTGAAAAAAAAGGACGCAAATTTCGTTTGGGTACAACGTCGCACGACCGCACAATTGTCAGTTAAAGCGACGGAGTGCCAAATCGCAAAAAGTGCTCTGGTCCTAAAGTGGGAGATCCTTCCAGGGCTGAAGTGGTTAAAAACCAGTTTCATTTCCGGAACGTGACAGAAATGTTACAATCCCATTGGTTGTGCTCTAAACCCAACTGTCAAACCATCCAATGGCTGGTGTCATAGCTGATCACATCTGCAGCATCACGGCAGTTGTAGGTTAAACAGAGGCCAAGATGGCTGAAAATGATAGGAGGGTTTACTACCACTTTAAAGGGTCAATACCTGAAGAGACTTTGTTGTGAGAGTGGTGGTTGGGGGGGGGGGGTGTCTAGTTAATGGAGCTGCATTTAGCAGCACAGGCATCACAAGGGAGAGGTAAGTATGTACTCTCTTTTTTTACACTCAATTTGGGGCAATTGGCCACAGAGTATCAGCTAAAGGCACAGTGGAAATAATTATCTTCAACTTTAACCAGACACTTATGAGATTTGTAAGCCTTTACCAGAAAGCACAACCACTCCTGGCACTATTTTCTTATACCGGTTCCCGACCGGCTCGCGTACATTTACTGCTGCAGAGTGGCACTGTAGCGCAAATCGGCGTCTATAAACAGTGACTCGCGCACACGCGGCTAGCGGGCTAGAGCGCGCCATCATGCTCTTGTGCCAGCCGTACTCTGCAGGAGTGTGGCCGTGGCTCGGGCGGACTCGATGTCCGCCAGCGAGCCGCGATTGCTTAGCACAGAGGAAAAACAAGTAAAAAAGTAAGAAATATTGTTTTTTTTGCAAAATTGTCGCTCTTTTTTTGTTTATAGCGGCGATCAGAAGTGACACAGAGGTGATCAAATACCACCAAAAGAAAACTCTATTTATGGGAAAAAAAGGACGCAAATTTTGTTTGGGTACAACATCGCACGACCGCGCAATTGTCAGTTAAAGCGACGCAGTGCCGAATTGCAAAAAGTGGTCTGGTCCTTACATGGGAAAAATATAAAAAAATAAAAGACTTGGAATGCCTCTGAAGCCTCTGAAGCCAGCCAAACATGGGTTGAATTCTGATGGAATCTTCTTTCATAAATCATAACTAAGAATTTTCGTTCAAATTTCGCACCATTGGTGGGCCCCAACATCATTTTTGTGAAGCCATCCAATTTGAGTGGTCCGGCATGTTGGAAATTTTTTGAAAAAGGAACAAATTTCTAATGAATGATGGGAGAATCATGCAAGAAATATAATCTATAAAGGAATGTGCATGAGCTGTGACCAGGAAAGAATGCTCATAGCCCTTCTTTAATTCAATGTGTTTGTTTGCCTCTTGGGATGTATTATGTAGCCATCCCAGGAGCTGTGGCAGAGACCAGTGGCACGTCTGAATGTAGGTGTTGGAACTGGTGCATGTGCACATGCTCTGTAGGCATCCCTTCCAGGTCCTGTAGATTTGGCACCGACTTATGTATCTTGTCTGTGCATGCACCGGATCTGAATTAAAAATGGAAGAAAATTGGAAGAATTGAAAAATGGACGACAAAGGGCCTGGAATCCATGGTCTAGTACATATGCTTCTTTATTTTAAGACAAAGACAAGTGGTAGGTTTTATTTTTTTTGGGGAGGAGGGGTGGGCTGTTAAGCAGAGAGAAATTTGTTTTTCTCTTTGTTCCTCCAGAGGACCATGGTGCAGCTTTGCATCATGGGGCACCAATTGTAACTTAGCAGACAGAGTTTATAAGTAGTGCCACTGGCCAAACTTGCCCATTAAAGTCAATGGGATTGTGCTGAAACTGAAAACCAAATTATTGGCTCGCAGTTGCAGTGCAGTAAAATCTCTATTTTGTTTGTGAAAAAAAAACGGCATTTAGGAACCGGTAGGGATTGCCGCCGGATTTCAATCTAGTTCTGAGCTGCATTTCCGGCTCAAGCTGTTTGACTACGTTTGGTTACCTTGTAAGTTAAAAAATGTTTTATCGACTTCACAACTTCAGCTATAATAGTTTTAATCGCTGCCTGTGTCCCCGCTGGGGAACCTTATTTTTCTGTTCTAGACCATTGTCAGACAGGGACAGCTGTTCTGGTGGCAATTGTCCAAGAAGAAGAGATTGTAGAGACTTCCTCTCTTTTCCAGTTGCGTCTCAAGGACAGATGGAGGGCCTGTTCACATAATCGAGTTGAGAACTCCTCAACGCGTTTCACCCTTTTCAGGGCTTAATCATATGCCTCTACTGTTAAGTGCAGTAATGTGTGCTCTACCACGTGTTTTACAGTAATGGATAGTAATGCATGGGCTGCCTAAATGCAAAGCTGTTTGCCTGGAGTCCAGCTTTAAAATTATTTTACTGTTTGTTAAGAATATATTAAAAGTTTTTTTGTCCATAGTCTGGGCATCGGTGCACTTTAGCAGTCTAATCCTTGCCTTGTGACATATGGCAATCAGAATCCCTTCTGTCCCTTTTCATATTTAGCTATTGCAATGCAAGATTTTCTAATTAAGTAGATTCCAACAGCATGGAGACCAACCTTGAGATGGTGATGAGATGGGGGTACTTGAATTAGCATTAGCTGCGTGCCAAGACTGCTTTAACAGTTTGCACTATTTTTCTTATTCACTAAGCTTGGTTATTACTAAAGAGAATTACACAAAAGTAGAAATTTCATCTGGTAGTAACAAGTGCACATTGAACGTCCATGAATGAGCATCATTGGTCAATCAATATCACAGAAATTAGGTCTTGGAAGTGAGTCACGCAAGGAACATCCCTATAGCCATAGAGCACCAGCCTTTTCATTGCTGTATTGATCAATGAAAATGTACAATTGTTTCTTTGCTTTCAGAAGGTGACATTGGAAGTTTAAAAACAAGGTCATCTACCCTAGGTGAGTAGGTATGTTACTGAAGTTAACTGTGGTCATTATCTTGGAGTTATTTGATTTAATTTGACCCAGCACCACACTATAAGTAGAGTATAGGGATCGGGCTGGGGTTCAGGTCAACCATGGGTTTAAGGCAATCTCAGTGCATCCTAGGTTCGTGGTCCTGGTAAAATAATGCAGGAATTTGGCGGCTAAAATTATTTGTAACAATGATACGCTGCAAGAGCCTTTGAGCCTAACCCAAAAAAGTTGGCCGGTCCAGTAGGGCAAATTTCGGTCAGTGTGTAGACTTCGATGCTCGAAAGAAGTCAATTGTTTAATCCACTTCTGTATAAGGGACATGGGAAATTTTACATGGATCAGCAGCTACAGCTACTCAGCTGTACCCTCTGAACAGTGTGTGGGTGTCGCTGTATTGAATGCTGTTAGAGAGACAAAACTGCATAGGGAAAGATCAGGGTTAGTTAAAGGGGTTGTAAACCCTAATTTTAAAAAAAATAACAACCATGCCTATACATACCTGCTCTGTGCAATCATTTTGCACAGAGCAGCCCCGGTCCTCTTCTTCCGGGGTCCCCCGTCGGCACTCCAGGCCCCTCCTCTTCATCAGGTGCCCCCACGGAAAGCAGCTCGCTCCTGAGTCCTGCTGCTGATTTCATTGACACAGACAGTGGGACTCGGCACCGCCCCCCACACCTGTGAATTTGATCGACAGCAATTGGAGCTAATGGCTCCTGCTGCTATCAATCAGTCCAATGAGGAGAGAGACAGTGGCTGGAGATGATGCGTTTGTGCACATCACTGGATCGGATAGGGCTCGGTTAAGAATAAGTGGGGGTCTGGAGGAGGGGGCTGCAGCACAGAAGGTTTTTTACTTTAATGCATAAAATGCATTAAGGTGAAGAAACCTTGAGGTTTTATAACCACTTTAAGAAACTGTACTTTAATTCTGATTACTAGCTCTTTGGAGAAACAACCACTTTGCCCCATTTTTTTTTGTTTCTTTTACTGTGGGTGTTTTATTCAAGAAAAATGTGTATACAAATATACAAATTCAATAACATTTATAGAAATTCCACAGAGAATGCATAGCATTATAGCATCCCGTATAGTTTTACATTATAAATCTTCCGGGCCCGGGGCAGGGCCCAGAGAAAGGGAAGGAGTTTCCGGGAGGGGGAAAGCCGACAGGCACCCAGGGCACCCCAATTGGGATCCTGCTGTGCCCCAGATCTACCAACATCCCTCCCCCCCTTCTACCCCCCCAGAGCCCAGGGGTGGGCATGCAGTTCCCATCTTTCAAAAGTCCTGAGTTGGTCCAGTCCCTGGGTGATGGGAATGCTTCTTTTCAAGCTCAAGCTTTGGCAAGCACTAATTGAGTGTTGGCAAGTTACATGACAATTAAACAACAGGTCTGTCCCAACAGGTCCAGACTGCCTCTGGCCAAGAAAGGGTTAGCTGAGGTAAGGAACTGAAAGGAGGTGCAAGAGGCCTAACCCCTAATCCGGTTGGGGATTTCGTGCTTGTCCTTGAGTTGAGGAGGCCAGCTCTCATGGGGAGGGCATGGCTCTCACCAGAGCGTCAGGTAAAGGACCAACTTGTAGCGGGTACAGGTTAGAATGCATTCACTTAGCAATATTATTAACTGGTACATAATATCAGAAACAAAAAGCAAAAATAGCTATTTATAGAAAGGGAGAGAAGAGGGAACAAGAGGAGGAGAAAAAAAAAGAGGGGGAGCTATAGTGGAGATGCCTTTGTGGAATCCAGTTGAGGGGCTAATATAGTCCGGGTATACTGGGACTCCGAGCGTGGGTTGTTCCGTGGTGCGGTGTATAGGACTAACAGACTCCCAACAATGGTACCCCTATATACCGGGCCCAAGGATCCCAGATTCTATCGAATTGCTGAGACGTGTTTAAGATCTTATTGGATATTTCTTCTTGAGACGTGATCCAGGATATTTTGCGCTTGGCCTGGTGGAAGGAGACCGTGGGCATCTTCCATGCTCAAGAGATTGATATTTTGGCACCTATAAGGATGAAAAGTATAAGGGTTCGGGAGGCTTTAGGGCATCCCGGCATCATTTGATTCAGGAGTGCTATTGCGGGATCTTGGGGAACGGTGACACCTGTAACTTTGCGGATCATATGAAAAATTTTGTTCCAAAAGGTTAAGATTTTGGGACAGGTCCAAAAGATGTGAAAGATTGTGCCCATGTTTTCGCACCCTCTAAAGCAGGGGTAGGCAACCTGTGGCCCTCCAGCTGTTGTAGAACTACATTTCGCATGAACCATTGCAAGGCTCATAGGTACAATTACTCCCAGAGGCATGATGAGACTTGTAGTTTTGCAACAGCTGGAGGGCCGCAGGTTGCCTACCCCTGCTCTAAAGCATAGGGGGGCCACCTAAGGGAAATACTTTGAGAAACGAATGGGTACTTAGTACCACTGGGTTATTACCTTTAGGCTGGCCTCCATTAGTGTTGTGTTGTGAACCCCTCTGCATGAGCGTTTAAAGTTGGTGTGCCAGGTATCCAAATCCCACTCAATCCTGAGGTCTCGCTCCCAACTTAGCATGTAAGACGCTTTCTCAGCTGATTCTGCAAGTGTGGAATAAATCAGAGAGATGCCTCCCCTCACATCCCTGGCTGTAGAGCACCAATGTTCATAGGGTGTAACCGACAGGGGGTTCGGTGAGGCCGCCCTGATTGAGTTTAAAAAGTGGTAAATTTGGTAGTAACGGAACCTTTCCATAAGGGGCATTTCAAGTTTATTCGAGCAGTAATGAAAAGAGAGGGGTCTACTAGTATTAAAGAAGTGCCCAATGCGATAGAGACCCTTATTGACCCACCACTTAATGGCTGTTATATTCATTCCTGGGGGGAAGAGTGGATTGTGGAAGAGGTGGGAGAGGGGAAGTCAGGGTAATGTTAGTTTTCTCAATTTACGTAGGAAGTCGCAAAGTGTTATCGAGTGTGAGAGAGTGGGGGAAAGAATGGCTCGGAGGGAGCTCCAGATAAGACAGTCTATGGTGTTGTTGGGGATAGATTGTCTCTCCATTGCCACCCAGTCTGCTTTGGCCCCAGGGGTATATATGTTATGGACATGTGGGTTAATTGGGCCGCCTGATAATACCACCATAGGTTGGGAAGCCCGAAACCTCCCTTAGATCTAGGTCTGAACAAAATTTGCTTAGAAAGGTGATGACTGGATTTTCCCCATATGAAGCGAATGATTGAGGCCTGTAATTTGACCAGTTGATTTTTCCGGACTGGGATTGGTAGAGAGCGAAATAGAAACAGAATGCGTGGCAAAAGTGTCATCTTTATGGCATTGATTCTGTCTGTCCAGGGCATTTTGTAAGAGGCCCAATGGGAAAGATCCGTCATAAGTTTCCTGAATAGGGGAGGATAATTGTGTTTATATAAAAGGTCAATTGATGGAGTAAGGTATGGGGTATGTGGTAAGGTACCTAGGTATGGTATGGAAGTGTTGTTCCAGCTAAAGGAAAAACGATCCTTCAGATGGTCTACCAGCAGTTGTGGGATTGATACATTTAAAGCTAGTGTTTTGGCTATGTTAATGCGGAGGCCTGAGACTCTGCCAAAGTCTTAGAGGAGGCAAAATATAGTAAGGGTAGAGATCATCGGGGAGGTAACGAAGAGAAGGACATTGTCCGCAAAGAGCGCACATTTGTGAAAGAGTGGACCCCAACGTACCCCATGTATATCTGGGTTATTTTCTATCCCAATCTCTAAAGTTTGGGATAGCTATTGCGAATAGTAGGGGAGATAACGGGCACCCTTGTCTTGTCCCTCTCTCTATAGGAAAGGGGTCTGAATAGTGTCCGTACAGTTTGATCTTAGCTACCGGGCTTCAATAGAGAGACCTCAAAATGCTGAGGAAGTTGGGTCCAAATTCCCATTTATCAAGGATCGTGAAGAGGAATGACCATGAAATAGTATTGAAGGCCTTTTGCAGGTCTAGGGACAAGAGAAAACCTTCTTGGGGGGTCCCCCCATCCCAGCCTGATCTCAATAGGCATATGATGTCTACTGCCCTCCTTACCTGGTCTGGTCCCTGCCCTCCTGGGATAAATCCCACTTGGTCCTTATGCACGTAGGACCCTATGAAGCTAGCTAGTCTGTTTGACAATATTTTAGTCATAATTTTCAGGTCGACATTGATCAGTGATATAGGCCTGTAGTTGCTGACCAGAGGTGGCTCTAGGCTTTTTGAGGCCTTAGGCAAAAAAACTTAGACATGAGGCCCCACTTACGCCCAGAATGGGAAAAATAATTCAAGCAATAAAACATAACTGTATGTCCCTCCACAGCGCTTCCGGCTTCCCTCCTCTCCCACTCACTGCTGTGGGGAGATCTTCAGGAAAAGGGTCTGGTAAATATGTCATTTACCAGTCCCTTCCTTTTCTAAATGAACACAGTGAGTGATCGGTACTGATCACTCGCTGTGTTCATTCATAACGGTTTACTCTGCTTCGGTCTATGAATTAACTGGAGCCTCTGCCTCCTGTTCATTCGTCTGCAGGGAAGCTGAGGCTGCAGAGAAAGGGACTGGGGAATCTGTGTCCTCAGTCCCCTTTTCTGACTCAAAAGTGAACAAAAGTGAGACTTCGGGGGTCTGTTTAGACCCCTGATATCTCAAAGAAACCAAACAACTCACCAAAAAAAATGTAAAAAAAAAAAAAATTTAAAAATTGTAAAAAAATAACAAAACAATTGCCAAAAAAAAAAAAAAACAGACTAAAATTTCTAATCAGACTAAAAAGCCATGCCCAATATGTAGCATAATTTAGCCACACTCACTATATGCCACATTTCACCATGTCTCTAATAGGGGCCCCAGTTACTTTGCCCATTATACTATTATGATGGCATTGTACAATGGCGTATAGGAGAGGAAAGTGGAGGGTATGACAGTGGGTAGTGTGTACATGAGAGGAGTGTGGAGTGTATGAGGGTGGATAGTATGTACATGACAGGGCTGTGGAGTGTATGGCGGATGTAGTATGACATGAAAGGGGTGTGGAGTGTATGGTGGTGGGTAGTATGTACATTAAAGGGGTGCGGAGTGTATGGTGGGGGGTAGTATGTACATGAGAAGGGTGCAGAGTGTATGGTGGGGGGGTAGTATGTACATGAGAGGGGTGCGGAGTGTGTGGTGGGAGGGTAGTATTTGCATGAGAGGGGTGCGGAGTGTATGGTGGTGGGTAGTATGACATGAGAGGGGTGTGTGG
>BLSH010063934.1:161253-172686 GCA_018402905.1 Glandirana rugosa
TGTCCACAGGGGTGACTCACTCGGTCTACCTACTCACTCGGCGTCTCGACGATATAGTGGTCGCGACACGGCTGGACTTCAGAGGACAGAGCCGTGAGAGGTCGCGGGGGAGACACAGGAGGTTGCGACGGACGTATGTCTAATATCTCCACCTCCGTCTCGACGACCGGCGACGACTCGGGTCCCGGTCCTCGCTACGAACGTGTACCCACTCTGCTGCAGACACTGCACTCACCGCCCTCTCCCACAGCTCAAGTCCCTGCACAGTGCACACAAGTCTCAAGTTCTCCCACTAAGCTGCCAGGTCACCTCCCTCCACACATCAGTTGTCCTGTTGCAGAAAGAGAACAAACTGCATGTGCCATGTGCAAGCATCGCTCCTGGCCCTGGGCTCAGCAGCGGCCAGCAGCTCTGCCTCCACCTCTATAATCTGTATGCAGGCAGCGTTGGAGGACACAGAGGGGGCGCTGGAGAGTGCCGAGACAGGAGACTTCAGGTCGGCACAGCGCTGGTGATATAGCAGCTCTGCGGCTCACTCATCCATCTGGCTCACTCAGTGGGGACACTGAGCGGGGGGACATTCCCTTCCAATCCCACATACATGTCAGGCAAATTAGGTGGCCGCGAGGCCCCATGGGAGTAAGAGGCCTAAGGCGACCGCCTAATTTGCCTAATTATAGAGCCGCCTCTGTTGCTGACTTCACTAGGGTCTTTCTCTGGTTTTGGGATAACTGAAATAAAAGCTAGATTGGCGTTGGCTTCAATGGATTTGCTGCTTTTTAAGGAGTTATAGAATCGGACAAGATAAGGGGAGAGAACATCTTAAAATGTGTTATAATATGAGGATGGGAATCCATCTGGGCCTGGGGCACAACCATTACGCAACTCTTCCTGACCTCGGTCTCCGAGAAAGGAGATTTTAGGGCTGAGCGATGGGCATCGGAAAAGTTAGGGAGGGGTATACTGTGGAGAAAGTCCTCAAGGTCTTGGGGAGAGTCCGGGCCCTTCTTAGAGTACAACTTTGAATAAAAATCAAGAAAGGTATCTAAGATACTTTTGGGGTTCTGCGTCAATTGTCCTGAGGTGGACTTAATTTTAGGCATGGAGTATGTGCGCGTCTATGGAGACAGCTTGTGAGCTAGGAGGGGGCAAATTTTTTCATGCGTGAAATAGAGACGGCCTCTAGACCATGCTATTTGCTTTCCAGTGTTTGAAGTTAGGGCCAAGTTTAAAGCCAGTCTGGAGGCCTCTAGATTAGCTAGGAAAAGTGGTGTGGGGCTTCTTTTGTGTTGCTTACTGACCAAATGAAATTCTTTTTCTAGCTTTGTTATTTCTACTTGTGTTCCCTTTTGAGGCGGGAGGCTAGCTGGATGATTTTCCCTCTCAGTACCACCTTATGAGCTCCCCATAAGGTTTCTGGGGAAATTTTGTTTGTGTCATTGAGGAGAAAGTACTCCCATAACTCCTTCTCAAGGAGGGTGCAGTGCACTGGTTTGGATAGGATAGAGTCATTTAGCCTCCAGGGGTGGAGGCCACAGGAGGTGGGAGCCCCTGAGAGTTGGAGAGAGACCAGGGAATGATCTGACCAGGGGATATCGTGGATAGATGCTCTTTTAGCTTGATGAATGGAGGAGGTGGGGAGGAAAATGTGGTCTATTCTTGTGAACGTCCCATGCGGTGCTGAGAAGTGAGTGTAATCTCTTAGTGATGGGTTAAACTCCCTCCAGGTATCGATTAGGCCTAGTGAGTGTAAAAGGCGTGCTATGCGTAAACTCTGCTTTGGGGGTTTTCGAAGCTGGGGGATCCCTTTCGATGTTGTATCTTTAATATAGTCAAACATTATATTGGAGTTCACCCCCCATTATGATTCTCCCTTCAAAATGCGGGGAGAGGGAGTTCAACATTGAGGAGAAGAAGGAAGCCTGTCTGTGGTTGGGGGGCATAGTAAGAAATGATGGTCCGATTGTGGATAAAGGGTACCTTTTTCGAAAAAAGTATTGCTACCCCCCCCCCAATTTCTTATCACCCGCATTGGCCTTGTAGAATATGGGGTATTTATGATGTATATATGAGGGGTTGTAACTGGTAGAGAAATGTGTTTCATGAAGAAAAAGAATATCAAACCCTTTGCTATTGTAGTAGTCAAAGGCTTGGCGTCTTTTAATCGGAAAGTTTAGTCCTTGTACATTGTGTGAGGCGATTCTAAGAGTTGCCGTGAGCTGGGTGTTATCAGCCATGGAGGAGGGGATTGGGCATCATCTTTGTAATGTAGGGACCTATCCCATCAGCTGGGAATGAGACCTCGAGACCAGTAAGGTGTTCTGGCACCGGTATGACTGTGAGTATCTTGGAGCAACAAATCCACGAAGGCATCTGCAATAAAAACAAGGTTAGTAGAATGAAAGTCATAGTTGAGAGGTCGAAAAAATTGAGGAAGAAGAGTATAAGAGTAGGTGGGGACGTTGGGACAAGAGTTGCCCGATGCCCCAGTGGGTAGGGCAGAGCCTGCCTAGCCCTTACCCTAGACTTTAGTGTAGCTAGAGTCCATTTAGTAGGCAACTCAGATACGAGCACCTTGCTTGAGTCACCTGGAGTGGTAAGTACCTCTAGGTTCCTGCAGGAAGATTGACATTTTGCCCCGCTCCGGCCAGGGAAAACCCTCAGGCTGTATCATGAAGCGGCTGAGGGCCTATGCGGTCACAGGGGAGGGCCTGTATACAAAAGGGGCCCCAAAGCATATTGTATCACCATAACAATTATCAACCTCTGAAAACTGTATAGCTAGATAGGGGAGACCTGTCTGAAAACATTATTAGAGTTGTTAAGTAAAGGGTAGATTCCTTCCATGGAGGATCTACAAGCTAGGTTTCCTGTGAAATAGTAACGGTATTAGATATTAGGAGCTTAAATAGTTCTTGGATCCGGCAAGTGTGTAGTCAACCCTGAAGGTTTGTAAAGTCCTCCTTGAAGGGGTCTCAACTGATCACAGAAGGGATTGATTGGGCATCACAGGAGATCCATTCAAGCAGGAGGGGAGATAATCTCAGTGGGGGGCGTTCAAATAATCATGTAGGGCCTTCTCTTTTCGAGAGAGTGAGAAAGAGCATGGGGTAGAAGTGTTCACCATGGAGTGTCAGTGAAGACAATTCCTCCTGGGCGGTCCAAAAGAAGAGAAAGGCCTGTATGAAAAATGTCCAGATCTGCTTCAAGGGGGGATGGAGTCACAAATCCTCTTCGGCTTCTGTTTGTTCCAGATGGGATTCAAAGGGCTCCTCGGTGGGGGCCGTTTGGAGGAGCTCTGGTGAGGGCCGGAGGGAGGGGATGGTAGCTCCTGGGAGATAAGGCCCAAGTGAAGCAAGAGTTTCTTGCCTTCTTGAAGATTGGTGATGTGGTGTGTCTTGTTTTTGTGTTGAAAAGATAGGCGGAAAGGGAAGGCCCACCAGTATTTTATGTTTTTTTGGGTGAAAACCGATAGAAGGGGTTTGAGGAATCTCCTTCTTTGAATGGTGGTGGGAGATATATCAGTGAAAACGTGTACCGGGTGGCCCTGGATACAGAGGTTCTCAGCATTGCGCGATCTCTTCATAATCTCGTCCTTTACCCCATAGTGGTGCGGTTTTTACTACAATGTCCCTTGGTAGACCATCCTGACAGGGTGGCTGCATGGCTCTGTGAGCTCTGTCCAATTCAAGCTTCTGGTCCGTGATGTCCGGTATAAGGCTTTTTATGAACGCTGTAACTGCTCCATGAGTGTCCGTGACAGACTCTGGCAGACCCCTTATGCGAAAATTGTAACGTCTGCTCCTATTCTCAAAATCGTCTATATTTGCTAAAGTGGAGTCAAGTTGATCTTGTAATGTTTGGATGCAGGCTGTGTTCTGGTTAGCCCGGGCCACGGTATTGTCTACCGCCTGTTCTATAATGTCCATACGCTCCCCTAAGCTGTGCAAGTCCGCTTTAATGGTAGAGGCTATCTGTGCTGCGGTTTGTGCCAGGCCAGAGGCTAGCATCTCTGAAAATATATGTAGGAGCATAGTAAGTTCAGGCTGATAGTACTGCGGCAATGGAGTGGCCTATAGGTGGTGGATTAAGCTGTTTGGACTGTTCAGCTGGGGGGAGTTTAACATGGGGGAGTTTAGCATTTCCTCCATTGTCCTCCCCAGGAGTGATTCAGTAGAGGCCGGAGATAGCATGGGGTCTGGTGCTATACTCACAGAGGGTGCCGGATGGCTCTCGGTGGATGGATGTGAAGGAGGAGGATCAGCTATGGAATCGTCAGTAGCTGTGGCGCCGCATGTAGCGGTCGCGGCTGCCATCTTGGAAGGCTCCAGCGCCTGGCCCTCAAAGAGGAGCTGGCAGTGTACCTCCTTCCTGGCCCGGCTCCCCGACATACGGGGGATGCTCTCAGACGTCTGGGTGTCGGGTCTTGTGAGCTGCCGGTTATCGCCTGCTGTAGCTGCAGAAGAGGGCTCTGGAAGACCGGAGCGGGACAGAGCTCCCGAGTTAGAGCGTCTTCCCGGAAGTCCCGTGCATGCGCACACGGGGGGGGGTCTTAATTTTTATATTCTGTTATGATTCGTTTTTACATTTTAGAGTATATCACTGACATTCACTGCAGATTCTAACTCTAGATAAAATAAAAGTTAGGTATACTCCAGTTAGACCTGTTATCCCTGATTAAGACTGTCCACCTTGGCCAATTATACATTAATGTAAATTCTTTAATTCTTATAGTAAATCACAGCCTGTGCTCTTTGTCTGTAGTAATTTGGGCCCAAAATTGCTATTTAACCACTTGCCGACCTTGCTATAGCCGAATGACGGCTACAGTGTGGCCTGCAAGTTCTAAGAGGCCATCATATGACATCCTCCAGTGATTGCGCCTGCTGTCCTCCAAGACAGTGGCTCTTGAGGCCAATCAGCAGCTCTTTACCACGTGATCAGCTGTGTTTAATCACAGCTGATCACATTGTAAAGAGATGCCAGTTACCGGCTCTCCTTTCCTCATGTTGACAGCATGAGGAAAGGAGAAGAGAGCTGCTAACTGGCTTGCATAAAAGGGACATGTACAACGATAATCAGGGCACTGATTATCAGTGTCCTGATTATCAGTGCAGTCCCAACAGTGCTCACCAGTGCCACCAATCAGTGCCCACCAGTGCCGCCAATCAGTGCCCACCAATGTTGCCAATCAGTACCCATCAGTACCTCCTCATCAGTGTCACCTATCACTACCGCCTATCAGTGCCCATCAGCGCTACCTATCCGTGATACCTGTCAGTGCCCATCAGCAAAGGAGAAATATTACCTGTTTACTAAATTGTATAACAAACTATGAAAAATTTTTTCTTTTTTCAAAATTTGTCTATTTAACAAAAATAAAAACCCCGGTGGCGATTAAATACCACTAAAAGAAAGCTCTATTTGTGTGAAAAAAAGATTAAAATTCCAAACAGGTACAGTGTTGCATGACCGCGCAATTGTCATTCAAAGTGTGAAAGTGCTGAAAGCTAAAAATTGGCCTGGGCAGGAAAGGGGTAAAAGTGCCCAGTAGACAAGTGGTTTGTACAGACTATAAATAGTGTATAAATACATAGTGTAAAAAGTCAATCAAGGCGTCCAGCAATGTAATTCTTTTCAATCACAATGACCTGCCATCATTACATGCAGCTGTCATTAAATGATGCATACCCTGGCTGTAATAATGTAAAATAGACAGCTGGGAATCCTGGGTGACATCATTGACCAAATTTGGTGGTGACCCTGTCACATGCACCTCTGGTGGAGTCTATAAGCAGCATTGCCAACACATATTGCACAGAGATGGTTCTGTGTTTTCTCCATTAGGAAGCCAATCCAAAGCAATGATGTGCAGCCGTCAACAAAATGGCAGCCATCTAAACACAGACACCGACTCATTGTTGCATAAATGTGAATGAAAGGGGTAAAAAATGGCTGTAGCTCCAGTTTTCCACCCATAAAGGGCTCCTCATATGCATTTTGCCATTTTTGGGGCGTAAGCATAGAGGGAAATGATTAGAAAGCCAATCCAAAGCAATGATGTGCAGCCTTCAACAAAATGGCAGCCATCTAAACACAGACACCGACTCATTGTTGCATAAATGTGAATGAAAGGGATAAAAAATGGCTGTAGCTCCTGTTTTCTGCCCATAAAGGACTCATGAGGAAAACGATTAGAAAGCCAATCCAAAGCAATGATGTGCAACCTTCAACAAAATGGCTGATATACACAAATATATGCTTGGAGGGCACACCCTAATAATGCATTACATTAGACATGGTGCTGCCATGAGACCAAATGAACAAAACAGCATATTACAGCGCACACATGTAATAATGACATTTATATTATGCAAGGCTATTTAAAAGTCCCTGAACATCTTTGAACAAAAATATGGGGATTTGGTCACTCTATATGGCCATAGAGTGCTTAGCCCACTACTGTGTCAAAGCCCCCCATCTCAGTGGGTCCTACACTAACCATAGAATTAGAGATTCTATCTCTTCAACAAAATGGCTGTTGTCTGCACACAGACACTGACTCCCTGTTGCATAAATGTGCATGAGATAGGTAAAAGATGGCTTCAGCTACTGTTATACACCAGTAGAGAACTACATGTGTTTTGCCCTTTTCGGGGCTTAATGGTAGAGGCAAATGATTAAACACTGAAAAGGAGAAACGTGTTGAGGGATTCTCTATGGGTGGAGAACAGAAGCTGGAACCATCTTTTACCCATTTCATTCACACACACTATATTGTCAAAAGTGTTGGGACGCCTGCCTTTAGACACACACATGGACTTTAATGGCATCCCAGTCTTAGCCCGTAGTTAGCCCACTATTGAGTTAGCCCACTCTTTGCAGCTATAACAGCTTCAACTCTGATGGGAAGGCTGTCCACAAGGTTTAGGTGTGTGTCTATGGGAATGTTTGACCATTCTTCCATTAGGGCATTTGTGAAGTTGGATGAGAAGGCCTGGCTCGCACTCTCCGTTCAATTCATCCCAAAGGTGTTCTATCGGGTTAAGGTCCGGACTCTGTGCAGGCCAGTCAAGTTCCTCCACCCCAAACTCACTCATAAACGTCTTTATGGACCTTGCTTTGTGCTCTGGTGCTCAGTCATGTTGGAACTGGAAGGGGCCATCCCCAAACTGTTCCCACAAAGTTGGGAGCATGAAATTGTCCAAAATGTCTTGGTATGCTGACGCCTTAAGAGTTCCCTTCACTGGAACTAAGGGACCAAGCCTAACCCCTGAAAACCAACCCCACACCAAAATCCCCTTCCATCAAATTTGGACCAGTGCACAAACCAAGTTCTATAAAGACATGGATGAGTGAGGTTGAGGGGAAGGAACTTGACTGGTCTGCACAGAGTCCTCACCTCAACCCTATAGAACACCTTTGGGATGAATTAGAGCAGAGACTGCGAGCTAGGCCTTCTGGTCCACATCAGTGCTTGACCTCACAAATGCGCTTCTGAAAGAATGGTCAAACATTCCCATAGACACACTCCTAAACCTTGTGGACAGTCTTCCCAGAAGAGTTGAAGCTGTTATAGCTGCAAAGGGTGGGCCAACTCCATATTGAACCCTTCAGACTAAGACTGGGATGCCATTAAAGTTCATGTGCTTGTAAAGATAGGCGTTCCAATACTAGTGTATATGCAAGAGGGAGTTGGTGTCTGTGTGCAGACAGCCGCCATTTTGTTGAAGCCTACTGGAGCCTGACAAGCCGATCCTGTCTATCCACATACTGATCTAAGTGATATAAGTATGGGGGGAATTTAAACAGTACTATTGTAATTGTTTTGGCCTACATAATGATGTGCAGCTGACACAATTTACTTTGGGGCAGCCCCCTCCCTCCCTTCTCTGATTGGCCACAGGCAAAGTCGCCTGGCATAAGTTGTGTTGTAAGTCGCCTGAAGTCGCCCTGAAAGTCTTGCTGAAAGTCATGCTGAAATCGCCTAGCAAAGTCTCGCTGAAGTCGGATCGCCCCTGTGTGAACCGAGCCTAAAACAAGGATGAAGGATACAAAGCAAAAACTGTGTTTTAAGAAATAAACAAGGCAATTGTTTATTATACACAGCGCTTTTGCAGACTCACCACCATCCATTTCATGTTTAGACCTTCTTTAACAAAATAATTCTCAGTTTTGACAAGAGTGCGCCTTTAAAGAAGAAATAGTCATAAGAAATGGATTTAATAATCAGAAGCCGAAACAATGCCAGCCGAACAACGACCTAAGCCAGCAGCTACAAGGAGATCCTCAATGATACAAACCCCTCCATCGCTCACGTAGATTCCATTCATTTCAATTATACTGCTTCTTTATGATCTGTGGGAAGCAGATAGGGAATAGAAAAGCTGATTTAATAAGAGACTAGCAAAGAAAATTGGATACAATTCCTGACACATATCACATTCTGCGATAATAAATAGAAGGTGGTATTCTGCGAGCTCCAATTGTCTTGCATGCAGAAACACCAGCGAGATGGCTTTTCAAAAACTATTAACCGGTACGTTTTAGGCAAAGCTGTATATTGCGCTAATGTCAGCAGCGCAGTTTAAAGGGGAATTGCAGTTTATAATTTTAAAGCCCAATTTAATCGGTTAAGTGCATTTCAGGGGCATCAAACAAAGGGTGTGCAAAGTCTCAGGCTGCATTCACACCCAAGCCTAGTGTCTTTGAGAGTTTTTCCTGTGTTTTTATGCACAATTTTGGTGCTTATTTATACAGCATTTTTGAGCTTCAGCATTTTTTTCTTTTTATTAACTGATAGTGAAAACTATCATCTGTTGCTAAGTTTTTCAGCTTTTTTTTAGCTTTTCCATCACATTTTATTTATTATTATTATTATTATTATATTCATCTATTCAGCTTGTCTCCTGTCACCCGCTGCCTGACCCACAGCTCACCGCTGTCACCCACTGCCTGACCCGCAGCCCGTCACCCGCCACCAAGATGGGGTACATGCCGGGCAGACAACGGGTGGGCGGGGTGCTGGTAGGGTTGCCACATCATCCCTTTAATCCAGGACACATATTAATTACACAGGTTCTGTGGCTGATTAAGGTGGTAATTAAACTCACTTGGTGCCTCATCTGCATTAAATTAGCCTCAAAACAACCTGTGTAATTAATAAGTGTCCTGGATTAAAGGGATTATGTGGCAACCCTAGGTGCTGGTTAGGTGCTGGTTAGGTGCTGCCCCCCCCCCCAAAAAAAAAAACCCTCACCAGCTGTCACTGGGTATCAGTGGGAGGAAAAGTGCTCCATTATTACTGTCACTAGGATTAATAGTGCCCCACTCTTGGGGGTTAATTTACTAAAGCTGGAGAGTGCAAAAACTGGTGCAGCTGTGCATGGTAGCCAATCAGCTTCTAACCTCAGCTTGTTCAATCAAGCTTTGACAATAAAACCTTGAAGCTGATTGGTTTCTGTGTGGAGCTGCACCAAATTTTGCACTTTCAAGCTTTAGTAAATCAACTCCTTGGTGTCACTGGGTGGAAGAATGCCTTAAATGGTGCCCCAAATGTCAGATATAAGCGGGCAAATGGCCGGATCCACCGCAGTTGGACAGAGTTGAACAGCAAAGATATCACATTAAACATTTTTAGTAGGATAGTAGGATGCACAAACTCCCACTCTTGTTCCTATCAATGAAAGGGCACCTGGTCTAGTCAGTCACGCACAGGGTTCTTCCAAGCATGCACGTATTAGAAAGTTTGCCATGCTTTCTAAACATTAAATGATAGCTAAAAGTGCTTTTAAAAGTAATGTCATCGAAGAGTACATAATTTAGTAGAGTCTTCAGAATAAAAAAATAAATATATCAATTGTCAGAAACTGCATATACTTAGCCTTTAAAGCCAAACTTCAGGCAAATTGCTAAATACATAGATGGAATACACATATGGGAGCTGTTTTTCCTTCCAAAGGAATTTTAGTTCTGTCCAGGCCAGTCCTGAGATTTACACAGCTCTGCCATACAGCATGTCCATCTAATCCTAATAAATTGAGATTTCTGTAGTGCAGGTGAACAGCTCAGCTAGGTCAGTGGATTGGACAGTGGAGCTGCAACAACAGATAAGGTCATCCCTCTGCCCTCTTTTCCTTGTCAACACATGAGAATGCAGGATTGCTGATTGGCTCTTAGTTCTGCCCCTCCCTCTTCGAGCATTAGTGCTCCTGCACAGGAATCGCTAAAGGCTGAAAACAAGTCAAACTAACTCTTCACTCATTATACATTTACTGATTTATTAACCCCTTCCTGGTGGTCATTTAAGAAGCCCTTTACATCAGGAGGCCCAGGTGGTGTCCCATTCACACGATCGCTGTGATTGGCTCTCACAGCGGTCACATGATTGGGAGCCCCTCCAGCTGGCTACCAATCACAGAGACCAAGAGTTGTCGGGGACAGCTTGGTCAGCATGCTTTGAGCACACAACCTAGGACCCCATAAAGACATATGATGTGCAGCTGCTGGGTGTGAACCTACCCGCCCTGCCACTGCATATATGCATTACAGCACTAAGAAGAGGTTAATATAAACATTACTGCATTTATTGGTGTTTTCATATCTGCAGATATCTGACAAAGGCAATGCTGAAAAGTACACAATGAAACATGAGAAAACTTTTCATCCTTAAGGTGACATCTCTGAAGAAACTCTCGCTCACATTAGCATACGATGGGGCAATTAGAGGCAATTAGAGTGCTGCTTGTCAGCAATGTTCCTCCACCCAACATATAACACCCAACTCCAAGTCTTGTTTCCCGAAGCTGAGAGTATAGCTGTGTTGAATTCTGTCACCGGCTGTGAAGAGATACATATAGAAAATGTTCATTTTCTTGTCTGCAAAATGTATTATTTGTGCAACGAGTAAAAGATAAAGTGACAATTCCATGAAAGGTTTTCTTACATATGGAAATACCAGCCACTGCAATATACACATTATTATTACTCTGCATATACTGTATTCTGATTTAATATGTTATCTCCCTGACTGTACAGCCAGGTTCAGTTTTACATTTTACAAATTAATTATGCATGTGGTGTTATAGATTGCATTAGATGCAAGAAACACTAATCCAGACTTAATTATGAACTTTACCAGCTCCTGGGCTGTGCTTGAAAATGTGATTTTTGTAGTCATTTTTATTTTTGCGATGGTAGTTTTAATATATTTCAAGACTGTGATCTTTTCCTTCCTTTCTCTTTCTTCCTCATTGATTCTCTATTTTCCTTTTCTTTCTTTCTTTTTTTCTTTTCCTTCCTTCCTGTTTTTCCTTCCTTCCTTTCCCTTCTTTCCTTTCTCTTCCTTCATCTTCATTCCTTCTTTTCTCTCTCTTCCTTCCTTCCTCATTGATTCTCTAATTCACTTTCTTCTTTCACTTTTTTCTTTCTTTC
>BLSH010063934.1:173752-188451 GCA_018402905.1 Glandirana rugosa
ATTCGAGTCCCATGGATGCCAGGACAGACCAGAACCAGTCTGATCTGTTACATAGTTACATGATTTGGTTGAAAAAAGACACTAGTCCATCCAGTTCAACCAACATATAAAAAAGAACAATGCACACACAAATAGAAAACCTCCATATACACAATCCTATATCCACAGTTGATCCAGGGCAAGGCAAACAAATCCCAAGAAAGCATGATCCAATTTGCTCCAGCAGGGAAAAAATCCTTCCTGATCCTTGCAAGTGGCAATCGGATATTCCCTGGATCAACTTTACCTATACATATTAGTATCCAGTTGTATTATGTACATTTAAGAAAGAAGACAGGTCTTTTTTTAAAGCAATCTACTGAGCTGGACAGAACCACCTCTGGGGGGAGTCTATTCCACATTTTCACAGCTCTTACTGCGAAGAAGCCTTTCTGTATTTGGATATGAAAAAGAAAAACAGGAGGTGGTGCTGTCTGTGTGATGTGAGTAAGAAAAACCAATCAGGTTGGTGTTGTATCTGTGATTCCTGTAAAAATCAACTTATTCTGCTAATACTAACAACGAAAGTGCTCCTGTGCTTACTGTGTATCAACTGAATAAATACATATATACCCAAAGTGTAATGTGCTTAATAGAAAATAAATAGAAACATAAAACAACTGGTCCGTAAAAATCCGTAAAAGCCGGTAATGTCCGTAAAAGTCCGTAAATAATAACTGTAAACAATATCTTTATAGTGACCCAACCAGAGGTGTATTTTCACCTCTCCAAACTGAGAAAAATCTTTAAAGAAGAGAGATGTGCATAAAGTGTGATATACAACAAATTCACGGACATGGATGGTTGTCCGTAAAAGTCCGTAAAGTGTCTGTAAAGAATCCGTAAAACATATGACAGAATTTTATCAGAATATAACCATACTCCAAAGATGTCCCAATGACTGCAATTGGTATATGCTTCTATTAAATGAGTTTTTAACCAGAGAAGAAATGCAAATGGTGACTTGCAGAAAAAACAGTTTGTATCATCCAAATATTGCTGTTGAGAAAAAGGTGACTTCTGTGCTCTTCCTATCTCCACTATTATTGATCGAAGGTGGCTTCACTCGTGCTCCCCCTCTGTGCCCACACTTACCAGATCTTCCCTACCCTTGCAGGGGTAACCCGCCTTTGTGTAAATGGGGTCTTTTCCAGCTGGCTCCAGGTCCGGATGTCTTGTTACAGCTTCCACTCTCCTTTGGCTCCCTCCTTGGGGCCCTCGGGCGTCCTTCCCCTCGAGTGTCCTCGAATGCGGATGTGGAAAAAACACACGGCAGAGATATCCTCGATAGTGTAGTATTTCAAAATCCAAATGTCCAATTTATTATAAAATCTTAAAAACAGCTCCAACAGTTTTAACATCCAGGGGCAATAAATACAAAGTCATGCAGGCGCTGCCTGCTTGAGGAAGGTTAGATCCCCTTCCTATGGAAGACTGTGCGTTCCAACACGAGGAACCAACTTGCCCGGATGTGACGCAATTACATTCGGCCACTCCTATATTGAAACAGTTTACATTTATTTCTGTATTTGGAGATTAAAACTCTATTTCCCCCAGATGTAAAGAACACCCCCTTTCCTCTGTGATGACCTTAAAGTGAATAACTCAACACCAAGATCACTGTATGGACCACTATGTATTTATACATGTTGATCGTATTATGTCCACTAACCCTGTAGACTTCATTCACATTTAGCCTCCATGAACACTGAACTAGAGTCTGAGTTAGAAAAGTAGTTACTTAAAGAGGCTCTGGTGGCTTACCATGGAAAAATTTGCTCAGATATACCAAAGTAACAAAAGTCTTAATACATTTATAAGACTACAAAGATAGAAGAAATCCCCACCCAGCTTCCTTCATATAAAACCATCTAAAACAAATCAACCAGCTTGTGTCTGGATGTCCAGTCGATGTACCAATGGTAATGTCCTGAGTGGTAAAATTACCAACTAATGTGTGGGCATGAACACGGTGATTCAAATAATCCACAACACTACCACAGGTGCTGAATTACCCCTACTCAACACTTGTAAAATTGGCTATGTATATACACTCACCGGCCACTTTATTAGGTACACTGTGCAATTGCTTGGTGACACAAATTGCTAATTAGCCAATCACATGGCTGTAACTCAATGCATTTAGGCATCTAGACATGGTAAAGACGACTTGCAAGTTCAAACCAAGCATCAGAATGGGGAAGAAAGGGGATTTAAGTGACTTTGAACGTGGCATGGTTATTGGTGCCAGGCGGGCTGGTCTGAGTATTTCAAGAACTGCTGATCTACTGGGATTTTCACACACAACCATCTCTAGGGTTTACAGAGAATGGTCTGAAAAAGAGAAAATATCCAGTGAGTGGCAGTCGTGTGGAGGAAAAATGCCTTGTTGATGTCAGAGGAGAATGGGCAAACTGGTTTGAGATGATAAAAAGGAAACAGTAACCACTCGATACAACCAAGGTGTGCAGAATACCATCTCTGAATGCACAACACATCGAACCTTGAAGCAGATGAGCTACAGCAGCAGAAGACCACACCGGATGCCACTCCTGGCAGCTAAGAACAGGAAACCAAGGCTACAAATCGCACAGGATCACCAAAATTGAACAATAGAAGATTGGAAAAGAGTTTCCTGGTCTGATGAGTCTCGATTTCAGCTGTGACATTCAGATGGTGAGGTCAGAATTTGGTGTAAACAACATGAAAGTCCATCCTGCCTTGTATCAATGGTTCAGGCTGGTGGTGGTGGTGGTGGTGGTGTAATGGTGTGGGGGGTCTTGGCCCACTTTATGCCCCTTACTGCCAATTGAGCATCGTTTAAACTCCACAGCCTACCTGAGTATTGTTGCTGACCATGTCCATCCCTTTACGACTACAGCAGTGGTTCTCAACTCCGGTCCTCGGGACCCACTAACAGGCCAGGTTTGCAGGATAACTGAAATACATCACATGTGATATAATTTGCTACTCAGTGATTGCAGTATTCTAGTCTGCATCTCCCCAAGGTAATACTTAAAATGTGGCCTGTTGGTGGGTCCCGAGGACCGGAGTTGAGAACCACTGGACTACAGTGTCCCCATCTTCTGATGGCTCCTTCCAGCAGGATAATGCACCATGTCACAAAGCTCCAATCATCTCACCACTGGACAATGAGGTCACTGCACTCCAATGGCCTCCACACTCCCCACATCCCATCCAATAGAGACCCTTTGGGATGTGGTGGAACGGGAGATTGGCATCATGGATGTGCAGCCGACAAATCTGCAGCCACTGTGTGATGCCATCATTGTCACTATGGAGCAACGTTTCCAACACCTTGTTGAATCTATGCCACCAAGAATGAAGGCAAAAGGGGGTCCAACACCGATACTAGCAAGGTGTACCTAATAAAGTGGCCGGTGATTGTATATTCCAATCCAAGAATAATAACAACGAATAATAATAACGGTATATCACAGTCCTGCAGCTGGAACAAATCCCCCGTATGATTATGCAGCAGAACCTATAATCATGATAGGACAATGCTTGACTATTCATGTGAAGATGTATTTATCTACTGCAACTATTTTGCAGAACAGGGATACCCACAATCTCTCACTATAGGGTTTATTCGCTCTGAGTGCCCGCTATAAAACGCGAGCTATGGTGCAGTCGCCAGTTCTTTGTATTGTAACTCATGCAGCACATCAGTGTCCATCTGACAAATGTCCTGCGCTGTGATGAACGACAACTCTGCTGAACAAGAGATCACCACCAAGAAGTGCGTGTAACTCTGCACACACCATCCATTATGAAGTGCTGTAAATAATCGCAGTTTATGTGACTACATAGATCCTATGGATCTTCTGTGAAATATTGCGATACTTGCAGAAGTTACTTGGCCTGCAAGCGGTTAATGCGGCGCAAGCAGTCCATCTTTCCTTGGGAACTGAGAACAATATAATGTATCAGCCACTGTGTGAAGAAATGGACTGAGTCTATTAATCTTCTGGCTGTTGACAGTAATACAGAGATGATATATTAAAGTGTTTGTTACCCCAGCATTCGGTATTCCTGATATATGCCCGCTGTACTATGTACTTGTATGAAAAAGTACCCTGTTCTCTTTGCATTGCTTCCTTTGTGTGAAATCCCTGTTGTTCCTGCCAGTCCCTCTGCTTTCCTATTAAAAACTGACCACACTAGGCATGGGAGCACAGCATGGTCAGTTCTCTAGCTCTGTTGAGAGCCTAGCCTGTTCTCCTCCAATAATCAGACTTGTCCTGGCACCCCCCCCCCCCTTTCTCCCTGGGAAGCTCAGTGTACTGTTGCTTCTCCTCCTCCCAGCTCTTATGCAGTTGAGAACAGAGGGAATGTGATCACTTATGAAAAAAGGTATTTATAAGGTTTTTTTATATCTGTACACAAATGTTTTGCCTTTTATTTCAGTTTTAACTTAATAGATTGTTTACAAGATCATTTGCAATCACTTTAGGAGTTAAAGGGATTGCAAACGATCATCTTGCAAAACAGCCCATTCTGTTTAAAACTGAAACACAAGGCAAAACATGTATGAATTATATATATATAACCTTATAAATACCCCCCCCCCCTTTTTATAAATGATCACATTTTTCCCTGCTCCCTCTGTTCTCAGCTGCATAAGAGCTGGGGGAGGAGAAACTGCAGCACACTGAGCTTCACAGTGAATGGCTTTGCAGGTGGGGGCGTGTCGGGACAAGGCTGATCACTGGAGGACAGCACACTGAGTTCCCAGCACAGCTAGAGAACTGACCGTGGCATGCTCTCCTGCTTAGTGTGGTCAGTTTTAATAGGAAAGCAGAGGGAATGCCAGGAACACCAGGGATTTCACATAAAGGAAGCAATACAAAGGGAATAGGAGACTTTTTTATACAGGTACATGGTACAGCAGGCACATATCAGGAATATGAAATGCTGTGGTAACAAACACTTTAACTCAATTGACTCTAATAGACTTTGCTCACATAGGGCAGTCTATCCATTTGAATGCGCTGCCCTACTATCAATGAGCCTGCCAAAAGAAGCTCCTGCTTCTCCTTTTTCAGACATTGAGCTTTAGCTCATTCTCTACTGTGCATTTGTTGTGCGTTTTGGCATGCACAAAAACATGCATTTGAGGCGAAAAACAGACATGCTTATATCTTCTGCTATAAAACTAACATACCTGCCTATCCACAATCATCTTTAGAATGTACACTGATAGTGCATGCAAAGCTCAGTGCATATTCTGGGCCCATCTTTGTGCCAGAATTAATGACACATGTGCAGGAGTTACAGTATGTCATTCCCCACTAGGCAGTCATGATAACTGAATAACAAGCGGAAGCAGAAGAGAAGATGTCGGCTTGTGATGGAATGCCTGACACCCAGCCTGGGTGCTTCCGCCAAGATATAGCTTCCTCCAGTCTGGAACCAGGAACCAGGTATTGTAGCTGAGCACCCAAGAACTAGCAAACACTAGCTTTGGTGCACACTGGAACTCACTTTATTGTAAACTCACACAGAATATATATGCCGCACAAAATTTGATAAGAACTTGATCACGTTATGCAAACAGTAAGATAATTAACATAGCTAAGGAACAGCCAACATAAACAGTAATCAAATTAAACGGTAAGCTAACTAGTCACCTGGACAAGCCTATGTGACCCAGTGCCCACCCAGACCATTCAGCATCAGTTCCCCAGTAGGAAGACCTAGGGCTGTCCAAATCTCTAAGGAATTAGATGACAGACAAACAATAGGTGACTCAATTAACAATTAGAATTCACACCTAGGAGGCACACAATGGGGGAAAGCCACCTTAGTAAACAACTATAGCAGGAGACCCCAGCATCAGGTTGTTTTGAGCTAATTATATTAACGTCTGAGTCTCATGGTCTAAAGCAGTCATTGCTTAATTGGGCACAGAAGCCCAAAATCTGTATCCAGGTCCTAGATTACCTCAGTCTGTGTGTTTCGGGGAGGCGCATACGAAGCAAAACCACTCCAAGGGCCCCACAGGCACACACCTCCCAAGAATAGAGCCCCCTCAAAAGCCAGGGCCCATAGTCAGTGGGCAAGAGGCTATCCTGCAGTCCCCTCCAAAAACCCCTGTCCTAGTTAGGTCTGTCGCAGGGAGCAAAGGGAGAATTAATAGCAGACTTTTGCTTCTCGGCTTAATACGCTAACAATCTAGAACAGTCTTTCTCAACCAGGGTGCTGCATGAGGTCCCCAGGGGTGTTGCGGCATCCTGGTTGAAAAAGGCTGTCAAATCCTACCAAACTCCCATCCGCCAAACATCAGAGCAGCAGGATCTCGATCAGCACTGTGCAGTGGAGAGCAGTGGCAAGTGGAGGGGGGTTTCTGAATACTGAGCTCTCTATCTCCCCCTACAAGACAGTACCCGGCCAGGACAGCCCACAGCTGTGTGGACTGTAATGGAAGAGCAGGCCTACCCTGAGGCTCTGGTGAGAGAAAAGCAGGGCGCAGAGCTCATCAAAAGGAAGGGTGGGGTTTGGCTTGCAGAGGTTAGCAGAGAAAGTCTTGTACATAGGTGTGCCAACAAGGGGATTTGGGGTGTGGATGTGAGCACAGAGGGGGTTTGGGGTACAGAGGTAAGCAGAGTGGGGGGTTGTGGCGCAGAGGTGAGCAGAAGAGTTCTGGGGTGCAGAAATTAGCAGGGGGATTGGGGTCCAAAGGTGAGCAGAGTGGGATTGGGGTGCAGAGGTTAGCAGAGAGAGGAACACGCAGTGTGATTTTGTAGCCTATTCATTTGAATGGGCTGCAAATTGCACTGGGACACAGGAAAAAGTAGTGCATGCACTACTTTAAAAAAACTTGCCACAACAAACTGCTTGGTACTGCGGTACCATGCAAATTGGTGCCTTCAAACACACTTCATTTGCAATCTGCGTTTGCAGTGCCATTAACAATGCATTGGCACCCACGTGCAGATTGCAAGGGCAATGCAATCACCTGCAGTGTGGGAAAGGCACACAAAGTGCGCCTTTCCATCACCATGTTTGGCCCTAGTCTGCGATCATTTTTTTAAAGATCGCGCCACACAAAAAACACAGTGTGTTTGCTATTGCAAGCGGTTACCATTAAGAATTAATGACACCCAAAATAATTGGAAGAAGGTTGAGAAACATTGATCTAGAACATGCTATGTAGCATAGCTGAACTAGAACTGCATGTCCTTCCTAATTCTTTACATTTCACTGTTTTCAGTGTTCGCTCAATAATTGTCTGCAGACTGGTAATACAGACAATGGTCTGGTGTAGGGATCAAGGAAAACAGGCTCCACCCACACAATACCGCCCACCACATGCTTTGTAACTCTAATGCTGCTGTAGATCAATGGTCTCCAAACTGCGTTCCTTTGCTTATTTTTATCAGGCTCACGGGTATTTTTCCCCCACCATCGGCAACAGTGGGGCATAGTTCCTGCCACTGACACCGACAATGGGGCACTATTCCTCTTATTGATACCAAAGATGGGGAAGTATTCCTCCCACTAATACCAATAATGGGGCACTATTTCTCTTATTGACACCAATGATGGGGCACTATTCCCCCCATTCATACCAAAGATAGGACACTATTCCTCCCACTGACACTGATGATGGGGCTCTATTCCTCCCACTGACACCAATGATGGGGCACTATTCCTTTCACTGACACCAATGATGGGGCTCCATTCCTCCCACTGATACCAATGATGGAGCACTATTCCTCCCACTGACATCAATGATGGGGCACTATTCCTCCCACTGACACCAATGAGGGGGCACTATTCATTCCACTGGCACCAATGATTGGGCACTATTTCTCTTACTAATACCAATGATAGGGCACTATTCCTCCCACTGATACCAATGATGGGGCATTATTCCTCCCACTGATACCAATGATTGGGCACTATTCCTCCCATTAATACCAAAGATAGGATACAATTCCTCCCAGTGATACCAGAAATGGGACACCATTCCTCCCACTGATAGCAATGATGGGGCACTGTTCCTCCCACTGACACCAATGATGGGACACAATTCGTTCCATTGAGACCAATGATGGGGCACTATTTCTCCCACTGACACCAATGATGGGGCACTATTCCTCCCACTAATACCAATGATGGAGCACTATTCCTCCCACTTGTTCCAACAATGGGGCACTATTCCTCTTATTGATACCAAAGATGGGGCACTATTCCTCACATAATGCCAATGATGGAGCACTATTCTCCCACTGGCTCCAACAATGGGGCACTATTCCTCTTATTGATACCAAAGATGGGGCAGTATTCCTAACAGTATTCCTCCCACTGATACCAGAAATAAGACACTATTCTTCCCACTGACACCAATGATGGGGCACTATTCCTCCCATTGATAGCAATGATAGGGTACAATTCCTCCCATTGATACCAGTAGTGGGACACAATTTCTCCCACTGACACCAATGGTGGGGCACTATTGCTCCCACTGACACCAATGATGGGGCACCGTTCTTCCCACTGACCACAATGATGGGACACTATTCCTCCCACTGACACCAATGATGGGACACTATTCCTCCCACTGACACCAATGATGGGGCACTATTCCTCCCACTGACACCAATGATGGGGCACTGTGTGAAAAAAACTTGTGTGCTGCTATGTAAAATAAATGATTAGTGCTCTCTTGTATTAAGTTAATTAGTATGTAAATGTGTGAACAGCTGCAACCATTCGATCAGTGAACTCACACCCACATCAATATATTATTATGCAAATAATAGTTCAATAATAAAACTTTACCTAAATAAATCAAACATATAGACGTTGATCAGTGTAACTCCATATTATAAACAATAAATAATCATATTGTTCAATAGTGTAGAAAACTCCAATCGTTTAAAAAGTCCAAATCGCTGATGATTAAAGAAGTGAATATCTCAAAACCAACAAAATCGCTCCATGCCAAACTATTCAATCCGTGCCACAAAAGATAAGTCTCCAAAGACCTCCACCATTCACCTTTAGGTGAATTGACCACTCAGCTTAAGAAAAGACCCATTCCGTTCTATTCAAGCCTTGTGTATAGGTATAGGACAATCTCCAATTGTCAGGAACAACACCTCTAGTAGTAGTGACCTACACAGTCCAAACTATAGTCACCTATGATATGGATTAGTGCCATTACCATACGGTTGGGGTGAAAAGGGATTTGGATTGTGTATGTAAAGGATGCTGACTACCTTAAGAACAAGCATTACCAAGAATTGATCTTCATGCGGGGTGCATGGTCTTCACTACTAGAGGTGTTGTTCCTGACAATTGGAGATTTTCCTATACCCATACACAAGGCTTGAATAGAACCCAATGGGTCTTTTCTTAAGCTGAGTGGTCAATTCACCTAAAGGTGAATGGCGGAGGTCTTTGGTGACTTATCTTTTGTGGCACGGATTGAATAGTTTGGCATGGAGTGATTTCGTTGGTTTTGAGATATTCACTTTATCAATGATTTGGACTTTTTGCACTATTGGACTTTTCTGCAGTATTGCACTTTGTGATCATTTATTGTTTATAATATGGAGTTACACTGATCAATGTCTATATGTTTGATTTATTTAGGTAAAGTTTTATTATTGAACAAGCGCACCATTATTTGCATAATAATATAGAGATGGGACACAATTCCTCACGTTGATAGCAAAGATGGTGTACAATTCCTCCCATTGATACCAGTAAAGGGACACTATTCCCCCCCACTAATACCAATGATGGGGCACTATTCTTCCCGCTGACACCAATGATGGGGCACTATCCCTCCCGCTGACACCAATGATGGGGCACTATTCCTCCCACTGACACCAATGATGGGGCACTATTCCTACCACTGATTTCAATGAGGGGGCACTATTCCTCCCACTGACACCAATGATGTGGTACTATTCCTACCACTGACACCGATGATGGGGCACTATTCCTCCCGCTGACACCAATGATGGGGCACTATTCCTACCACTGATTCCAATGATGGGGCACTATTCCTCCCGCTGACACCAATGATGGGGCACTATTCCTACCACTCACACCAATGATGGGGCATTATTCCTCCCACTGACGCCAATGATGGGACACTATTCCTCCCACTGACACCAATGATGGGGCATTCTTTATACCCACTGACTGATGCCAAGACATGTTCTTTTCCCATTGGCTGAAGTCCGGCCACCCTATAGTCTGAAGGACAGTAAACTGGCCCTTTGTTTATAAAGTTTGGAGACCCCTGCTGTAGATGAAAGATGGGGGGCATGTCAGTGTTCTGTCCCACAGGGGCTACCAAACACAGTGGTCACCGACATTGCCCTGCAATACTGGAAACTGCTACTGATTTCAATTACAAATCTTCGGGATTCACAGATAATATTACATTTCACAATATAACTGAGTATATGAAATATAAATATAACATCACTGTTGTCTGTAGGCCTTTAAATAAAAGCAGAAATGATATATGGGATTCTTCTTTTTTCCTTCTCTAATGTACGGTATATTTCTTTTTGGGTTCAGAGTCTCACCAAAAAAATTCAATGCTGTCCACGGTATGAAAGAGGGAATTGTTAAAGCAGATTATTAACTTCTACAGCTCAGAGATAAAGCCCACATTATCCCAAAATATCCATTTCCATCTAGGACACGTCTCTCATTCACAGCAGCGAGGTGTTGGTAATTTAATGTTACCTTACTGCTAGACTCTGTTTGAAGTAATCCTGCAATGAAGGTGACTTGCAAACAGGCAGAAAAGTGGAAAGGTGAGAGCTGATATTCCTAGCTTCATTGATAATAAATCACGGCTTGCTTGGGCTTCATTTTTCATTGGAAAAACTGTTTTAAAATTTATGGTTTCTGTTGTATTTTTGTATTTTGGGTTATGAATTAAAACAAAAATGTTATATATTGCAACTTGCCAGTCTCTAGATATGGTGGCTGCCTTAGTTTTCATTTATCAGGCTTTTTTCCTTTGTTTTCCCAATGCTGAGTCTAAGTTCACATCTATGCGGTTGCAGTTGATGCGGTTTTCAGGCGTGTTTTGCGGTGCATTTTTCATTTTTAACCCCAAATTTTTTATGCGTTTTTGCATGCAGGTTTCATGAATTATGCGTTTTGCTTTTTTTTTTCTCACATTGTATATAGCTGTGTAGCGCCCCCATAGTATAGCTTTTTGATAGGAAAGGAAAAATCTAGTCAGGCCTGACTGTAGGTGCAGGCCTGAATGTTTTGATCTGGGCTAAGGGAGTAGCTCAGGGAGGGGCTGGAGATAGAGGGAAGGAACACCCCTTGGAGATTCCTCTCTCTTGAGCTTGGAAAGTTCTGGAAAGGGGGATGGAGGAGGAGGTGTCACTTCCTGATGTATGACAAGGAGCTCTGACCAATCCAGCGGCTGGATTGGCAGGGGGCAGGCCTCCTTAAATACAGCAATCTGCCAGCAGGTGTCAGGAGCAGAGTTTGGGTGGAAGAGTGAGGATGTAGTCAGGAGCTGCGGAGCAGGCCTCACCCGGGAAGGGATCCCTCTTCTGGGGGGGTGAACCTGAGGCATGGGGGCTTGGGTGCAGCCAGGAGTGGGAGTTGGCTCCTGGAGTGGCACAGGAGAAGCAGGAGAGCAGCTTAGATCTACCTGGAAGGAGACTCTTTAAAGGAATCCACTAATAATTCAGTGAGTGGCGGCCCCTGGGAGTTGGATGCGATGGCTGGGACAGTCTGGGAGAGTTAGAGAGCAGTCTGTGGAAGCCAGGAGGAAGCAATCAAGGGGAAGGAGAGCCATTAGACCGAAGGATAGACCGGATCGGTCTGAAGGATGGGCTGGGAGTAGTAGTTCGTCCAAAGGCCCTGCTAGCACCAATGTATTTTGCTACACACAAGAGGCTGTCTGGTTTCAGTGAGAGAAACTTGCAGCTCTAACCCACAAAGGGTAGTTCTGAGGCCTTGCCAGCAGCTGCAGAAGGCCTCACCATGTGCTAGCTGTGGTGAAGAAGAAGTATTGTAGCGTTCTGATAAATTTCCCTTCAGACCAGGAGGACAGGTGTAATGGTCAGCAAGTAGTGTACTGGAGAGAAGTACAGGAGAAGTGTAACGGTCAGCAAGTAGTGTGCTGGAGAAGAAGTTTATATACCGGAGGTGTATATAGTAGGTCCTATGTTCAATTACTGGGCATCCCACAGTCATCCCTAAGCCCTATCCAAGTTTAAACCCCTAAATAAAACAAAAACAAAGTACCGGCCTGTTCAGTGACTTTGGATGTGGAATTCGTGTGATTTAAGGGCAGCAGACGGGTGGACCACAACTTTTAGCCACTCCTAAGGGAGCACATGGCTACAGATGGTTGCTAAGGAGGGGGTCAGAAAGCCGGCTGCCACGTCCTTAACAACCAATGAGTCAACTGTTGTCAGCAGGGTTCCGCACTGACAGCTGAATGTAAAAAAAAAGAATTGTCAGCGGAAAAAAAAAAACATTGTGAAAAAAACGGTGTGGGGTCCCCCACCAAAGGGCCTGGTATGGATTTGGAGGGGAACCCCACACCAATTTTTAAAAAAAAAAAATAGCATGGGTCCCCCCCAAATCCATACGGAACCCTTATCTGAGCATGCAGCCGAGCAGCTCAGGAAAGGGACGAGTGAGCACTCCCCCTTTTGAACCATACCAGGTGACGTCTCCGGGTGGCCCACCCCTTAGCTATTTAAGAAATGTCACACATGGTAGGCCGCAGGAGCATTCCTCACAATGGGAGCTTTCTGGCCTGCTCCTTAGCAACCAGCTATACAGTCTGTTAAAGTGAAAAAAAAATGCAAAATGCATTAAAAATGCAGAATTTTTGGTGGGGCTCCATGGAAGTCTATTACACGCAAAACGCAATCTGCTGGGGGAAAAAAAGTCCCTGACCCCGTCCAAAAACACACCGGCCAAAAAAAACACATGGATGTAAATGTGTATCATAGGAAACCATGTTAAATGGACTGTAGTGTGTTTCTGCACACCTCAGAACACACTAAAAAATGCATAGGTGTGAACGTAGGGTTAAAGTGGCTGTAAGCCTCAGACATGAAATATGAACAAAGCATATCCCTCAATAGTGTCTCAATCCAGAGCGTTAAGTGTCATTTCTGTCTGATGCCTCATCCTTCTGTTATCAACATGAATCACACCTGACAAGTTTTCCTGACACCAAGAGAAAAATAGGGACCTTCAGCTAAATGACAGCCTCAGGTCTGTTCCTGTGTGCTGTGTGAAGGGGAGGAGTTTGTCTCTTCCTTCCAATCAGCTGTCAGAGCTCTCCTCACTGAGCTCTGCAGAGTGTAACTTCAGCTCTCCACTCCCACTTTTCTGATGAATTCAAGAATGGTTTGAGAAACACAACAAGTTTGAGGTGTTACCTTGATCTCTAAATTCTCTAGATATCAATCCAATCGAGCATCTGTGGGATGTGCTAAAAAAACCAAACCTGATCCATGGAGGCCCTACCTTGCAACTTACAGGACTTAAAGGATCTGCTACTGATGGCTTGCTGCCAGATACCACAGCATACCTTCAGAGGTCTCGTGATGACGACTTATGGTGGGTGGTCATTCGGCCGTGTTATGGCCAATTGGTGCATAAAGATTACCACAAAAGTTTCTCCATGAAATCAAAAAAGGAGGTTTCATCTACATATGTGACTATTATGCTTTTACTTTATTTCAATAAAACTTTATCAAAGAATAAAAAAAAATAAAAAAGGAGGTAACTTACATCTGAGGTTGCAGTGACCCATAGGGTAAATACACGCAACCTTCCGTGAGCACAGGAGGAGAATACTCTGTCTTCATGCAGGATGAGAAAGGTTGCTCTCGATGCCACGGGGGGCCCCAGTCCTGGATCCTCTGCGGGATTCTTAAGTTGATGTTATGTCAGTGTCAGGGCTGGGCTCTCAGCCCTCCCTTCTCAGTGCTCAGGATGCTCAGCTGTCGGTTAATTGCCAGTACTCATCGTTCCACTGTGGCTCACCTGGTGATCATTTCCTGCTCGTCAGTCCAGCCTACAGTCAGCCCCTTCTGGCTATTTAAACTGCCTGGTTTATTTCTCCCATGCCTTCGCTTTGGTCAAACATGTCTGGAAACTCTCTGCTGTGTTCCTGTTGAAGACTTGCCTGGCTGTCGTCCCTTCTGGTTCCTGATCCTGTCTGCTGCCTCCGACTACACTGATCTCTGGCTTCCTGATTTACTGGCTTGTTCTGATTACCCACTTTTGCTAACAAACCCTGGCTATGTTTTGACTATGTTTACTATTTGTCCCATTTTTACCATTACAGTGAAACCTTGGTTCACGAGTAACGCGGATAACTAGCATTTTGAAAGACGAGCATTTTTAAAAAAAAAAAATCTGACAGTTTGCGAGTGCTGTCTCGCAAAACGAGCAGAATTAAGCCTATTTGCATGCAATACCGCATGTGGCCAGAGGTGCGGGGGTGCGGGGGTGCTGGTGAGCCTCAGAAGCCCTTGGAAGCCATGGGAAATACTCGGAAATACAGAAATTGTAAACAGTTCTCAAGCATTTCTGATGGTTGCCGAGGGTCTCTGAGGCTCACCAGTGCCACCACACCTCTGGCCACATGTGGTATTGCATACAGC
>BLSH010064117.1:35871-46749 GCA_018402905.1 Glandirana rugosa
ATACCGAAGTACGCCGACTTTGTCCGAAAAGAAGCCATATTAGTGTTCTAAAATCATCTTCAAAGTGTGTGGGAAAAGCCTGTTTCAGCCGCATGAAGCCATATTAGTGTTCTAAAATCATCTTCAAAGTGTGTGTTTTTTTATGTGATTTTAGCTTAAACATTATTTTAAGTTATTTCCCTATCCCCATTTCTTTGTAGGGCCCTTGTCCGACCCTTACCCCCATTTTCCTTCCTTTTGCAGACCTCTAGGACTTTCCAGGACTTTGTTACAGCCATTTTTGTGCCTAAAAGTTCTGGTCCCCATTGATTTAAATGGGGTTCGGGGTCCGGGTCAAAGTTCGGGTCAAGTCCGGACCCGAACCCGGACTTTGTCCCAAAGTTCGGCCAAACCTGCAGAACCCAAACTTCCAGAGGTTCGATCAACTCTACTCTTGGGCACTACTGTCTTGACAAGACATATGACGACCAGCGATGCAGTCCGTTGGCAACAGTACCTGAAAAACCCACACCAGAAAACAAGGTGGACTTCTCCTTGCTCCTCATCTGGGATCTCAACCCCTACTATACCTCCAGTCCTCTCCAAAACCTACACTGAGAGGAATGAAGATCTAGCATTGCATGCCACAAGTACTTGCAGCCAAACTGCTAGCAGTACACTACCAGGTGAATTCAGCAGGCAAATATCCCTACCCTTGTTGCTGAACCATAAAAAAATACTGTCCCAGCCATCCACATGCTCAGCGTCTTAATGCTAGCTTGGCCAAATTGTTAGCACTCCAACTGCTGCCTTTTCAGTTGGTAGACTCTGGCCCCTTTTGTGAATTTGTGGAATGTGCTGTCCCACAGTGGCTGGTTCCCAAAATAAATTTATTTTCACGTAAGGCCATTCCAGCTCTCTACCATGGAAGGCAATGTTTTGGCCTTGTTGGACAGGGCGGTCAGTAGCAGGGTTCATATTACTGCTGACTCATGGTCCAGCAGGCAGTCAGGAACGTTAGCTTCCCTTCATGGTGCACTGGGTAACTCTGCTGGTAGCTGGGAAGGATGGAGGACAGGGTTCAGTGTTGGAGCTAGTTCTGCTACCATGCCTACAAAAAGCTGGTGGTGATTTTTCCACATCCACCTCCTCCACCCCCCTCTTCTTCTACCTCTGTGGCCTCTTGTGCAGAATTGTCCTCTGAACCTTCAGTGCTCCCTAAGCGTTCAAGGGGCTACGCAAGCAGTCAGGCTAAAAGATGCCATGCGGTGCTTGAGTTAGTCTGTCTTGGGGACAGGAGCCACACTGGGACAGAGATTCTATCAGCTCTGCGGGGGCAGGCTCAGAGGTGGTTAACGTCACAACAGCTTGAGCCAGGAATGGTTGTATGCGACAATGGCACCAAACTTCTCTCTGCCCTCTGACAGGGAAACTTGACACATGTTCCATGCTGGGCACACATCTTGAATTTAGTGGTTCAGCATTTCTTGACCAGGTACCCAGGCTCACCAGATATCCTGAGGCAGGCCAGAAAAGTCTGTGGTCATTTCCTGCGTTCATACAATGCCAGTGCTCGGCTGGCTGACATTCAGCGGGAATTCAACCTGCCCACCAACTGCCTCATTAGTGACATGCCCACCAGGGGGAACTCAACATTGACAATGCTGCAGCGGCTGCACGCACAGCAGAGGGCCATCAATGAGTACTTCTGTGAGCATGGCACCAGGACAGGCTCAGGGGAGCTTGGCTTCTTTTCACCACGTTAGTGGCTACTGATTAAGGACGCATGCATTGTCCTGTCACCATTTGAGGAGGCCACAAGGATGTAGAGCAGCGACAATGCATGCATCAGTGACACTGTCCCTCTAATATTCCTTCTGGAGTACACACTTCGTGGAATCATGGACAGGGCACTTGAGGCAGAAGAGCAGGAATTAGAGGAGGACTTCCTTTCCTCTCAAGGCCCCCTTTATGCAGATAGCATTCCTGCAGAGCCATCAAACACACAGGAGGAGGAGGAGGAGGATTGTGTCAGCATGGATGTGGAGGATAACATGCAGCAGTCTTCAAGGGATCATGGTTTTCAGTCCCCAGAAACTCAAGGAGTTGTACGTGGCTGGGAGGAAGTAGTTCCTAATAATGTCATTGTCATGTACCTGGTGATGGAGTCTGATTGTGCAGAGGGCAACCTCTCTTACGGCCCTGGTTCAGGAACCCCTGATAGAGAAGACAGGAGATTACGGAACGCAGGGGAGCACGAGGGCTGGTACGGATGCAGATGGTGTTGTGAGGATCCTCCAGGAGCTCGTGCAGACAGGAGAGTGGGATGCAGGCCGGGTTGGTAACAGGCTGGCTAGTGAGGTACAAGGGAGCAGGCAAGCGGGTAGTCGGGTGCAGGCAGGGTCGTTAACAGGCAGGCAGCTGAGGTAAAAGAGGGTCAGGCAGAAGCGTGGTTGTAGACAGCAGAGGGTCGGTGCAGGTCAGGCAAGCCGGGTCACAGATACAGGAAATCTTAGCAAAACAGGTCACGGGAACACACTGAAATGCTGTAGAACGGACAGCACTTGCTTCCTGGTGCTGTCCTGCTTAAATGGCAGCTATAGGCGCGCGCGGGCGCACGCACGCGTGAACGCGCACGGGAAGCCAGAAACGGCCAGGAAGTCTATTTTCCTAACAGTCATCCTCAATGACCCAGAGGACACTCATGCCTTCTCAAACTTATGCTGCATGGGCTCTCTGATTCTGAAAAGCCTGCGAAAAGACCCTAGGATTCGTGGTATGAAGGAGAGGGATCATTACTGGCTGGCAACCCTTCTTGTTCCATGTTACTAAGGGTAAAGTTGCAGAGCTCATCCTGCAGAGGGAGCAGAGGATGAAACATCTTCAGGATACCTTGAAGAAAAGTTTGTGCAACGCCTTTCTAGACCATGGGAGGTTACCATGTCCTGGTGCTGGATTTCATGTTTCTAAAGCTTCAGTCGTTTAGAGGCAGAGCAGTGGAGAAGGTGGCCGGCTGACTGATACCTTTGAAAAAAATATCAATCCTCAGCGCCCAGGCCTGAGTTCAAGCAACCATTGTCAGCATCTGCATTATATGGGGCAGGAATATCTAGGGGCAAGAGCAGACTTGGAGACCTTTCCAAATGAGCATCCACTGAGTTACTGGGTCTTGAGGATGGACCACTGGCCGGAACTTGCTGAATATGCAATTGAGCTATCGGCCTGTCCTGCATCCAACGTGCATTCTGAACGGACATTCAGAGCTGCTGGAGGGTTCGTAACCGATCAAAGTGTGCGCTTGTCCACAGACTTGGTTGATAGGCTCACATTTATAAAGATGGATCAGTCCTGGATCAGCAGCTATCAAGCCCCTGATGCTTATGCAACTGATTGAATTTGCTAGTGATCTGGGATCTCTTGAAGACTGCCACTGCTCCTATTCCTCCTCCTGTCCATAATCTAGAATGATATTTTGTATTTAGGGCACCACCAACACCCAAGGCCCAATTTTTCTTCATCTGGTTTACAGGGGCATTCCATAACAATTTTTTAAATAATTTACAACAGCAGGGCCCATTCCTGCACCCAAAAAGAGTAACTACAAGGGGTTACAGTGTTCTAGCACCGCCAACACCCAAGGCCTAATTTTTCAGCACCTGTTTGACTGGGCCATATCAGCACAATTTTTAAAATAATTTACAACAGCCGGGCTCATTTCTGCGCACAACAAGAGTAACTGCAAGGGGTTACAGTGTTCTGGCTTCACCAACACCCAAGGCCCAATTTTTCCACACCTATTTGACTGGGCCATGTCATCACAATTTTTAAAATAATTTACAACAGCAGGGCCCGTTCCTGCTCCCAACAAAAGTAACTGCAAGGGTTCACAGTGTTCTGGCACCGCCAATACCCAAGGCCCAATTTTTCGGCACCTGTTTGACTGGGCCATGTCATTACAACTTTTAAATTAATTTACAACAGCAGGGCCCATTCCTGCACCCAACAAAAGTAACTGCAAGGGGTTACAGTGTTCTGGCACTGCCAACACCCAAGGCCCAATTTTTTGGCACCTGTTTGACGGCCTTTTTCATCACAATTTTTTAAATAATTTACAACAGCGGGGCCCATGCCAAAAAAAATTGCTTTGGGGTCCCCCCCAAAATCCAGACCAGGCCCTTTGGCCAAAATTAACCAGTTGCTTACCGCTCACCGTGGCTTGATGGCAACTTGGCTCGGTATTGCAAATCGCTGTCACCTGACGGCGGCTGCAAGATCGTGCACTTTGAGCGCGCACTCACTGCGTTCTGGGTCAGCCAGGGAGTGGGTAGGGCGGACTCGATCTCCGCTGGTTACCTCCAATCACCCCCCCAGAGTGACAGAACGGAGGTCCGTGTATGTAAACATGGATCTCAATTCTGACAGAGGGGGAAGGGATGTGATCACAGGCTCCCTGTGTATGGGAGCTGCGATCACTCCCCTCACCCAGCCAGCCCAGCCCCCATACAGTTAGAACACATTGAGGGAACACAGTTAACTACTTAGAGCGCCCCTGCAGGTTAACTCCTTCACTGCCAGTGACATTTACACAGTAATCAATGCATTTTCATTGATCACTGTATAAATGCCAATGGTCCCAAAAATGTGTCAAAATGGTCCGTCATGTCCGATGCAATATCGCAGTCCTGATAAAAATCGCAGAACGCCACCAGTACTAGCAAAAAAAAAAAAACCTCATAAATGAATTCTCATCTTTTGTAAACAGGGCAACTTTTACGCAAACCAAACAATAAACACAGATTGAGATTTTTTTTACCAAAAATATGAGGAAGAATATAAATTGGCCAAAACCGATGAATAAATTTGTTTTTTTATATTTTTTTTGGTTATGTATTATAGCAAAAAGTAAGAAATTCTGGTCTTTTTGCAAAATTGTCGCTCTTCTTTCATTTATAGTGGCAATCAGAAATGACGCAGAGGTGATCAAATACCACCAAAAGAAAGCTGTATTTGTGGGGGAAAAAGGACGCAAATTTTGTTTGGTTACAACGTCGCACGACCGCACAATTGTCTGTTAAAGCGACACAGTGCCGAATTGCAAAAAGTGCTCTGGTCCTAAAGTGGGAAATCCTTCCAGGGCTTAAGTGGTTTAAAAAAAATTGTGTGGTGGTCCTCCCAAAATCCAAACCAGGCTCTTCGGGTCTAGTATAGATTTTAAGGGGAAGCCAATTTTTTTTAAAAAATGGCGTAGAGGTCCCCCAAAAATCCAAACCAGACCCTTATCTGAGCACGCAGCCCTGGCATGGCAGGAGGGGGTGGGGACGAGCAAGCGCCCCCCCTCCCTCTGATCCATACCAGGCCACATGCCCTTAACATGGGGAGGGTGCTTTGAGGTGATGGGGAGAAGGGCCTCATCCCCACAACCCTGGCCGGTGCTTGTGGGTGTCTGCGGGCGGGGGCTTATCAGAATCTGGAAGCCCCTTTAATAAGGGGGCCCCCAGATCCCAACCCCCCCAGGTGAATGGGTATGGGGTACATTGTACCTCTACTCATTCACCAAAAAAGGAGTGTAGTGGTACAAAAAACAAGAGGCAGTTTTTGACAAGTCCTTTATTGTGTAACATAGCTCTTCTTCTTTCTTCTTTCTTCCTCCATCTTCTCCTGCCCAGTCCTCTCTTCGTCTTCAATCTTCATCTTCTTCATCCTTCTTGTGCCGCAGCCATGCAGTCCAGAGGCGTCTCCCAGAATGGGCAGGCTGAAGTCTGACATTTATTTTATAGGTAAGGGCGGGGCCACCCAGTGACATAACCAATTGACCTCATCCCCTTCTGACGTCATGTGCTGTCAGAGCGGACGGGTCACCCATTTACGTCACTGGGTGGCCTCGCCCCTTCTTATAAAAGAATTGTCAAACTGAAGACCGCCCATTCTGGGAGACGCCTCTGGATGGCACAGCTGCAGCAGCAAGAGAGCGGAGGCGGTGAAAGAAGAAGGAAGAAGAAAATGAAGATTGAAGATGAAGAGAGGAAGGAAGAAGACCGAAAGAAGAAGCAGAAGACCAGAAGAAGGACTTACCAAAAAAAAAATATAAAAAAACAAATGTATTCATCAGTTTAGGCCGATATATATTCTTCTACATATTAAAAAATCACAGTAGGCGTATATTGATTGGTTTGCGCAAAAGTTGCCACATTTACAAACCATGAGAATCCATTTATGGTGTTTTTACTATTTTTTTTTTTACTAGTAATGGCAGTGATCTGTGATTTTTATCAGGACTGTGACATTGCGGTGGACAGATTGGACATTTTTGACACTTTTTTGGGACCAATGACATTTATACAGCAATCAGAGATTCCTTCCTTCAATGTTATGAAGCTGAGCGGGGGACCATCTTCCCCTCAGTCGGTATCCAGGCATTGAAGGGAAAGGACCCAATCATCTCCGCCACTCCTGTAAGCGGCAGGGATGACCAGAAAGCGGCGGGAGGGGGCCCTCTCCCGCCCCCGAAAAAAGTGATCTCGCAGCGAATCTGCCAGAGAGACCACTTTTATCTGAAAGCTGACCGCCCGCCCATTAAAATGATACAGGGGTTATGGCAGCTATCTGCTGCCATAACAACACTATTAAATGGCAAAGTACCACCGAATAATGATGGAGGGTGGTCGATAAGTGGTTAAATCAACCCAAAATGTCAGTGTTCTAAGATAGACAATGCAGAAAAATAGTTGTAAGATATAATTCCTTATTTAAGGTAGCTAGAAAGGTCAGTGCTAAGTAAGCTACTATCTACTCCTATTAATATGAATGATCTTGAAGTTTGTAAACTTACCTTGTGAAGATCCCCACACATTTACCTTCTTGAACTCTGTGGCTGTCTGTCACTATGCCTTGTGAGTAGATAGTGCTGTGTCACACATTTCATAGAACCTGTCAGAGGTGCTGAGGAAGATTTTCAAGAGGTGGAGTCAGTACAGGAATTAATGCTTGCAGGCAGCAAGGTACCATGGGGTATGTAGTCCTTAAAAATTGAAAGTAAAAAGCAGAGGATAAGCTACAAAGCATGCAGGGTATCCAGGAACTTATGGAAACATATTGCCAGCAGACAGGCAAGCACTCACAACATAAAAGATTTTTCAAGCAAGCTTATATTGGATTGTCAAAAATAACTATTGTTATTACAATTCTGATGTTATAAAATGAAAGTGCATTCTGTGACCATAGATTTCCTTTAATCCTTTTATTTCATGTGAAATGGTTAACAGCCCATCCTACATAATAACAGTATTCTGTGTAATTTCTCCTTTCAGAAGTTGAAAGTGCCTGTGGTTCGGTTTTTCATCGTTTGCCAATCCACAGAGACTACAACTCTAGAGGATTTGCTTCAATACACTGGCTATCACTTTTCATCTGACAGTTCAGTCCGTACTCTACTGTTTGTATTATTAAAATATCTTTTGATTGTCTGCTGTGGGGGTTTGAGAGATTTTTCTGCATGCCCAAAGGAACACAAGTGAAAAAAAAAAACGAAATCAAAAGGCAAAGTATAAAATGAAATTTAGGTTTAGATTTTGTGCACCATGGTAATTAGCTGTCAGGTTGATTGCTGATTAATAAATTAATAAAAGACTTTATTTGAAGTCATCATTTTGTAACCATAAAATATACAGGCTAGGGCACATGGGTTCAAATGATTTTCTTGTTTTATTTTCAAAATGTTGAGACATCTCTTATAAGAGCCTGTGAATATTTCATGCTTCATTTTCTGCCTGTGTCAGTTTTGATGCAGAAGCTATTAAAAAGGATGTCACTAGAATCTTAATCTAGATCTCAGTTCTTATTGTGGACAGGGAAAGGGAACCTTATCTTACTGTTGACAGAACAGAGTGCATGTAGACTTATTTATTGTTTCATTATACAGACTTAACGTAGGAATGTCAATATTAACTGTTCAACTAAATTTCAAAATGCATTTAGAAATACAAAAGGTGCGTGAGTATGTGCACGTGTATGTATATGTGTGTATATACAGTATATATATATATATATATATATATATATATATATATATATATATATATATATAGTGGGAGATTAGCACGTGGGGATCACCTTTCCTGGGAAAAAGGCAGCTTGAAGGCAAACTTTCTTAAAAGTCTGGCGGTTTCCAGTTTTATTTGATAAAAGATTGCAAGTCATAAAACAAGCAAGATAGCAAAAACAACTCCTTGCCGCCCAGTGCTAAACTATACAAAGCAGGACACCTCTCTATACGGTGTCAGGCTTGTCCCAGACACCTCCAAACAAAACAAATGCAAACCTTTTCTTTTTGAGTTCTTGAAGCAACCAGGGCCGTAGATAATTTTTTGTCCTGGGGGGGTTCAGCAGCAGGAACCAAGTGGTGAAACGGGGGGGGGTCGGGGGGGGAACCAATCAGCGCTGTGTGGGTGGATGGAGCATGGCTCCATCCACCCACACAGCACAGGAGTGAGCATGCACTGTGTGCCCCGTAGCAAGCAGGGTTGTCGTTAAGATTTCACTGACACCCACTGTAGATTGCAAGGGCAGTGTAATTTGAATGTGGTGCAGGATCAGGGCCACCTTTCATATTGATTGGACCCTGGGCAAACATTCTTCGCCCCCCCCCATTCACATCATGACTGCTCTCTGGTTGCTGATTGGTTGCTGGAGGTTAAAGCACATCATTACCACTCACTGATTGGTTGCTGGAGGTTACAGCACATCATGTCACTGCCTGCAAATCATTGACTGGGGAGGTGGAGGACTCACCAATAGACAGAAAACTCCTAGAACATGTTATTAGCAATGAGCAGAGCACAAACATCTATGGAAGTTGGGACTGCAGTGTGTATGTAAGAGGCCTTCAGGGTGAAAGGTCTACTTTAAACCAGAGCAGCTTGTTCTGACTCTCATACACTCCATTTGTTGTGTGGATGTATAGCTTGGTTTGAGACTGCATCCCAGTGATGACCAACCAATGAGGTTTTCAGTGCCTCAGCTGCAGCCCCTGACACACCAATGGGTTGTGCATATCATTTACTGCCAGACATACTACGTGAGATGGTCAGAGACTGCAGGCGTACGAGAGATGGTCAGAGACTGCAGGCGTATAAGAGATGGTCAGAGACTGCAGGCGTACTACAGGAGATGGTCAGAGACTGCAGATGTACTACAGGAGATGGTCAGAGATTGCAGACATAGTACAGGAGGTGGTCAGAGACTGCAGACATAGTACAGGAAATGGTCAGAGACTGCAGACATGGTATAGGAGATGGTCAGAGACCGCAGACATACTACAGGAGAGGGTCAGAGACTGTAGGTGTACTACAGGAGATGGTCAGAGATTGCACGCATACAAGAGATAGCCAGGGACTGCAAATGTACAAGAGAATGTCAGAGACTGCAGACGTACTACAGGAGATGGTCAGAAACCGCAGATGTACTACAGGAGATGGTCAGAGACTGTAGACATAGTACATGAGATGATCAAAGACTGCAGACATAGTACAGGAGATGGCCAGAGACTGCAGACTACTACAGGAGATGGTCAGAGACTGCAGGGGTACAAGAGAGGATCAGAGACTGCAGGCATACTACAACAGATGGTCAGAGACTGCAGACATACTACAGGAGATGTTCAGGGACTGCAGGTGTATAAGAGATGGTCAGAGACTGCAGACGTACTACAGGAGATGGTCAGAGACTGCAGGCATACAAGAGATTGTCAGAGACTGCAGGCGCACTACAGGAGATGGTCAGAGACTGCAGACATACTGGAGGAGATGGCCAGAGACTGCAGTTGTACTACAGGAGATGGTCAGAGACCATCCATGTACTGTCTTATCCCTATCCCTGTACATTGTCTGCTGAATACTCACAATGGTCCTTCCTGATTACCATAACAGGTGCTGTCAGTGTCACCCCACACCACACATGTCATTTACTTACTGTGTGACACAGACAATGAGGACAGGTTCCAGACTTTCAGCATGGACTGTACCTCTCCTCCCCACTGATCACAGGTCTGGTTGTTAGAGGGTGGAGTGATTGGCTGTTAGGGGGATGTGGAGGTCACATGATGGCAGGTCAGGCAGTGGTTGGTTGGAGATTGGAAGAGATGACGGAGCACCAAGCCGGGAACCAAGCCACACAGCTGTAGTCCAACTCCACCCCAGTAGTATTTGGCCGCCATCTTCTTTACAGGCAGCGCAGGTGCAAGGGGCAGCTGCTTTGTGCCCCACAACAATGACTGGGGCTGGGACCAGGGCAGCTGCTTCTTTTGCCCCACGTTAAAGACAGCCTTGTGAGGGAGATGCGTTGCAGGTTTTCTGCACCACATCCTAATGTGAACCAGGGCTTATTATTGCCTTTTCAACACAATTAAAAAAGGGCCAGGGCACTAAGGGCAGCAAACAGTCCAGTCTGGCTCTGGCAGCAATGTTATTGTGCCTGGCAAACCCTCAGCCCTTTGGCTCTGCAGTCAGCACCACAACATAGCTGACAGAGCCAGGCTGGACTGTCAGTACCAACCAAGCAGTGGAAAATGGTAACCCACGACTTGGGTGATTAGTGAATAATTTTGCCAGTTGCCACAGACTTATTTACCTCAATGGCAGCGCAGCCGTGGTGGTAAGTGGTCTGTGATGACCGTCTCTCAGGCAGCAAGCTAGCTGAAAAGGAAAGAGTGAGGCTCAGCTCCTTAGCAGCAGTACTGCCTCCTTGCATGTTCTCTGCTCCATTTTCCTCCTAAGTCCAAGGCAGGAAGTACAGAGTGTAGAGCCGCCCGCTCCACTGTGTCTATGATCTGTCCACCGGGAACCCAGCACAGCCTGGTCATAACAGCGTGACGTAAGTGCCTGTGATGGTGTGCCTTACACCCGA
>BLSH010064117.1:59069-76120 GCA_018402905.1 Glandirana rugosa
TATGACACAATATATAAATATATATATATATATATATATATATATATATATATATATATATATCTCAACACGAGTATTCAAATGTATGGGACCGTCTTAAATACGAAAGAACCGGTAAAAAGTCTCTTATACTTACTATTGTGTTTTTGTAAAGAAAGTGAGTACCAATCACAAACCGACTTCGGTAAATAATAGTTAGTTGACACAAATGAGAAAAATTTAGTATTAATCACAACTCGCTTGGGCCTGACATTGCAAGCCCAGGCATGGCTTGAAAGCCCACAGGCACCGTGCCTGGGCCTGGGCCTGTAAAGTTTTTAGCAAGCCCAAGCCAGGCCCCAAGACGATAAAATAAGGTGCACAACTCTTATATATATATATATATATATATATATATATATATATATATATATAAATATATAACACAGTATGTTTGTGGAAATTCAACACCAACCATGTCAATACATTTTTTTTCATTTTCAGTATTTTTAAGCCTGCAGCCTTCATTAAAGTGGTTATAAAGCCTGGAGATTGTTTACCTTAATGCATTCCCTACATCAAAAAATGTCTGAGTGTTTGCAATGCCCCCTCATCCCCTTTGTACTTACTTGAGTCTTATCTCAAGCACTCTCCAGCACTATGCCTATCTGTAGCTGCTCTTTCCTCTCTCTCTCTGCTCGCAGAGTTGCTGTCAATGAAATCCTGTGAGCAGAGAGTGGGGGGCATGGCTGAGCCACTTTGTGTGTGTCAATAGATGCACACAACCTGGCTTGGGATCGAGCCCACAGAGGTGCCATAGGAAGTGGCTTCCTATGGTGTCACATGTAGAAGAGGATGAGCCAAGAGCACGTCAGGGGTACCCCAGAAGAGAATGTTTGGGGCTGCTCTGTGCAAAGCCATTGCACAGAGCAGGTTAGTATAACATGTTTGTTATTTTAATTAAAAATTACCTTTAAAATCTTTAAATTAATACCTAGTGATGTTGCCATTAAGATCCTTGTATCAGCAATATCTGGCCTGATTGTGGCCATTTAAAAACACATTATGCAGGTACAGTCCACTGTTGTCACAATGAGGAAACCTGCCCTGAGAAATGTAATGCTGGCATGGGCGTAGGATAAGGGGTTGCAGGGGTCACAATCAAAACCCTGCCCCTAGCTCCAGGGGGCCCCTGCAGCCTCCCTGTCATATTACCATATTCTCCACAAAGTCCAGCTCTGATCTGTCCTAGGGTCAGACAGCCACGCTCCAGTACTGGGCTTCCATTTTGCCTTCCACAGTCCACACCTCTCCATCCTCATTGGCTGGGAAGAAGCTGTGACAGGCCAGGATGGGGAAGTGCCTGTGCTGTGTGCTGGCAACATGAAATGGTTACCAAGCTCAGGGAGTTAAGAGGAAGAGAGTGCTGTTCCTGTAGCCACAATGGGGCCGATGTCACTGGTGAGGTAAGACACCGCTCAGTGTCTTCTAGTTACCAGCTGGGATTCTCTGTACCCCCCTACTCGGGGAAAGGGCGCTTACCCCACTTCCTTGACAATTGGGGAAAAGACACACACCTCTGGGAGGTGACCTTCCCCCAACACCTGTCAACACTGACAGAGAAACCGTCAGAAATTTCTAAAACAAATCTGTTAATACCTCCTGAGGAGCCCCTAAAGGGCTGCAGGCTGCAGATTTTGTTTTGCATGGCTTTGCCCACCAGATCTAAGTTGAGCCCCCTCCCCAAAGCCCCCTGACCACCCCCTCCATCCTGGATGCTATGCCCGGCTGCTGAGCTCCTTTCCCAAGGAGCTCTGCCCAAGTGACCTGCCAGGGGTCCCTGTCCTTTGATTCTCCAGCGGTGATCCCTGTTCTCTGATTCTCCAGCGGTGATCCTGTTCTCTGATGTAAGGAGGAACTCAAAACTCTTAAGCCACTTTGAGTACCTTGTCGTGCAGTAGGTGTATCTGAACGCACTGTGGAAGTGGTGGGTGGTACTGAGGGGGTTCCAGGTACATTTTTGCATCGGGGGGCCCACAAGCTTCAAGCTATGCTTCTGCATGCAGGCATGGAGGCAGGAAGGTGTTGGAAGGAAAGGGAGTAGGGGATCATTAGCGAAAAAAGAGATGAGGACACTCCTGTGAAGGATGATGGGCAGTCCTGGGCAGCAGCAGAAAGGTGACACTTAGGGCAGCACTTTGGTGAGTGGAAGCAAATCTGGAGAATCAAGGGAAGAAAAAAAGGCACTTCTTAGTGCAGTATTTAAAATGTATTCACAAACACAAGGGGATTAAAAACCCTTACAGGATTGTCATGGAGATCAGACGTGTCAGTAGTGATCCTGTCAGAATCTCTGAAGGGCGTGGAGGAGCAGGAGAGCAAGGGAGCTCTCCTGCTTCTCCACGCACTCCAGGGATTCTGCAGCTGCTGGCCGGCTATCTTTCCCCACACAGAGGCACAGAAACTAGTGGTCTACCTGAAGATTACCACAGATATGCCTGGCTCTCTCTCCCCAGAGTCCACACACAGAGGCACAGGACCTAACGGTCTGCTTGAGGATCACTACTGACATGCCTGATCGCCATAACGATCATGTAAGTGTTTTTAATCCCCTTGTGTTTGTGAATACATTTTAAATACTGGACTTAGAGGAGCCTTTTTTCTTCCCTCGCAGGGGATCAGTAGCACTTACATGCAACAAAGGAAGAAAACAGTTCAAATTAATATTTTTAATGGCATTTTTGTTACCGGGGGGGGGGGGGAGGGGGAGGGTTTTTTTGTTTGTACAGGGGTTTAGCAAAGTAAATGCCATTTATTTAAGGAGTGCAATTTGTTTTGAAGTCCGCCCTCTGCTGACATCACGGATGTCCATCCAGGCACTGCGTCATCCCAACCACAGACTCTGGATCCGCCAGGTGCCTGGAAAGACACCTGTCTCAGCCTCTCAGTGGCTCGCCTGAGATGGCCCGCTCAGCAATCCAATGAGTGCAGAGGGAGATGAGCAGAGAGCTGTGACTGACAGTCTGCAACTCTCTGCTCATGGAGCTGTGAAAACCGAGGGTTCAGCGTTGTTCGATCGCTCGGTTTTCAGTGCAGAAGTGGCAGGGGACAGATGCAGCATCAGTCTCATGCTGCATCCACCTAGGTAAGTATAACTGGGGAATAAAAAGTAAACCCATTCTTCTCTTTTAATGTTGTTCACTCCATTTTACAGACAAAATTTGACTTCACAAATTACATTGCATAGTTGGTCAGGTAGGAAAAAGACACAATGGGGTTGATTTGCTAAAACTGGAGAGCGCAAAATCTGGTGCATAAAAACCAATCAGCTTTCAGTTTTTTTCATCAAAGCAGATCCTCAAGCAGACCACTAGGCCCTGTGCCTCTGTGTGGGGAGAGACAGGTATATTGGTGGTAATCCTCAGGTAGACCACTGTGCCTCTGTGTGGGTAAAGAGAGCTGGCCAGCAGCTGCAGAATCCCTGGAGGGCGTGGAGGAGCGGGAGAGCTTCCTTCCTCCACACCCTTCAGGGATTCTGACAGGATCACTACTGACATGTCTGATCTCCATGGCAATCCTGTCTGTTAGTGTTTTAATCCCCTCGTGTTTGTGAATACATTTTAAATACTACACTTAGAAGCACCTTTTTTCTATCCTTAATTCTCCAGAATTGAACAAATTTAAGTTAGAAGCTGATTGGCTACCAATCACAGATGCACCAAATTTTGCAATCTCCAGTTTTAGTAAATCAAGTCCATTGTGTTGATTTTCCTAATCAAATACAAGTTAAAACAAACATAGCATAAGATATATTTTTTTATGTTACATTCATGCATCTTAAGTAATGTGGTAGTGCCACGCTAACAGGAATTTATTACCATTCATGGAGATCACTGTACTCCCTCCAGCCATTGCCTTTCTTTCTGTTTTTTTTTCTTTAGAAGGACAAAAACATCTTTGTCTTTGTTTGGGCCTCATCCAACGTCATGATCTATTTCCTGAACTAGGATGCTGGCTCAGTGATAATACGGTCATCTAAATCCCGGAGTCTGTGCTCTGTCCTTACTACAGCTACAATGCTGCAGTCTAACTGTGGGTGGGGCAGCTCACTCAGATGTGGTCTCCACATGCTGCTGGACCCTGTCCCAGAAAATGCATGTTACTGGGCTTACCCTTCCATCCTCCTAATACTGTATAGTTAATTCCCTCTCTCCAGGGGGTACTCACACACTAAGTCCAAGTACCATCTTCCAGGACTCAGTAGCCAGGTTTGCACCAACAATGACTCCTCTAATTTCACCTTCCAGAGATTGGCTGTAAAAAGACACCTTTCTCTAAAATATTCACATGGACACCAGATCTTGCAATAACCTTCTTTACTGTATTAAATCAGTAGTTAATTCAGAGTAATCCATATAATGGCATAGGATAATAAGTGTCTAGATACTGAATGCAGTAATTGAATGATTGCTTCAGCTAGGAGGTGCTTGTAACCCTGGTAAGAGTTTATGATAATTCTTCCTATTCTCTGTAGCCTGATCAACATCTTCACCATTCACCTCTTCCTGCCAGGAGAGAACCAAGGGAAATACCAGCTCCTGGCCCACTTTCCTTTGTAAAGAGCTAGACTCCATTCCCATGTGGGATCACCTTCTCTACAATAGCTGTAAAGTATGTGGGACCCCTCGACAGCCCCTTCCTCAATAGGGAGAGCAAGAGAACCTCCAGCAGGCCTTCCTTGTCCTAAGATTCTCTGGTCAGCAAGGTTAAGAGCCCCAGTTCCACCCACTTTATAAAGGGTCTCCCAGAAGCCCTCCACAAGGGACCTAAGCCTAACTCCATTCCTGCCTACATAACAATTAAGAAAGAAATACCAGAAAATGTATCCTGTCTTCAGCAGAGATTTGGATATGGTGAGTTATAAGAAGGGTTATAAACAGGGGGGACTGACCCGTCGGGCACTTGGGCTCCGCCCAAGGGCCCAGAGCCATTGGGGGCCCCATGAAAGGATCTGCAACATAGTCAGTCTGGGACGGGAATTGGCTGTAATAATACCTCTCACAGCTCACTCCTCCCCCCATCCACCCCTGATGCTTGTACATGACATTACCTGGGACAGACGAGGAAGAGGGGCCAGCGAGGAGCAGTGTGCTGTGGGAGGTATTATTACAGAAATCGGCAGATACAGATGTAAGGGGCCTGTCCTGCCCGGGCTCCCACACTCAGCAATCGCCCTCTGTGGTAACTGACCTCTCCACTGACAGCCTGCACACCACATGAGCTATGGAGGTCGTCCCTCGATCTCCGGCATCCCTCTATGTCCCCGGAATCTCTCCCTGTCCCCGATGTCCCTCTCTGTCCCAGGCATCCCTCCTTGTCCTAGTCGCACTGCGTCTCTCTATCCCCGGCGACCCTCTGTGTCCCCCCTCTGTCCCCAGCATCCCTCCCAGTCCCGGTCACACTGTATCCCTCTGTCCCTGGTGCCCCTCTCTGTCCCCCGTGTCTCTCTCTGTCCCCGCCATCCCTCTGTGTCCTGGTTGCACTGAGTCCCTCTGTCCTTGGCATCCCTCTCTGTCCCCGGCGTCCCTCTCTGTCCCCAGCATCCTTTCCTGTCCTGGTCGCACTGCATACCTCTGTCCCTGGAATCTCACTCTGCCCCCGGCATCCCTCTCTGCCCTGGTGTCCCTCTCTATCCCCGGTGTCCCTCTCTGGCCCCACCATCCCTCCATGTCCCTGACGCCCCTCTCTGTCCCCGGCAGCCCTCCCTGTCTTGGTCGCACTGCGTCCCTCTGTCCCTGGTGTTCCTCTCTGTCCCCGGCGTCCCCGGCATCTCCTTCTGTCCCCGGCATCCCTCCCTGTCCCCAGCGTCCCTCTTTGAACCCGGCATCCCTCCCTGTCCCCGGCGTCCCTCTCTGTCCCCGGCATAACTCCTTGTCCTGGTCGCACTGCGTCTCTCCATCCCAGCATCCCTCTCTGTCCCCAACGTCCCTTTCTGTCCCCGACATCCCTCCTTGTCCTGGTCGCACTGTGTCCCTGGCATCCCTCTCTGTCCCTGGTTTCCCTCTCTGTCCCCAGCGTCCCTCTTTGTCCCCGGAATCCCACTCTGTCCTCAGCATTCCTCCCTGTCCCCAGCGTCCCTCTCTGTCCACGGCATCCCTCCCAGTCCTGGTCGCATTGCATCCTTCTGTCCCTGGCGCCCCTCTCTGTCCCCGATATCCCTCTCTGTCCCCGGAATCCCTCCCTGTCCTGGTCACACTGCGTCCCTCTGTCCCTGGCATCTCTCTCTGTCCCTGACATCCCTCTCTGTCCCCGGCATCCCTCCTTGTCCTAGTCGCACTGCGTCCCTCTGTCCCCGGTGTCCCTCTCTGTCCCCAACATCCCTTTCTGTAGTAACATCCCACCTTGTCCTGGTCGCACTGTGTCCCTCTGTCCCCAGCATCCCTCCCTGTTCCCAGTGTCCCTCTCTGTCCCAGGTATCCCTCTCTGTCCCCGGCATCCCTCTCTGTCCCCAGCATCCCTCCCTGTCCTGGTCACACTGCATCCCTCTGTCCCTTGAATCGCTCTCTGTCACCGGCATCCCTCCCTGTCCCCAGCATCCCTCTCTGTTCCTGGCATCCCTTCCAGTCCTGGTCACACTGCGTCCCTCTGTCCCTAGTGTCCCTCTCGGTTCCTGGCATCCCTCCCTGTCCCCAGTGTTCCTCTCTGTCCTTGGCATCCCTCCCTGTCCTGGTCTCAGTGTGTCCCGTTGTCCCTGGCATCCCTCTCTGTCCCCGGCATCCCTCTCTGTCCACAGCATCTGTCCCTGTCCCCGGCGCCCCTCTCTGCCCCCAGCATCCCTCCCTGTCCTGGTCGCAGTGTGTCCCTCTGTCCCTGGTGTCCCTTTTTGTCCCCGGTATCCCTCTCTGTCCCAGGCATCCCCCTCTGTCCCCGACATCCCTCCCTGTCCTGGTCACACTGCATCCCTCTGTCCCTGGAATCTCTCTCTGTCCCCGGCATCTCTCCCTGTCCCCAGCATCCCTCTCTGTCCCCGGCATCCCTCCCTGTCCCTGATGTTCCTCTCTGTCCTCGGCATTCCTCCCTGTCCTGGTGTGTCCCTTTGTCCCTGGCATCCCTCTCTGTCCCTGGCACCCCTCTCTGTCCACAGCATCCCTCTCTGTCCACAGCATCCCTCCCTGTCCCCGGTGCCCCTCTCTGTCCCCAGCATCCCTCTCTGTCCTGGTCACAGTGTGTCCCTCTGTCCCTGGTGTCCCTCTCTGTCCTTGGTATCCCTCTCTGTCCCCAGCGTCCCTCTTTGAACCCGGCATCCCTCCCTGTCCCCGGCATCCCTCTCTGTCCCCGGCATCCCTCCCTGTCCCCGGTGTCTTTCTCTGTCTCTGGCATCCCTCCTAGTCCTGGTCACACTGCATCCCTCTGTCCCTGGTACCCCTCTCTGTCCCTGGTGTCTCTCTCTGTCCCCGGCATCCCTCTATGTCCTGGTTGCACTGTGTCCCATCTGTCCCTGGCATCCCTCTCTGTCCCCAGCGTCCCTCTATGTCCCCAGCATCCCACCCTGTCCTGGTCACACTGCGTCCCTCTGTCCCTGGCATCTCTCTCTGTTCCCGACATCCCTCTCTGTCCCCGGCATCCCTCCTTGTCCTAGTCGCACTGCGTCCCTCTGTCCCCGGTGTCCCTCTCTGTCCCCAACATCCCTTTCTGTAGCGACATCCCACCTTGTCCTGGTCGCACTGTGTCCCTCTGTCCCTGGCATTCCTCCCTGTTCCCGGTGTCCCTCTCTGTTCCAGGTATCCCTCTCTGTCCCCGGCATCCCTCTCTGTCCCCAGCATCCCTCCCTGTCCTGGTCACACTGCATCCCTCTGTCCCTGGAATCTCTCTCTGTCGCCGGCATCCCTCCCTGTCCCCAGCATCCCTCTCTGTTCCTGGCATCCCTCCCAGTCCTGGTCACACTGCGTCCCTCTGTCCCTAGTGTCCCTCTCTGTTCCCGGCATCCCTCCCTGTCCCCGGTGTTCCTCTCTATCCTTGGCATCCCTCCCTGTCCTGGTCACAGTGTGCCCCTCTGACCCTGGCATCCCTCTCTGTCCCCGGCATCCCTCTCTGTCCACAGCATCCGTCCCTGTCCCCGGCGCCCCTCTCTGTCCCCAGCATCCCTCCCTGTCCTGGTCGCAGTGTGTCCCTCTGTCCCTGGTGTCCCTCTTTGTCCCCGGTATCCCTCTCTGTCCCCGGCCTCCCCCTCTCTCCCCGACATCCCTCCCTGTCCTGGTCACACTGCATCCCTCTGTCCCTGGAATCTCTCTCTGTCCCCGGCATCTCTCCCTGTCCCCAGCATCCCTCTCTGTCCCCGGCATCCCTCCCTGTCCCCGATGTTCCTCTCTGTTCTCGGCATTCCTCCCTGTCCTGGTGTGTCCCTGACATCCCTCTCTGTCCCTGGCATCTCTCTCTGTCCACAGCATCCCTCTCTGTCCACAGCATCCCTCCCTGTCCCCAGTGCCCCTCTCTGTCCCCAGCATCCCTCCTTGTCCTGGTCACAGTGTGTCCCTCTGTCCCTGGTGTCCCTCTCTGTCCTTGGTATCCCTCTCTGTCCCCAGCGTCCCTCTTTGAACCCGGCATCCCTCCCTGTCCCCGGCATCCCTCTCTGTCCCCGGCATCCCTCCCTGTCCCCGGTGTCTTTCTCTGTCCCTGGCAACCCTCCTAGTCCTGGTCACACTGCATCCCTCTGTCCCTGGTACCACTCTCTGTCCCTGGTGTCTCTCTCTGTCCCTGGCATCCCTCTATGTCCTGGTTGCACTGTGTCCCATCTGTCCCTGGCATCCCTCTCTGTCCCCAGCGTCCCTCTCTGTCCCCAGCATCCCTCCCTGTCCTGGTCGCACTGCATCCCTCTGTCCCTGGAATCTCTCTCTTTCCCCGGCATCCCTCCCTGTCCCCAGTGCCCCTCTCTGTCCCTGGCATCCCTCCCAGTCCTGGCCGCACTGCGTCCCTCTGTCCCTAACATCCCTCTCTGTTCCTGGCGCCCCTCTCTGTCCCTGGCGTTCCTCTCTATCCTCGGCATCCCTCCCTATCCTGGTCGCACTGTGTCCCTCTGTCCCTGGCATCCCTCTCTGTCCCTGGCATCCCTCTCTGTCCCCAGCATTCCTCCCTGTCCCCGGTGCCCCTCTCTGTCCCCAGCATCTCTCCTTGTCCTGGTCGCAGCACGTCCCTCTATCCCCGGTGTCTCTCTCTGTCCCCAGTGTCCCTCTCTGTCCCCGGCATCCCCCTCTGTCCCCGGCATCCCTCCCTGTCCCCAGCATCCCTCTCTGTCCCCGGCATCCCTCCCTGTCCTGGTCAAACTGCGTCCCTCTCTCCCCTGGTGTCCCTCTCTGTCCCCGGTGTCCCTCTATGTCCATGGCATCCCTCTCTGTCTCCGGCGTCCCTTTCTGTCCCCAACATCCCTCCTTGTCCTGGTTGCAATGTGTCCCTGGCATCCCTCTCTGTCCCCGGCATCCCTCCCAGTCCTGGTCGCACTGCATCCCTCTGTCCCTGGCGCCCCTCTCTGTCCCCGCGTCTCTCTCTGTCGCCGGCAGGGCTGTAGATAAAGGGGGGGTTTGGGGTGTTCAACCCCCCCCCCCAGAGCATCCTGCCAAAAATAAAAAGTGTCTCTGCCCTGTCGTCTCTCATGGCGCCAGCACCGCAACAACAAACAGCGGAGCACAGCAGTCAGTATTGCGGGCAAAGTGGATGCAGCAGGTCGGGTGTAAGGCATACCATCACAGGCACTTATGTCACGCTGTTATGGCCAGGCTGTGCTGGGTTCCCGGTGGACAGATCATAGACACAGTGGAGCGGGCGGCTCTACACTCTGTACTTCCCGCCTTGGACTTCAGAGGAAAATGGAGCAGAGAACATGCAAGGAGGCAGTACTGCTGCTAAGGAGCAGAGCCTCCCTCTTTCCTTTTTGGCTATCTTGCTGTCTGAGAGACGGTCATCACAGACCACTTACCCTCACTGCTGTGCTGCCATTGAGGTAAATGAGTCTGTGGCAACTGGCAAAATTATTCACTAATCACCCAAGTCGTGGGTTACCATTTTCCACTCTTTGGTTGGTACTGACAGTCCAGCCTGGCTCTGTCAGCTATATTGTGGTGCTGACTGCAGAGTCAAAGGGCAGAGGGTTTGCCAGGCACAATAACATTGCTGCCAGAGCCAGACTGGACGGTTTGCTGCCCTTAGTGCCCCGGCCCTTTTTTAATTGTGTTGAAAAGGCAATAATAAGCCCTGGTTCATACTAGGATGTGGTGCAGAAAACCTGCAACGCATCTCCCTCACAAGGCTGTCTTTAACGTGGGGCAAAAGAAGCAGCTGCCCTGGGACCAGCCCCAGTCATTGTTGTGGGGCACAAAGCAGCTGCCCCTTGCACCTGCGCTGCCTGTAAATAAGATGGGGGCCAAATACTACTGGGGTGGAGTTGGACTACAGCTGTGTGGCTTGGTTCCTGGCTTGGTGCTCCGTCATCTCTTCCAATCCCCAACCAACCACTTTCTGACCTGCCATCATGTGACATCCACATCCCCCTAACAGCCAATCACTCCACCCTCTAACAACCAGACCTGTGATCAGTGGGGAGGAGAGGTACAGTCCATGCTGAAAGTCTGGAACCTGTCCTCATTGTCTGTGTCACACAGTAAGTAAATGACATGTGTGGTGTGGGGGGACACTGACAGCACCTTTTATGGTGATCAGGAAGGACCATTGTGAGTGTTCAGCAGACAATGTACAGGGATAGGAGATAAGACAGTACATGGATGGTCTCTGACCATCTCCTGTAGTACAACTGCAGTTTCTGGCCATCTCCTCCAGTATGTCTGCAGTCTCTGACCATCTCCTGTAGTACGCCTGCAGTCTCTGACAATCTCTTGTATGCCTGCAGTCTCTGACCATCTCCTGTAGTAAGTCTGCAGTCCCTGACCATCTCTTGTACACCTGCAGTCCCTGACCATCTCCTGTAGTATGTCTGCAGTCTCTGACCATCTCCTGTACTATGTCTGCAGTCTTTGATCATCTCCTGTACTATGTCTACAGTCTCTGACCATCTCCTGTATTATGTCTGCAATCTCTGACCATCTACTGTAGTACGTCTGCTGTTTCTGACCATCTCTTGTAGTACGTCTGCAGTCTCTGACATTCTCTTGTACATTTGCAGTCCCTGGCTATCTCTTGTATGCGCGCAATCTCTGACCATCTCCTGTAGTACACCTACAGTCACTGACCCTCTTCTGTACTATGTCTGCGGTCTATGACCATCTCCTGTACTATGTCTGCAGTCTCTGACCATCTCCTGTACTATGTCTGCACTCTCTGACCATCTCCTGTACTATGTCTGCAATCTCTGACCATCTCCTGTAGTACGTCTGCGGTTTCTGACCATCCCTTGTAGTATGTCTGCAGTCTCTGACATTCTCTTGTACATTTGCAGTCTCTGGCTACCTCTTGTATGCGTGCAATCTCTGACCATCTCCTGTAGTACACCTACAGTCTCTGACCCTCTCCTGTACTATGTCTGCGGTCCCTGACCATCTCCTATACTATGTCTGCAGTCTCTGACCATCTCCTGCACTATGTCTGCAGTCTCTGACCACCTCCTGTACTATGTGTGCAATCTCTGACCATCTCCTGTAGTACATCTGCAGTCTCTGACCATCTCCTGTAGTACGCCTGCAATCTCTGACCATCTCTTGTACGCCTGCAGTCTCTGACTATCTCTTGTACGCCTGCAGTCTCTGACCATCTTACGTAGTATGTCTGGCAGTAAATGATATGCACAACCCATTGGTGTGTCAGGGGCTACAGCTGAGGCACTCGGTTTGCCATCACTGGGATGCAGTCTCAAACCAAGCTATACATCCACACAACAAATGGAGTGTATGAGAGTCAGAACAAGCTGCTCTGGTTTAAAGTAGACCTTTCACCATGAAGGCCTCTTTCACACACACTGCAGTCCCAACTTCCATAGATGTTTGTGCTCTGCTCATTGCTAATAACACGTTCTAGGAGTTTTCTGTCTATTGGTGAGTCCCCCACCTTCCCAGTCCATGGGGTGCAGGCAGTGAGATGATGTGCTGTAACCTCCAGCAACCAATTAGTGAGTAGTAATGATGTGCTTTTACCTCCAGCAACCAATCAGCAACCAATCAGTGAGCAGTCATGATGTGAATGGGGGGGCAAAGAAAATGTTTGCCCAGGGTCCAATCAATATGAAAGGTGGCCCTGATCCTGCACCACATTCAAATTACACTGCCCTCGCAATCTAGAGTGAGTGTCAGTGAAATCTTAACGACAACCCTGCTTGCTACGGGGCACACAGTGCATGCTCGCTCCTGTGCTGTGTGGTTCTCCCCCCCCCGACCCGCCCGGTTCACCACTTGGTACCTGCTGCTGAACCCCCCCAGGACAAAAAATGATCTACAGCCCTGGTCCCCGGCATCCCTCCGTGTCCTGGTCACACTGCACCCCTATGTCCCTGGCATCCCTCTCTGTCCCCAGCGTCTCTCTCTGTCCTCGGCATCCCTCTCTGTCCCCAGCATCCCTCCCTGTCTTGGTTGCACTGTGTCCCTCTGTCCCTGGCATCTCTCTCTGTCCCCGGCATCCCATTCTGTCCCCGGCATCCCTCCCTGTCCTGGTCACACTGTGTCCCTCTGTCCCTGGTGTCCCTCTCTGTCCTCCTCCCACAGCATCCCCTAAAAGGCAACTTTGATAGGGGGCTCAGGACAGTAAGGACTTGTTTACCCTGCTTACCTACAAGGCCTCTATCCTACGGGCTCCTGTCTATGGAGGACACATAGTGGAGCAGCACCCATGTGACAGCGGCTGCTTTTCGATCCATTGTGCGGGCAATCAGCAATCCTCACACTCCTGGAGGTCTCCACATGTCCTTAAATGAGGAGAGGAACGAGCGCCTGTGGATGCTGTTCTTGGGAAGGTCATAGTGTGATGAGCCCCCTCTATTCTTGGAAAGATGAGCCTATCTATATTTGACCTCTGGTGAGCCCCCAATGTGTGCACACGCATGTGGTGACCGATGGTGAAGGATACGCTATCAAAAACAGCATAGCTGCACAATTTAAGGAGGATTTATCTCTGCACTTTATTCAATGTTGCACAATTGATTTTTTGCACTACCACCTTGGTTTTTGCATGTAAGTGATTGAAGGTGAAGGACTCAGCTTTGAAACAATTTGGCTGCTTAATTCAAGGAGGACATACCTTTGCACTTCATTGAGGATTGCACTGTTGAAACTTTTTGCACCAGCACTTTGTTTGTATTTTTGCACTAAATTGTTTTGCACAATATACATTCAGTTTTAGCGCTGCTTTCACTATCACGGATATAGTTGACCTTCTGAGTTTTTTTATATTTATAGCAGCTGCTTTATTTCCATTTTATTTTAATCACTTTATATATTGATTCATATGTTAATAAGGAGTGCAGTGTTATTGTTTTATTTATAAGGACTTGTTTACATTTGCAGGTTGGGGTGGTAAAATCCCCATAGTTGAGCCCTGCGTTTTACCTCCCCCCAACTGCACCCCACTACAGTGGCCAGGGCTGTCCACATGTTGCAATTATACACCCTGTCACACCTAACAGGTGTATTGCCTGCCAAGCATGACCCATTCAAGTCAATGGGGCCACTCTGCAAGCATCCTGCACCCTTGTGCAGCACAGCGACCAATGGGCTAAAGCAGGTATTTTATCACCTTTTCACCACCTGCTTTAACCCCTTGGATCCCACACTAGCCTGCATTGCACACAGTTGCAGGGTGTTTGCAGAGCAGCCCCATTCACTTGAATGGGTCATGCTTGGCAGGCTACACCTAGTAAGTGTGACAGGGTGTATAATTCCGGCTGCGGCTGCAACATGTGTACACCCCTGGCCAGTGGGCGGATTAAGTGGGATGGCCAGTGGGCAGGCCCTGGGGAATGTTGGTAGTCAGACCGGGGGAGGGGCCACCCAGGCCTAAAGCTGGGTAAGGGGCCCCAAAATTTCAGATAGCTGCCCTGAGAGACAGTGTTGAGTCTGGAGGATCCCAGTGCTGAGACACTGCAGCAGCAATATACTTTGCTGTGTGCCCTGTGTTCTGCTATGTGCCCCATGCTCTGCCGTGTACTGCTGGATGTGCCCCATGCCCTGTGATGTGTTCCGTGCCCTGCTGTGTACCCCTGATGTACCCTACTGTGTGCGCTACTATGTGCCCTATGCCCTGTGATGTGCCCCATGCCCTGTGATGTGCTCCATGCCCTGCTGTGTACCCCCATATGTGCCTTGTGCCCTGTTATGTGCCCCATGCTCTGCTGTATACCCCCCGATGTGTCCTAACCTGGCCATGGGATACTGGGAGAAAAAATACATCTTTGCCAATAATCCCTTTTTGGCCAACATTGTCTTCTTTGGAAGATATATTGATGACATCATTGTCATCTGGGATGGCTCCCCAGATCTCATTGGCCGGTTCGTGGACCATTGCAATAATGGCCCCCATGGCCTATCCTTCACCCGTTTCCAGTCCTGATTCCCTGGCATTTTGGACCTTGAATTGTACCATGAAGGGGAACACATCCTGGCCCATAACTACACCAAACCTACGGCAGGTAATTCCTTCCTACATTACAAGAGCTGCCATTATCCCCCATGGATAAATAATATACCTAAGGGGCAATTTTGTAGGTTGAGGAATAATTGCACGTCTACCAAGGATTATGTTTTTCAGGGTGCCATTCTAAAGAATACATTTCTTGATAAAGCTTACCCTGATTCCTTGTTTGAGGAAGCTTTTGAGTTGTACGGGGAAGGCAAGCCCCCTAATAAACGTGCTGTGGACAACCATTCCTTCCGTTTTATTACTACATTCCACTCTCAACATAGGAGAATGGAAAAAAATACTCTCCAAACATTGGAATATTCTGTTACAAGACCCTCATCTCAGAGATTCATTACCCCCTGATCCTCATGTGACCTATCGTAGAGCCCCTAACCTCAAAGGGAAGATTGCTCCGAGCAAACTCAAAAATCATAGGGCTGAACCAACCACACCAACTCTAATTCCATTAGTGGGCATGTTTCAATGCCGTAAGGCCTTATGTAAAACCTGTGCTTTCGTTAATCATGGTCAATCATCCTTCCAGACCAGAGGTAAAACATACATGCTCAACCAGTTTTTCAACTGTTCATCTAATTTTGTAGTGTATGGACTCACGTGCCCATGTGGCTTGCTTTATGTGGGCCTCACTATTTGTCCTTTAAGGTGTCGATTTGGTGAACACCGTAGGCTCATTGAAGAAGGAAAAGACTACCACAGTGTACCCAGACACTTTCTAGAGACACATAAAAAATCCACACAAGGTTTGAGGGTCTGGGTTATAGAGCAGATCTCTTCTCTTCCAGAAGCAGAACATTTTAAAAAACTTTGTGCCTGTGAAACCTTTTGGATTTACACGTTAGATGTTCTCTCACCTGGTGGTTTAAACTAAAGTATAGAAACATCTTCTATCTTGTAAATCCATTTTTTATTTTAGGTGTATACAATTCACATGCGTGCATGATGACTCACTACATGCGTCATTTTTTGCCTGTGAGTGCCTATGTATATATGTGATGAACTTCTATGAATCCTTTCTGAATTTTTTTATGCCCTCCCCCTTTCTCTCTTCCAGCTAACTTTTAGTGTATGACATTTTAGTGTATGATATATTTTCTTTATTTTATCATATTTTCCCATAATAATTGGTTATTTGATGATATGTTTTTAGTGAATCCATGTGTGATATTTTATTATCTGTGATATAGTGTCTACTAATGGAGTTTTACATGCTCCATAATTGAGAGAAGCATGGGACTCCTGTTTGCACACATATGTGACATATGACCGGAATAATACACCACAGATACACATGAACTCTTGCTAACGATCTATATATGTTTTATGTATACATATATACATTTTTACTTTCAATAGTTTTTATTTTGTTCAATAAGATAATTACAACTCGTACAGTTTGTACAATGCAAGAAGATTAGAAATAGAACATATTTTGTGAATTCTCAAAAGGAGAAAACAAACAAGCAGTTAAGTAAAGGATTGAGCAATTAATATATATCCCTCTATTACATCCACCACTGTCACATTAAAGAACAGCAATCCCAACTATATCCATGTCACCCAAGGGTTTGGTGTTATAGGCATGGGCAGTGCCATGAGCCCGGACCACAGTTGCCCCTTTTGAATGTTGAAGTACTCCGTAGCTTGAGGCCTGTTAACTGGAATTGCTTGGTCAATATAGTAATATCCTGGGAGATATGAGCTGTCTCTTCCCATAGGGAGCAAACTGTGCCCAAAGTGGGAGACAACCCCATCCCTTTGCGGTATTGGGGTTGCAGTAGCAGTCCAATTAGTTGTAGAGTGGGGAGTACTGCGGGTAGAAAATTATCTATGTTGGTTGGCATAATGGCCCAGGCTCACGGCTCCACCCCCCCAACTAGCTTCATTTCTTTGACAGATACAGATTTCATTTAAGCTGACAGAAGCGGGCTTACAAGAAAATCATATGTTTCACGACACTGGGTTTGTTGTATCATACCATTCGGTCCATGGGGTCCAAATTTTGCAAATTCGAGATTGGTTGCCCTGGGCGGAAGCAAATGCTATTTCATACTTGCAGTGGGTATGTGTTAGTTGGACTATTTCGTTTATGGAGGGTGTCAGAGCTGATTTCCATTTCCTTACTATAGATAGTCTGGTTGCCATTAGTAAGTGGGTAATCACTGTTCTGAAATCATAATGTATGTCGCCAATTCCTAAATTTAGTAGGGCCAGCCCAGGAGACAAGTCAATGGAGACACCTACAATTGTACTGATTATGTGAAAGACCTTTGGCCATATTCTGGAGAGTCTTCTGCAGGACCAGAGAACATGGTGCAGAGTACCCACCTCCCCACATTCCCTCCAACATTGCGGAGATGATGTAGGGTATATTTTCGCGATGCGGAAAGGTGTAAGGTACCATCTCAACATTATTTTATGTGATAGTTCCCAAAGACCTACGCATT
>BLSH010064117.1:93765-107910 GCA_018402905.1 Glandirana rugosa
TCGGGAGAATTGATGTTCCTTTTTTGTACCCAAACATCCATATTCAAAATGAGTATTAATCTCAACTCGCTTGGAGACCTTCAAGCCCAAGACGACCAGGCAGGCTTGAAGCCCTGTTTCAGGCCCAGGCCTGCCTTGGGCTTGCTAGCGTGCCCGTTGCTTGGGGTAACTTTAGTTACCCCTGGGTTTGAAAATCCGTGTTTTTACCGACATTGTTTCAGGACCTTTCGGGATCTCCCGACGTTTTCCTTCATTTTACCCCCATTCCCATCCCGTTCACGGGATGTTTTTTTACCCCTGTCCTTTTTATTGCCTAGTCAACCTCTAGGCTCCTACTCCACATCCACCCCCTTCCCGTTTTTTTACTTGATTTTAATTTATTTTCCCTATCCCCATTTATTTGTAGGGCACTTGCCCTAGTTAGGAGATGATTTTAGAACAGTTATATGGCTTCTACCGTTAATTAATACTTTCAGACACAGTTTGAAGATGATCCACATTCACCTCCATTTTTGCTTTTTTATGTTTTTATTTTTTTAAAAATATTTAAAGTTATTTTTCCTGTCCCCATTTTTTTGTAGGGCACTTGCCCTACCCTTACCCCCATTTTACTTCCTTTTGCAGCCCTCTAGGGCTTTCCAGGACTTTGTTACAGCCATTTTTGTGCCTAAAAGTTTGGGTCCCCATTGATTTCAATGGGGTTCGTTGCCCGTGCGATCGTTCGGGTTCCGTCCGGACCCGGACTTTGTCCCGAAGTTCGGACGGACCAGCAGAACCCGAACTTCCAGAGGTTCGCTCAACTCTAATTATGAGTAAAACTTATACCTACAAACCCATGTTTTTTCCTTGTAGTTAAGAGGGCTTGGCTGGAAGAGAGCATTTGTCTTTTAGACACATGTTCCCTTCTATGACACTGCAGTGAGAGGAGAGCATTTTTATTGGACAGCTAGGGCTAATGGTGCTTTACCATTGGTCCAAGGCTCCAAGCAGTGCATGGAGCTCAGTGCTTCTAACCAGAAGTCAGAGACACTGGGAGCTCATCTTTTCAGTCTGCTGCAAACAGCGCGTGCCAGCTACCGGACCGTCCACCATACTTATAATGCGGCAGGGCGCACATGATTTTGTGCGCGCGGTGTAGGGGGCGCCGCTCCCGCTGTGATTGGACACCGCCGCGACCCGCAGATCGTTCACAGGAGACACGGAGCAGCGGTGTGCCTATGTAAACAAGGCACATCGCTGATCTGTCAGTGAGGCAAAGAGATATCTCGTGTTTCAACTAAGCTGAAACACGGTCTCTGTTTTCCTCCAGTGCAACAATCCCCCCACCACAGTTAGAAAGCACCTCCCTAGGACACTATTAACCCTTTGATCGCCCCCCGGTGTTAACCCCTTCCCTGCCAGTGTCATTTATACAGGAATTAGTGCATTTTTTAACACTGATCACTGTATTGGTGTCACTGGTCCCCAAAAAGTGTCACTTAGGGTCAGATTTGTCCACCACAATGTCGCAGTCCCGCTAAAAATCACTGATCACTGCAATTATTAGTAAATAAAAAATAAAAATGACATAAATCTAACCCATAGTTTGTAGACGAGATAACCTTTGCGCAAACCAATCAATATATGCTAATTGGGATTTTATTTACCAAAAATATGTAGCAGAATACATATTGGCCTAAACTGATGAAGAAATTTGATTTTTCAATTTTTTTTTTATTTGAATGTTTTATAGCAGAAAGTAAGGAATATTGTTTTTTATTCAAAATTGTCACTATTTTTTCGTTTATAGTGCAAAAAATAAAAACCGCAGAGGTGATCAAATACCACCAAAAGAATGCTCTATTTGTGGGGGAAAAAAGACACCAATTTTATTTGGGTACAGAGTCATACAACCTCGCAATTGTCAGTTAAAACAACACAGTGCCATATCGCAAAAAATGGCCTGGTCAAGAAGTGGGTAAAACCTTCCGGGTTGAAGTGGTTAAACTGGCCACACTGTATGTAGCTTCTGACAGGCTGCGCAAGGAGCCCCGTATCTCTGGAACCATAGGTGCTAGGAGCCCCAAATTTTGACCAGTGGTGGGGTAGGACTTAAGATGCTCCTAGTCGCCGAGCTACGACCATCAAAGCTCAATCTCCTTTTTTAATTTTTTTTTATGTTCATGGCAGGTGAGGCTCTGCCTCCCCTGACTGCACGTCCCTGCTGCATTACACTAACACACTACACTGACACTACAATATACTGACTCACTATATTAACACTACACTAATACTCTACAATCAGAGCCACAATAAGTGAACAAACTAACTCGCTAGTAGCGAACTGAGCCCTGCTCTATCTATCTCTACTCCACAAAAGCTTTCTATGGGAAGTTACCTTTGATAGTGTGGGGTGGGACTATGAGCACTGAGCCGTGATTGGAGAAGGTCATCATTACTTTGTCCAGTCAGTGCTCTGATAGTGCTCTGGTGCCTTAATTGGTGAAGCCTTGCACCTGACCAGCTGAAGAAACACTGAAGAAATGACACTTTGCTATAATGTAAAGTAGTGAGTGTACAGCTTGTATAACAGTGTAAATTTGCTGTCCCCTCAAAATAACTCAACACACAGCCATTAATGTGTAAACCACTGGCAACAAAAGCGAGTACACCCCTAAGTGAAAATGTCCAAACTGGGCCCAATTAGCCATTTTCCCTCCCTGGTGTCATGTGCCTCATTAGTGTTACAAGGTCTCAGGTGTGAATGGGAAGCAGGTGTGTTAAATTTGGTTTTATCATTCTCACTCTCTCATACTGGTTACTGGAAGATCAACATGGCACCTCATGGCAAAGAACTCTCTGAGTATCTGAAAAAAAGAATTGTTGCTCTACATAAAGATGGCCTAGGCTATAAGAAGATTGCCAAAACCCTGAAACTGAGCTGCAGCACGGTGGCCAAGACCATACGGCGGTTTAACAAGACAGGTTCCACTCAGAACAGGCCTCGCCATGGTCCACCAACGAAGTTGAGTGCACATGCTCAGCGTCATATCCAGAGCATCATATCTGCTGCACACTGCATCAAATTGGTCTGCATGGCTGTCCATCCCAGAAGGAAGCCTCTTCTAAAGATAATGCACAAGAAAGCCTGCAGTTTGCTGAAGACAAGCAGACTAAGGGCATGGATTACTGGAACCATGTTCTGTGGTCTGATGAGACCAAGATAAACTTATTTGGTTCAGATGGTGTCAAGCATGTGTGGCGGCAACCAGATGAGAAGTACAAAGACAAGTGTGTCTTGTCTACAGTCAAGCATGGTGGTGGGAGTGTCATGGTCTGGGGCTGCATGAGTGCTGCCGTCACTAGGGAGCTACAGTTCATTGAGGGAACCATGAATGCGAACATGTACTGTGACATACTGAAGCATGATCCCCTCCCTTAGGAGACTGGGCTGCAGGGCAGTATTCCAACATAATAACAACCCCAAACACACCTCCAAGATGACCACTACCTTGCTAAAGAAGCTGAGGGTAAAGGCGATGGACTGGCCAAGCATGTCTCCAGACCTAAACCCTACCGAGCATCTGCGGGGCATACGCAAACGGAAAGTGGAGGAGCGCAAGGTCTCTAACATTCACCAACTCCGTGATGTCATCATGGAAGATTGTAAGATGACTCCAGTGGCAACCTTTGAAGCTCTGGTAAACTCCATGCCCAAGAGGGTTAAGGCAGTGCTTGAAAATAATGGTGGCCACACAAAACATTGACACTTTGGGCTCAATATGAACATTTTCACTTAGGGGTGTACTCACTTTTGTTGCCAGCAGTTTAGACATTAATGGCTGTGTGTTGAGTTATTTTGAGGGGACAGCAAATTTACACTGTTATACAAGCTGTACACTCACTACTTTACATTGTAGCAAAGTGTTATTTCTTCAGTGTTGTCACATGAAAAGATGTAATAAAATATTTACAAAAAATGTGAGGGGTGTACTCACTTTTGTGAGATACTGTATATAGCGCCAACAGTTTGCGCAGCACTTTACAACATGAGGGCATATAGTACAGTTATGATACAATTCAATACAGGAGGAATCAGACAGTCCTGCTCATCAGAGCTTACAATCTAAGAGGGAGGGTCAAGTGATACAAAAGGTAATAGCTGTGGGGGATGAGCTGATGGAGAAAATAAATTACAGTTATAAGGTGGGGGCGGGATAGGCTTCTTTGAAGAGAAGGGTTTTAAGGTGTTACCCAAAAGCAAACCAAGTAGGTAGGAGATAGTAAGACAAATTGGTGTAGTACGTTCCATAGGATGGGAGAGGCTCAGGAGAAGTCCTGGGGGTGAGCATGGGAGGAGGTGACAAGGGAGCTAGAGAGCAGGAGGTCTTGGGAGGAATGAAGAGGAAGATTTAGTTGCTATTTTGAGACTAGGTTACTAATGTAGCTTGGTGCAGAGTTGTGGGTGGCTTTGTAAGTTGTTAGTATGTTGGATTTAATTCATTGGATGAGCGGAAGCCAGTGGAGGGATCGGCAGAAAGGGGTAGCAGACTCTGAATGGTTGGTAAGGTGGATGAGTCTGGCAGCAGCATTCATGATGGACTGAAGGGGGGATAACCTTTTTAAAAGTAATCCAATGAGGAGGGAGTTGCAGGCGAGATAACCAGGGAGTGAATTAGAAGCTTTGTGGTGTCATTGGTTAGAAGGGGTGTATTTTGGAGATGTTGCATAGGTTCAGGTGGCAAGCTTTGGAAAGTGATTGGATGTAGGACTGAAAGGATAGTTCAGAGTCCAGAATTACACCTAGAACCTTGGCATGCGGGGATGGGTTAATAGTTGTGTCATCAAACTTCCAGAGAAGTCAGGGGAAGGGACATGTGGGGGAAGGATGTGTTCCATGCATACATCCCTAAACACGTAATGCCCTAAAAGTACTACTCAGTACAGCGCTCAGCCTTGTCCAGTCACAGAGTGCTTCAACCTGTTATATACTGTCATAGGCTGCAGGCAATGTGGCTGGATGTGCAATTGTACCTCCTGGGTGCTCTAAGACAATGGTTCTCAACCCTGTCCTCAAGTACCCCCAACAGGCCATGTTTGCAGGTTTTCCTTTATCTTGCACAGGTGCTTTAAATCAGAGTCAATGGCTTGGTATTTGGACAGCTATTTTTTCTAAGAGAAATTTCCAAAACATGGACTGTTGGGGGTACTTGAGGACAGGGTTGAGAACCACTGCTCTAAGACACCTGGATTGGATACAAAGGGCTTGATTTACTAAAGCTTGAAAGTGCCAAATTTGGTGCAGCCCCACACAGAAACCAATCAGCTTTAGGCCTCATACACACGGACGTTTTTTGACGCCGGCGTTTTCTGGCGTTTTTTGCAGCTCTCCATGTTAGTCAATGGCCCCATAAAAACGTCGGCGTTTCTGAGCTGTAGGTGGCGTCGGCGTTAGTGAGCAGAAAGTAGAACCCATGGCCATCGCGTTCTGAGGCTGTAACATTTTGACGTTTTTTGACGCCGACGCCACAATATGCCAAGAAACGCCAACATATGCCACCATATGCCACCTATTATTATACCGGCGTTTTCCGGCGTTTTTTGACGCCGACGTTTTTAGGTTGAAAAATAGCAGAGGGATGATTTTTTTTAAAAAAACGCCTATTGACACCGACGCTCACTAACGCTCAAAAACGCCAATGCATAACGCCGAAAGACGCCGACTTTTTTTCCTTGACGTCGGGCCCGACGTTTTGTTTATTTTTTTAGAAACGTCCGTGTGTATGAGGCCTTAAGGTTTTATTGTCAAAGCTTGATTGAACAAGCTGAAGTTAGAAGCTGATTGGCTAGCATGCACAGCTGCACCAGTTTTTGCACTCTCCAGCTTTAGTAAATCAACCCCAAAGTCTATATATAAACTAGTTGGACTTATGTCTTTTTTCAATCAGACTAAGGCTGGGTTCACACTGCAGCGATCTCAGAGATTGCATCTGATTTCGCACCGCACTGCAGTGTGAACCATATGTGAATCTCTGTGCGATGCAAAATCAGCCATAGAGATTGTATGGCTGAATTTGCATTGCAATCGGAGCAAACTCGCACAGGTCCCTTTTTTTTTCACAGGGTCAGAATCGGATCGCATGGTGGTTCACACCATGCGATCCGATTCCTGTGCGAGTTTGCCGTTCGCAGTGCGATATGCGTACTTATTTGGGGGTGTCAATAACATTGTATTGACACTCCCCAGAGTTCGCATATGGCAGTGTGAACTGCCGTTCAGAGACATGCGATGCAGTGTGAACCGAAGCTAACTATGTAACTATATGCCCTGTGTGCATATTGCTTAGGGAATAAGGTGTTCTGTGCTAGACTGTTAACTAAAAATGTGTGCTCAATAATAAATCTGATTCACAACTAGGGTTGCCACCTTTTCTTCAAGCCAAACCCGAACACTAAGGTCCCTTTCACACTGGGACCGCCCGCTCGTCAGCAGTAAACTGACGCCAATTTAGCGGCGATCTACCGCTGTAATAGCAGCGTTATGGCGCCGCTATTCGGGCGGCAGCATGGCACTTTTAACCCCCCCACAAGGGGTTAAACAGGGGTTAAAAGTGCCGGCGCTTGACACTCCTGGAGCGGTGTACAGCCGCTTTGGGAGCGCTGCCCATTCAATCCAATGGCAGGGGCGGTGGAGCTCCCCACATTCCTGAAAAATCATGCTTGCAGAAGTTTAATTTTACTCCCACAGGCGCACCGCCCTGAGCCGCCTCAGTGTGAAAGGACACACTGGGTTTAATGGGGAGACGCTTTACAGGTGCTATTTTTAGCGCAATAGCGCCTGTAAAGTGCCCCAGTGTGAAAGGGGTCTAAGGGCCCTTTCAGATGGGGTTTCTGATCAGGTCAGCCTGACAGTTTTTCAGGTGGACCTGATCAGACGCCCCATTCACATCTATGGAGCGGCAGATGTCAACGTTGACATGTCCACTGACACCCGCTGCTATCCGATCCTATCTGTGAAATCCAGACGGATGGAGGTCCTATTTTCCATATGTGTAGTGGATCGGATCGGATGAAAATGGACAGGTGGTCCATTTTCATCTGATCTCCCCAAAGAGGAGAGAGTGGCTCTGGCAGGTCTCTGCACAGTGAACGGAGACGGACCTGTCCCCCGTCTGCTCAGTGGGGATCAATGGATCGATCCCTGAACAAAACAGAGCCCACCAGACAGAAAGCCCGTGTGAAAGAGCCCACTAGTGCACTGCACTGCGCTTGCTTAACAACTCAACCCATTCAACTCAATTGGGCTGTGCTGCAACCGTGTGCAATGCACATGGCTACAGCACAGTGGTATGGGATTTTAGGAGTTAAAAACAAGTAGTAAGGAGAAAATAACGCTTCTTCACCACCTGTCAAATACGTCTAAAAAAATGATTCACTGTGGATCACTCTTCAGAGTGTCCTGCTACTTCGTTTACACTTATGGTTGGGGGACAGTAAAAATTAGAGGTTAAGCTGTGTTTTTACTGCTACCCAACTGTTCCTCTTAAACTGCAAAGGCAGCAGAAGGGGGATGTACACACGCAATAGCCAAAATGCTTTGCATCACAGTGCAGCAATGCCTGCTGAACGTGGCCCATCTAAGTGAATGAGGGCTTCCTGCATCCGTGTGCAATGCATTCAGTTGCGGGGTGCCGTTGTGGGGTTTAAACAGGTGGTGAGGAGGTGATATAACTCCTCCTCACTGCCTGTTAAATGCCCTCTAAAGAGTGATCCAAACATGGATTGCTCTTCAGAGGGCACCATATGTGTAAATGAGCCCTAAGGGTATTCACCCATTGCAGTATATTCTGAGAAATCATCAGGGAACTGGGGACAGGAACAGGACTATTGCTGAGCCTAGGTTCAGACTAGTGCGATCGCATGCGATGTCTAAGCAATGTGAGTTCAGCCATACGCTTGTATGGCTGACCTTGCATTGGATTTGCACAGAAAAGGTGCAGGGACTTGTTTTTTTCACGCACTGGAATCGGATTACATGGAGTGTTCTCACCCATGCGTTCCGATTCCTGTACAAATTCACAGTTTGCACTGTGATCTGTGAACTGTGTCATTAACTTTGTAATGACACCGCAGCGGTTCACAGAGGGCAGTGTGAACTGCCTGAGGGAGAGGTGCCATTCAGGAACCGGCGCTGGAATCGCACCGCTTCCCACATCACTACAGTGTGATCCTAGGCTGAGCAAAAGCTCTTGTCTGCAGAAATTACAAAATATGTCAAAACTTCTGCTCAGCTGGGGGCCAGGGGGAGGGAAAGGACTATTTAACCCCCTGGACTCAAGTGCTTACCTGCTGTGGAGATCCAGGCTGGACTGTGGCTTTATCTGCTCAGCTGGTGGCCAGGAAGGAACATGAGGAGTTAATATAATCACTCAGGCACAATTCTTTATCTTTATTAAGCCATTCTGACAATCTTATCTGAGTCCCGACTTCCACTTCTATAGTGATCAGCTATAGAAGTGGAAGTCTGGACTCAGATAAGATTGTCAGAAGGGCTGAATAAAGATAAAAACGTCTGCCTGAGTGATTCTATTAACTATTCATGTTCCTTTCTGGCCACCAGCTGAGCAGATAGAACTCAGAGGCAGAGTGCAGGCTGAATCATGTGTCCGGGAGAGAGGAGGAAGGAGACCCGGGCACATGATTCAAAATCAATCTAAACCCGTACTGTCCGGGTGAATCCCGTACAGGTGGCAACCCTATTCACAACTCTCTTGCTGTTGACATAAACAGCTGGATCCAAGGTTGAGTGTGGTGGGCTTTATGATATGTGTTTTATTTAATGTGAGTTTGGATGACTCTACTAACCTGTTGCTGGTAACACAGTGTTGTATCATACATATTAGTGGATTAATAAAAAGCCGATGAGGCTCTAGCCTTGCCATACTCCACAGAAAAAAATATTTCTGTATAAACTAAAGTTTTTTTTTTTAAGGTACATTTTTACATTCCCTCCCGGAAAAATAACTAAAATCTTAATTTTACATTTTTGTAGATGTCTCTTTTTAGATTACTCACAGCACAAGTAATGTTGAAAAACCTGTGAAGTCCAATGCACATCATATAGAAATTATTTTACTCACTACCATAACTCGATAAAAGCATTTTTTTTATATCTAAATTCTGAGGCCTGCAATTCACCATCATCAAACTAGACAGCTGTGTTATCACATGCTTTAAAATGTTTGATGTACTCTAAGTTTGTAACAGATGAATTTGCTGCTAATTGAGCATAGTCTTCTGTCTAATTACAGCTGATGCTGTACACATTTGATTTGTCGAACAATGATCTCTGACAGGTATTTACAGTATATTTTATACAGTAAGGAATGCTTGAGTGAATATGTGGTAGACACATGTGCCTGGCTTACTATAAGAAAATGCACAGGGTCAAGGAGGAATTTCTTTGAAGAAAATAGGTGTGCTTGTGTTATGGGTTTTCAAGAACACATGCGTATAGCCATGATCCCCTAATTTATCTGCTGAAAGACAGTCTTGTAGTGAATCTTGTGCATTAAATATAGAAAGATCCCTGTGCTAATCAAATAACTCAACAGTGAGTGGAGCAGTTGCCACTAAATAGTGCAATCAACACACCAGATACAAAATACAAAAAAATATACCTTGTCACAGTGACGTAGGCATTTCCTCACGCTGTCTTTCTGCGCTCTGGACTTCTTACGGACAGCCGATGCTGACACGGCCGGTCAGTTTCTCGGCTCCCCTCCGGATAGGGCTACACGTCGCAGACACAGCAGTGTTGCGCCTACGTTCACCTATCTTCAGCCACCTGGGGTATTGTCCCCAACAGATGTGCCTACTTGTTTCCTTACAAATGTGAGTTGCTAATTTACATCTGTGTTTTTAATAAATCATTGTACGTCTGCACCCAGAGGCACCTTTTTTTATGTCTTCTCACAACCCTCGTCTGTGGTTGTGGGGGTCTGCGGGTGGGGGCTTATGAGAATCCCCTTTAACAAGAGGGCCCCCAGATCCTGCTCCCCCCCCCCCCCGTGTGAATGAGTAGGAGGTACATAGCACTCCTACTCATCCACCAAAAATGTGGTAAAAGTGAACAAAAATGCGACAAAGGTTTTTGAAAAGTCCTTTATTAACCTCTTCCCGCCCGCCTGCCATATAGCAGAATGACGGCCGGCAAGTGGTTTCATTATCCGGACTGGGCATCATATGATATCCAGCAGGATAAGCCACTAGCAGTGCGGCGATAGGTGGTGTAGTGTGTCAGTCTGACACACTGCATCTTCAATCCTGGTACAGAGCCTATGACATAGGTGCTTTACCATGTGATCAGCTGTGTCCAATCACAGCTCATCACATGGTAACCAGGAAGAGCCATTTATCAGCTTTTAGCGAGTAGAGGAGAGCCAATCGGCTGCTCTCCTGACAGGGGAGGTCTGAGCTGATAATCAGTGCATTGATTATCAGTGCAGACCCATCAAGGATGCCAACTGGAGACCACCAGGGATGCCCCTTGGAGACCACCAGGTATGCCCACTAGAGCCCACCAGGGATGCCAGTCAGTGCCAATCAGTGCCCATTATGTTGGCACTCTGTGCACATCAGTGATGCCTGTCAGTGCTTCCTAAAAAGTGCTGCATATAAGTGCCATCTATCAGTGCTGCCCATCAGTGAACATCAGTGCCACCTATAAATGCCCACCAGTGCCAACTATCAGTGCCATCTATGAGTGCCCATCGGTGCCACCCATGAGTGCCCATCAGTGCCACCTATCAGTGCTCATCAGTGCCGCCTATCAGTGCCAATCAGTGCCACCTATCAGTGCTGCATATCAGTGCCACTTATCAGTGCCCATCATTGTTGCCTATCAGTGCTGCATATAAGTGCCTCATCATCAGTGTCAATCAGTACTGCCTCATCAGTGCAGCCTCATCAGTGCTCATCAGTGAAGGAGAAAACTTACTTATTTACAAACTTTTTTTTTTTTTTTAATCTTTCAATGTTTTTATTATCTTATAAAAGACAAATCAAGCGTTACAAACAAAGCATAGTCAAAGACAAATTCCAATGATTTGTATGAAGTAACATCTCACCATTTAGATGGATACATTAAAAAAAACATATATGATATTAGAGAACACATTCTGGGAGTTAGACCCAATGTTGGATTATTAAACTGTGTAGGTCCCCTGTGACAGATCCAAAGGGGAGAAGGACCACCTCCAGACACCCCGATGGGTTCAAGCTGTGTCCAGGTGTGATCCCACCTCCCCCCCTGTCCGGGGCCTTCATAAAACCTTACGATAACAAAACCAAATCAAACAGTGGTGTCCTCTTGGGAATTCTTCACATACTGCCCTGATACCTCTGGAGAGTAGGGTATCCCAGGCCAAAGGGGATAGAAAGAGAATAGGATGGGACTAGCCTGCAGAAAGAAGAGGGGAAAGAGGAACAGAAGAGATGTAAGTAAGTTAGACACATAGGTCCGGAGCCTCTAGTTCAGTCCCCCACACGACCGGGGAAAAGAGAAATTCCCATGAACTTTGCCCATGGATTCCAAATTGCTTCAAAGTGTTGCTCCTTATCTAGCAGTTTCGCCACAATCAATTCTTGGGACATAATCCATGAAACTTTCTGCTTTACGGCTTTCAGGTGTACCGAGGGCTGCTTCCATGACTTGGCAATAGTCATTTTAGCCCCGAGACAAAGAAAAAACAACAAAGTTTGAGTACATTTAGGTAATCCTGGGATTCTCTGATTAAGTAAGATAATCGCTGGATCTAGGGGGATTGGGGTCCCCAGGACCCTGCGAATCATTGTTAAAAATTTGTGCCAGAACCCGCGAACCCGTGGGCAAGACCACCATGTATGGAACATAGTTCCGACCAATTGACAACCTCTGAAGCATAGCGGGGATGTCCCAGGAAACATTTTAGCTAATCTATTCGGAACATAGTACCACCTAATAAGGATTTTAACGTTCGCTTCGATAAGCGAGATATTTAATATTCCTTTGTATGCAGACTGCATAGCCGTAAACCAGCTGTCCGGGGAGAGTTGCCGGTTTAAGTCTGTTTCCCATGCCTCCGTGTACGACGGCTTTTCTTATCTATCCGCCAAGGCCGCATAGGCAACCGAGATACCCCCCCTCTGGTCCATGCTTTCCGCACACCAAATTTCATAAGCAGTAGGTCTGATCTGGGCATGTGGCTGATGTAGGAGAACTGCAGAAAGTGTGCAATTTGTGCGAATCTAAATTTTTCCTCACTAGGCATTTCTAATTTGGTATTACAATACCGAAGAGTTATGGGGCCTGTACTAGTAAAGAAATGTCCTATTCTGAACAATCCTTTATTAAGCCACCACTTAAAAGCCAATATGTTCTGGCCTTGAGGGAATGCTGGATTATTAAAGATATGACTGAGAGGTTTTATCGCAGAGATCAGCGAGGAACGTTTATAAAGTTTATCCGTTAACGCAAGAGAGTGGGAAAGGGAAGGAGAAATGACCGCAGGCCTAGATTTTGGGGGAACACCAGAGTAAGAAGTCCAATGTGAAAGAGGGGACTGCTTGTCTTTCTATTGTGAGCCAGTCTGGCTTCGGTCCTCTTGAGTATACCGTAGAGATCTGAGTTAACTGGGCAGCCTAATAGTACCATAGTAGTCTTGGGACACCCAGTCCCCCCTGATCTCTCCGCCTATAAAGGATTTTTTTTGCGCATCAATAGCCCTTTTTACCCCAGATGAAGGCGTTTATTTTAGTTTGGATCCCTGCAAGCGAGGCGTCAGTGAGAGGTATCGGGATGGAACGAAATAAATATAGTAATTTCGGGAGGAGGGTCATCTTAATTGCGTTAATTCTTCCTATCCAGGACAGACCACATCTTTCCCAGCCCCCAAGCTCCTCCGCTAGTTTTTTGAACATTGGAGGGTAATTGTCTGAGAATAGCTTGTCAACCTTAGACGATAATTTTTTTTTATATAATCAAAGTTTATTAAAGTTTTTCCATAGTACAAAACAAAGAAATGGTAATTGACACACTACCCGAAGGTAGATAACATACATAGAGAGATACAACACGTTAATCATTATGAGAAGGAGAAAAAAAAAAAAACAAAAGAAAAGGAGAATAAAGTCATCCAGATATTCATTCCAATATTTCAAAGTAAGGAGAACTGGGTGTGGTGAGAAAAAAAAATATATAAAAAAGAAGTATAGCTCACATGTTCAGTGATACATAATCAAATACGCCTATATCCTACTCCGGGATGGCTCAGCTGGAGCCATTTCCCAGGCGGACGGGTCCGTCCCCTCCCCCCCCCGATGCCATCAGCAAGTTGGGCACTTAGAGGAGAGGTGGATGGGCCAGACCCGCCACACCCTGCCCCAGTATCTCTCGAACATCTATACATGCGGTAGGCGATAATAACAACAAGCAATGCTCATGTCAAGCAGTATCATGTGTGGGATAGTCAATTCTCCCAATAGACTATCACTCGATCCGGATAAGGCATAGATAAAGTTTCATAAGGAAAGAACAGAGAGGAGACATATAAGAGATGGAAAAAAGAGTGGACAGTAAAGAGGTTCACCAGTATCGAAACTTAACTGAAAAGTGGACAAGTAGTTCCTATAAAAAGCAAGTGAGAATCCCCACTCTACTCCCAGGTGTTCCGTGTGGTGTGGCCCCAGAGGAGGTATATATCAGGCCCGGGTGACATTTCAGTCGTTTATAGAGATCTCTTGTGAGTAGTACTGCCAGCCCATCCAAGTATCTTTAAACTTATCATAGTTGTCCCTTATCTCGGATAACCACCTTTCCGCCTCCATAATGGAGTCTACTTCCCTTTTCCAATCCTGGAGAGTCGGGCAGTTAGTCTGTTTCCAGAACCTAGGGATCAAAGCTTTCGCCGCATTCAGGAGGTGGGGGATTACACTGCGCTTATATGATTTGGCTGAGATCGGCATACCATGGAACAGGAAGTGAAGTGGCGTGCATTCCAACCTCCTCAGGGTTAGTCTCTGAATCCACGGGGTAATCGCCTCCCAGAATTCCCTGATCTTAGGGCATGTCCACCAAATGTGTAGGAAAGAGCCCTGTTGGGCACAGCCTCTCCAACACCTCCTGTC
>BLSH010064117.1:112233-123407 GCA_018402905.1 Glandirana rugosa
TCTAGTCCTCCCCCTGATCTGTCCCAACCGGGATAGGGGGGACTATAAGTGCTAACGATAACTCTGAGATCGTTATCGGTAGTCTAGTGTGGGCTGTAATCCCCTCACTACACACCGAGGGTCCTTGTATTCACACGTAATAAACGCCTGCTGAACAACAACAAGGAGTGCAGTGGAAATTATAGGTGGGGATTAGAAGAATTTTATGAATCCCTCAAGCCGAGTTATAGTCCAGAACTCCACTTGGAATCGTTCAGAAGACGAGAATTATAAAGATAGGGGAGCCTATGAAATCATGTTGAGGTTTTATTAAAGGGGAAACGCACCTTGGTTGTGGGGTCCCGAGGATAGTGCTGGTCGGGTGCTGTTAGCTGCTTCTCAGCCCGCGGCCGCCGGAGCTCTCCTCACACACGTCTCTACTCCATGACGGCCAGGCCACGCCCCCTAGACGATAATTTAATTCCCAAATAAGGGATATTGTGTTGGTTCCACGCAAAGGGGAAATTATTTTGGAGTTGTACTAAAGTATCCGAGGGGATAGAAATATTAAGAGCAGAAGACTTGCTAAGGTTCACCTCAAGACCTGATATTGAGCCGAACTCCCTAAGTATTTTAAGAAGATTAGGGGTGGATATTAAAGGTGACGTGAGGAACAACAACAAGTCGTCCGCAAATAATGCACACTTATGTTCCTGGGAGCCACACATCACTCCCCTAATGTCGGGTGTGATCTGATGGCTATTGCTAGAGTCTCAATAGCAATCGTGAATATCAGGGGGGATAGGGCCAACCCTGTCTAGTCCCCCTCCTGATCTCCAGGCTTTCGGAGTAGTGTCCCAGCAGGCGAATCTGAGCCGAGGGGTTGGAATATAAAGCGCGTAGCGTGCCCAAGAAGTTAGTGCGGAAACCCCACCGAGCAAGAATCTCGAACATATAATTCCAGTTTACCGAGTCGAAAGCTTTCTGCAAGTCTATCGACAGTAGATACCCCTCTTGCGGAGGGCCTTGGTCCCACTGTGAATGTAGAATGGAGATAATATCTATCGCCCTCCTAGTTTGATCAGGACCCTGTCTCCCCGGGATGAACCCTACCTGGTCTTTATGTATATACTTGGAAATAAATCCAGAGAGTCTGTTAGCATAGATTTAAGTTAATATTTTAAGGTCATTATTTATAAGGGAAATGGGCCTATAGTTGATGACCTCTGTTGGATTTTTCCCTGGCTTTGGAATAACCGATATGAAGGCTGCATTTAAGTCTTTATTGATTTCTCCCCCTTTCTGGAAAGAGTTGAACATACGGGCCAGGTAAGGAGCGAGGGTTGGGGTGAATTTTTTATAATACACAACCGAGAAGCCATCAGGTCCCGGGGCAGTGTTAGCTTTAAGATTTTTAATGGTCTCCTGGACTTCCTCTGAGGAGATGGGCTGTTCCATATCTGTCATATGCTCACGAGATAATTTGGGGAGCGTGATGTCCCTTAAAAAATTCTCCATTTTGTGTGGAGCAATTGAGTGAGATTCCTTGTAGAGATGTGTGTAAAATTCCTGAAAAATTCCCAATATTTTGACAGGGTTTTGGGAGAGTTCTCCTCCCCTCATTTTAATCTTAGGAAATGTTACGTGCCTGGCTTTAGGGCTCAACTTGGTGGCCAGCCTCTAACCTATACGGTCCCTCTGATAGTAATACTTAGCCCCAGCCCACCTTAATTGTTTATCCGCGATTGTAGTGAGTGCTAAATTGAGTTGGGTTCTTGCGTTTTCTAGCTTAGTCAAAGAGTCTGAGTTTGGGTGTTTTTTGTGTGCTTTACTCAGGGAAGTGAAGTTCTCGGTTAATTTGCGAATATCCTCTCGTCGTTGGCAGTTTAATTGGGATGAAATCTGTATTAGTTTCCCTCTTATTACAGTTTTATGAGCCGCCCAGAGGATGGAAGGAGATACCGTCCCATTGTCATTTTCCCCAAAGTACTCTTTTAAAGGGGTTCGAAAGTAGGGATTCATTAATGCGCCATTTACATGGCCTACTATTACTTGTAGAGAGACCTATCGTAAGGGTTACCGCCGAATGGTCTGAGAGGGGGGTGTCCCGAATTTTTGCAGCCCTTGCTAAAGGAACTGTTTTAATGGTTGTGAAAATGTGGTCTATCCTGGAATAGGTGTTGTGTGGGGCCGAAAAATGTGTGAAATCTTTAGAGTGGGGGTTTAATTCTCTCCAGATATCTACTAGGCCTTGTTCATAGAGTGCTTGTGCTATCTTCAGGCTCTGTCTCGGAGGTCTTTTATTGTGGGGAGCTGCCCGTTTAATTTTGTCAAGTGAGAGATCAAGTGGCACGTTCGTATCAATCCCCATGATCACTACACCCTGGAAATGAGAGGAGAGAATGTTCAATAAATGAACCATGAATTTCTTCTGTGCCTTATTAGGTGCATAATAAGAGATGAATGTAAATTCTTGCTCTCCAATTGTGCCTGAGACCAGAAGATAACGACCTCCCGGGTCCCTAATTATCTTTTTCTGTGAAAATAACAGGTGTCTGGCGAGGCAGATGGCTACTCCTTTTGATTTATTAGGGGCATTAGCCAGATAGAATTGGGCGTAATTCTTATGAAGAAAGGAGGGGTTATAGGATGTTGGGAAATGGGTCTCCTGCAATAATAGAACCTCAGCTTTTAAGGAGTGATAGAAATTAAAGAGCTTCCTGCGCTTGATCGGTGAATTTAGGCCTTGGACATTGTGGGAAAGTATTTGTATGTTCGGGGTGGTGATGTTAGAACTATACATGGACCAGAGGGTAGATAAGCACTTGACCAATAGATCTCACCTTAAGGTTAGAAGTCTGAAGGGGTCCCTGGGATTTCTTCTGAAGAGAGCTGGTTCGCCTGGACGTGTGAGGCACCGTTACCCGAGAGGACACTTCCTGTTGTGCCGACACATGGCTCCGGGTAAGTAGAGAAAAAGCATAGACAAGAAAGAAAGAGAAACATGAGAATGTAGCATGAAATAGGGTAAAGACAACTCCTACATTAGCTAAAGAAGAGCTGGTTAAATGAAGCGGGGGGGTTGTTCAGACCTCCCCGCTCCAGGGGCGCTCGAGCGCATAGTTCCCTCTTTGGGGAAACCACGACCCGGCACCGAGAGAATTCAATGGTTCTCCCGAGGTCGGATGGAGGCGCATTGTAGCCGCCCCGGGGAAACCATCATTATTACCGAATAATCAGTCATCTAACATGACACTATAGAGTGAATGAGCCCCACGTCCCGCAGCCCGAAGATCCCAGGGAGGGGAGGGAGACCACCCCCGCTCAAACCTTGCGGGCCGCCCCCCCCAGGGGACTGCTTTCAAACCCTAGTAACAACCCCCACCATAGTGCAAACATTCAAACAGGGCCATGACAGGAGATGGGATGAACATGCAAAAATAAAAATAAAGTCCCGACAGCCCTCTGGGCCCTGAGCATTAACTATTCTATAGAGAACAAAAACGAGTAGGTTGTTAACTGTGCCCAATCAGTTATGAACAATATTCAAACAATGTATAATGTTAACGCTATCATCCAGTAAGCTTAGGTACCAGGTGTCGTCCCGGGATACCGATCGAAAATGGCCGAAAGATTTATCAAAAAAACCTAAAGGAGGGAGGGGAGGACCCCCCAAAAGAAAAAAAACAACAATAACCCCCCCAAGCCAGGGGAAGAACGATTAGTTCACCCAGGGGTTTCCCGGGTGAAATCGGAGTTCCAAGAGTTCAGCCTCAGAATAAGGAGAGGAAGTAATCAGACCAAATGGCCCCTGTAAGTGGGGAGTTCGTCATGGAGGATGTGCTTCCTTGGATCTCTTCTTCTGTTGCTTTTTCCATACCGTGGTTAGGGGACTCTGGGGTGGTGGTCTTTTAGAGGACGTGGATGTACCTCTAGTGCTGGGAAGGGGTGGAACCTCTTGATTAATGAGGCCAAGCTGCAGGAGAATTTGCTCCCCATCGCTGAAGGATGAAAATCCATAAGCCATGTTTTTGTAGGAAAAATTCAAGCGGAAGGGAAAAGACCAGCAATAGGAAATTTCTTTCTGTGTAAGAATTTGCAGTAGGGGTTTTAGGGAGCGTCTCTTCTGAACCGAACAGGGAGAGATGTTGGCATATATTTGTATTTTATGACCTTGTATAGCGAGGTTGTCCGCCGTGCGTGCCCTTCTCATGATTTCTTCCTTTGTAGAATAGTGGTGTGGCTTTATAATTATGTCGCGTGGTAGGCCATCAGCTCGCGGGGGTTGTAGGGCCCTGTGGGCCCTATCTAATTCCAACCTATTATCAGGGATCTCCGGAATCAGATCTTTGATGAATGAACGTATAACAGGGTGGATATCTTTAATGGACTCCGGCAAGCCTCGGATCCTAAAGTTGTACCTCCGATTTCTATTTTCAAGATCATTGATTTTGGCCAGTGCATTCTCTAATTGATCTTGCAGGTCTTGTATTCTAGATGTGTTCTGATTAATTCTGCCAATCATTTGATCTGTCTTTTTTTCTATAGTTTCGATCCTGAGGCCAAATTGTTGTAGGTCTGCATGAATGGAATTAGTGATTTGGGCCGCAGTTTGAGAGAGGCCTCTGGATAAAAGCCTGGAAAAAGCCTGCATCATGGAAGGAAAATCAGTGGGTTCTGTCAGGTCCGGGATGTCTCCCAATCTTATATCATTAGGCCCTTGTGACAGATCTCCTATAGACAATGGTGTGGCCTCCGCCATTGTGCGGCCCAGCAGTAAGAGAGTGTCTGCCAGGGATACCAAGAATTGTTTTGGTGTACTCACTGCAGCTGCTCCCCGTGATTGCGGTGAGGGTTCCTGGTGTGAGTGCGAGGCCTCCATGTCCTCCTCTGGGCCTCCCCATGATGTCTCTGTGTTGTACAGCGTGGCGGACGCCATCTTGGTGGTGCTGGGCTGATCCGTCACGGCCTCCAGCTGGCTAGTTAAGGCCCTCCTCGCGTTGCCTGAAGCCATCCGGGAGGTAGCCTCGGTGTTCCCCTAAAGTCTGGAGGTGGTCGGGCGGCGGAACGAGGGCTCACCACGCTATGATGGCGTTGTGATCTCCGGGACGGTGCGGAGCTCCGGGACTACGCGTTCATCTTGGTGAAGTCCGCACATGCGCCTCCTATTTACAAACTTTTGTAACAGAAACAAAGAAAAACTTTGTTACAAAAATTTTTGGTCCTTTTTTATTTATAGCACAAAAATAAAAAACCCAGTGGTGATCAAATCCCACCAAAAGAAAGCTCTATTTGTGGGGAAAAAATGATAAAAATTTTGTTTGGGTACAGTGTTGAATGACCGCACAATTGTCATTCAAATGTGACAGCGTTGACAGCTGAAAATTTGACTGGGCAGAAAGGGGGTGAAAGTGCCCTGCATTGAAGTGGTTAAAAAAATAAAAATTGCCACCCAGTGTCGATCCCACACCAATCACGATGAACATTGGCCACCAACCCCCAAAAAAAATGCTCAGCTCTCGACGAAGATTCCTGCTGAATGATAGCTCACCAGGTGGCCCAGCCCCTTAGTTTATTTAGCGGTGGGAGGCGACTAAGCTGCTATTCGGCAGGAGCCTTTGTCAGGAGCAGAGTTTTTTGTTTTATTTTCAAGTCGGTGGCCAACCGATAAAGGTCAAAAACCTTTGTTGCATTTTTATTCACTTTTACCACATTTTTTATGAAAGTAGAGGTACTATGTACCCTATACTCATTCACATGGGGGGGCTTGTTAAAAGGGGACTTTCAGATATTGATATGCCCCCACCCCACATGGCGACAGGGTGCTTCTGGGGGGGCAGAGCCCCCATGCCCCAAAGAACCCCCCATGTTGTGGACATGTGGCCTGGTATGGTTCAGGAGAGGGGGACGCTCATTCATCCCCCCCTTTCCTGACCTGCCGGGCTGCATGTTCAGTAAAGGTCTGGTATGGATTTTTGGGGGAACCCTATGCCGTTTTTTAAAAAAAAATTGGCGTGGGGGTTCACCTCAAAAACCATACCATACCCTAAGGGCCTGGTATGGATTGGGGGAACCCCACACTGTTTTTTTTCCTTAATTTTTCATTACCGGCACTTCAGCTGATGACTCATCGGTTGTTAAAGATGCAGTGGCTGCCCACCTCTTAACAGCAATGTTGTTTACTGGTTGTTAAGGATGCTGGCGGCTGTCCGCTTCTTAACAACCAGTTATTTACACTGTCTGTTAAGGATGGGAGCTAATGCTGGTGGTAAAATACTGCAGGCTTTCACTACTAAAATACCGCATGATTTCATAAAATAGCACAGGCAGTATTTTAGTAGCGTTTTTTAGTGAATGACAAAAAAAGTTTGATACGGCTTTGTGAATGGAGCACATTGTTTCTAATTTATTGAGACTCTTTAATGACTGGCATAATACTACTGGATTGGCATAAGCCAATGTGGTGCCTATATTTAAAAGGGGATCAAAGTCTTTACCAAGTAACTACAGACCTGTTAGTTTAACCAATTGACCTCCGGAAGATTTACCCCTTTCATGACCAGGCCATTTTTTTGCAATACGGCACTGCATTACTTTAACTGACAAATGCAACCCTATACCCAAATAAAATTATTCTGAACCTGGACTGTCATTGAACTACTCTGCCTGTCTGTTAACCATAAGAACTTGTTTGCTGTGCTCAGTTTGCGCCTGCTCTAGCGTGGTAGCCAGGCACTATAGCATTGCGTATAAATTTTGGGGGCAACCGAGTACTAGTAGAACTGCTTCCCTTATGGGAAAGGGGACTGCTATAGGTGAAGAACACAGAAGCCAGCTATAGTGCCTGACTGCCTGCATTAGAGGTAAGTGTGGTGTGACAAAGAGAGAAGTTGTCCAACAAATCTCATTTCTTTTTATGAAGAGGTAAGCGAAACCTTAGACAAATGAATGTCTATGGATATAGTACACTTCGATTTTTCAAAAGTGTTTGACACAGTTCCCCACACACAGCTAATGTGTATGGTAAAGTGTAAAGGCTTGGGCAAAATCAGTTGTAAATGGATAGAAACCTGGCTAAAAGAGTTATTATTATTATAATACAGGATTTACATAGCGCAGACAGTTTACGCAGCGCTTTACAGCATAAGGGCAGACAGTACAATTACAATACAATTTAATACAATGGGAATCAGAGAGCCCTGCTCGTTAGAGCTTACAATCTAAGAGGGAAGGTCAAGAGATACAAGAGGCTATTGAAGGAAGAAGATTCATCTCATCAACAATCCAGCAGGTGGTGCTGTTACAGTTTTGGCGTGGAAGTGCAGACACTGCAGAGCTGAGACTGCGTGGTGTGTGTGTGGAGTGAGAGAGCTGTGGACTGTGATCCCTCCCTCCCACTGAGACCAAGAGAGGCAGCGGGTGACCCAGAGACTGGGAGAGACAGCGGGTGGCCCGGAGACTGGGAGAGGCGGCAGGTGACCCAGAGAGACAGCGGGTGACCCAGAGATTGTTAGCAGCAGCGAGAGCGGGCCATTGAGAAGTGGAGGGGGAGTGACTGGGTGAAATAAGCGGGACACTTTGACCGGGAGAGGCGGCAGGTAAGTGGAACCGCAGACCGGAAGGGGAGTGTGTGTGACAAGCAGACCAGTGAAACAGTAAGAGGCAGGCTGACCAGGGGAGACAGAAGGTGCTGACAGGGGTGGTTGAGCCAGAGCAGAAAAGCACAACCAATTAGAGAAGACTGAGAGGAGTTAAGTACCTGAGCATTGCTGAGTGGAGTACCTAAGTATTGCTGAGGGGAGTACCTGAGTATTGCTGAGTTGTGTACCTGAGTATTGGGTGTCTTTAGTGCCTGTGATTACCTTTTAGTACCTGGGAGCACCTTTGGGCTTTGAGTAACCTTACTGCCTGGGAGTACCTCTAGTGCTAGGAGTACCTTTAGTGCTGGGAGTGTCTTTATATACTGTATGTACTTTTAGTACCTGGGAGTAACTGGGGTGCCTTTAGAGCCTAGGAGTACAGTTAGTACCGAGAGTGAAGAGGGGTGCTGAGTGTTGCGGAGTGTTGAGAGTGCCACAAGATGCTGAGAGTGTCGCAGGTGGCTGAGAGTGTCACAGAGGGCTGAGAGTGTCACAGGGTGCTGAGAGTGTCGCAGTTGGCTGAGAGTGTCACAGGGTGCTGAGAGTGTCACAGGGTGTGGAGAGTGTCGTGGGTGGCTGAGAGTGTTGCAGGGCATTAAGAGTGTCGCAGAGTGTTAAAAGTGTCACAGGGTATTGAGAGTGTCGCAGGGGGCTGAGAGTGTTGCGGGGTGCTGAGAGTGTCGCAGGGGGCTGAGATTGATTCTGAGAGTTATGCGGGGTGCTGAAAGTGTCACAGGGGGCTGAGAGTGACATGGGGTGCTGAGAGTTTTGTGGGGTGCTGAAAGTGTCGCAGGGGGCTGAGAGTGTTGTGGGGTGCAGAAAGTGACATGGGGTGCTGGGAGTGTCACTGTCACGTACCTGGTGGTTCAGTCTGACTTGCGGGGGCAACCTCTCTTACGGCCCTGGTTCGAGAACCCCTGATAGTGGAGACAGGGAGTTCAGGAGCACAGGGGGGCACGAGGGCTGGACTTGGTCACAGGTGACAGGTGAAGGTCCACAGGAGCTCATGCAGGCAAATGGGTGGTGGTACAGGCCGGGTCAGTAACAAGCTGGCAGTGCGGTACAAGTGGTTCTGGCTGGCAGATAGTCGGGTACAGGCAGGGTCGGCAACGTGCGGGCAGCAGAAGTACAAAGGATCAGGCAGGAGAATAGTCGTAGACAGGCCAGGGCAGGCAGCAAGCAAAGTCTTACAGGAAGCTGGGGTCACAGATACAGGAAGTCTCTCGGAGATAACACTGGGGTCACAGGTGCAGAAACGCTGTAGAATGGACAGCACTGACTGCAGGGTGCTGTGAGCTTAAATTACCACTTTGGCGCCAATGCTGGCGCATACGCGCGCACACAGATGTGCGCACACGCGCATAGGCGCGCACGAGCACGCATGGAAGCGGACCCGCTACGTGCGCCCACACATAGGCCTTCCAATGGCCCAGGATGGTTCCGTACATTGCCCCCCCCCCCGAGGGGTAGCCTCTAGATGCCCAAACGGGCTCTCTTAGCCGGGTTGTTCCTCCAAAATATCTTGACAAGCTCTTTGGCTTGTAGATTATTTTCCGGTTCCCAAGAGCTCTCCTCGGGCCCATACCCCTTTTTTTTTACCAGAAACTGGGTAGTGCTACCTCTCCTTCTGCAGTCAAGGATGGTTTCCACCTCAAACTCCTCCTCTCCGTCTACCAGGACTGGTTCTGTGGAGCTGTTTTCCTTCCCAGGAAGGGATCCTTAATCACCGGTTTAAGCAGGTTTACATGGAATACCGAATGAACTCAAAATGAAGGAGGGAAGGTTCAGCTCATAAGCCACATTGTTGATTTTCCTCTTGGCTGGGAGAGGTCCAATATATCTTGGACCTAACTTTTTGGAAGGGCATGACAGTCTCAGGTATTTGGTGGCCAACCAGACCCGATCGCCAGGCTGCAGGTCAACTTTCCTCGTCTCCCTCTATCAAATGTTCTTTTGCCGTGCTCCTGGGTAGTGTTGAGCGAACCCGGACTGTAACGTTCGGGTCCGTACCGAACTTTCGGGTGTCCGGGGCACGGACCCGGACATTTCAAAAATCGTTCGGGTTCGTTCCGGGGTTCTGCTATTTTACTCCACGTGTTGAGAAGCTGCAGCCAATCAACAAGCGTTTCACTGGCTTGCCCTTAGAAGCCATCACAGCCATGCCTACTAATGGCATGGCTGTGATTGGCCAGTGCATCATGTGACCCAGCCTCTTTATAAGCTGGAGTCACAGTGCTGCAGTCACATGCTCCTTGGGTTAGTGTAGGGAAAGGAAGCTGAAAGCGTGAGGGAGAGATTAGAGACATTTTAAGACCTGATCCTGCATCCTGAGGTAGATTACTTTACTACTGCTGTCTGTGCTGTTGCTCTGAGGACAGATAGCAGAAATTAGAGATTTCACATACCGCTGCTTTGAGTTGCAGATCAAACTCTGCATAAAACAACGATCGTGCTCAACTATCAGATTGTTGGACTAATTTGAGATTTCAAATACAGCTGCTTTGAGCAACTCAAATTCTGCATAAAACAACGATCACCACGATCGTGCTCAACAATCAGATTGTTGGGGGAATTTGAGATTTCAAATACTGCTGCTTAGAGTTGGAGATTGCAGATTAAACTCTGTCTCACGAAATGATCGTACGTTCGTACACAACGATCAGATTGTGGGATCGTACACAACGATCATATTGTGAGAGTAATTTGAGATTTCACATACTGCTGCTTTGAGTGATCTGACTGCACTAGGTAGAGGCTTCTGCTTAGAGGGACAGATTCTTGTTCCAAAACCATTGCCTACTCCTATAGGGCCAGCTGTTGCTGTAAGTGACACATTATTTTTCAAAAATCATCTCCTTGTTCTAAAGGGAGAGTTCCCAAGTGTTGCTTAGAGGGACAGATTCTTGTTCCAAAACCGTTGCCTACTCCTATAGGGCCAGCTGTTGCTGTAAGTGACACATTATTTTTCAAAAATCATCTCCTAGTTCAAAAGGGAGAGTTCCCAGGTGTTGCTTAGAGGGACAGATTCTTGTTCCAAAACCATTGCCTACTCCTATAGGGCCAGCTGTTGCTGTAAGTGACACATTATTGTTGAAAAATCATCTCCTAGTTCTAAAGGGAGAACCAGCTGTTGGTGTGAGCAGTGCATTTCTTGCACCAAAATAAAAAGTCCAGCTACGTTGGTGTTTTAAAAAAAAAGGTATTAATTGGTATTAATAAATACTTACATAGGGCTACATAATACATTTGCGGGCCCAATGAGGAGAGCAAATAAGGGACGTGGTCATGGTGCTGCTGCTGATGCTGGTGTTGCTGGTGTTGGTGGTGTTGGTGAACCTCCTGTTGGAAGGAGAGGACATGGTCGAGGTGTGCCAGCTATACGCACAAGGGAAACACCTTCCTCAGGTAGCCAACAGAACCTTCACCGGTATATGGTAGGCCAGAATGCCCCTCAATGATTGGTGAGGCCAGAACAAGTACAGGCGATAGTAGATTGGGTGGCTGACAATGCCTCCAGTTCCTTCACATTATCTCCCTCCCGGTCCCTTGATGAAA
>BLSH010064117.1:134680-146827 GCA_018402905.1 Glandirana rugosa
CAAGACGTTTGTAGACCTTCGACACACACTGTGAAATTGATTTTGGCCCTGTTTGACAAGACGTTTGTATTAGTTAAAGTGTTACACACAGTTTCCAGATGTTTGCAGAACAGTTTGTCCCGGTTTTAGTTAAAGTGTCACACACAGCTTCCAGATGTTTGCAGAACAGTGATATGGGTTCGCCCAGTTTTAGTTAAAGTGTTACACACAGTTTCCAGATGTTTGCAGAACAGTAGTTCAGTTTGTCCCGGTTTTAGTTAAAGTGTCACACACAGTTTCCAGATGTTTGCAGAACAGTAGTTCAGTTTGTCCCTGTTTTAGTTAAGTGTCACACACAGTTTCCAGATGTTTGCAGAACAGTAGTTCAGTTTGTCCCGGTTTTAGTTAAAGTGTCACACACAGTTTCCAGATGTTTGCAGAACAGTAGTTCAGTTATCCCCGGTTTTAGTTAAAGTGTCACACACAGTTTCCAGATGTTTGCAGAACAGTAGTTCAGTTTGTCCCGGTTTTAGTTAAAGTGTTACACACAGTTTCCAGATGTTTGCAGAACAGTGATATGGGTTTGTCCCGGTTTTAGTTAAAGTGTCACACACAGTTTCCAGATGTTTGCAGAACAGTGATATGGGTTCACCTGGTTTTAGTTAAAGTGTTACACACAGTTTCCAGATGTTTGCAGAACAGTAGTTCAGTTTGTCCCGGTTTTAGTTAGTGTCACACACAGTTTCCAGATGTTTGAAGAACAGTAGTTCAGTTTGTCCCATTTTTAGTTAAAGTGTCACACACAGTTTCCAGATGTTTGCAGAACAGTAGTTCAGTCTTTCCCGGTTTTAGTTAAAGTGTCACACACAGTTTCCAGATGTTTGCAGAACAGTAGTTCAGTTTGTCCCGGTTTTAGTTAAAGTGTCACACACAGTTTCCAGATGTTTGCAGAACAGTAGTATGGTTTCTCCCGGTTTTAGTTAAAGTGTTACACACAGTTTCCAGATGTTTGCAGAACAGTGATATGGGTTCTCCCGGCTTATTTATACTTTTTTGACACAGTTTGAAGATGATTTTAGAACAGTTATATGGCTTCTACTGTTAATTAATACTTTTCAGACACAGTTTGCAGATGGTCCACATCCACCTCCATTTTTGATTTTTTTATGAAATTATTGTTTTAAAAATGCTTTTAGTTATTTCCCTGTCCCCATTTCTTTGTAGGGCACTTGTCCCACCCTTACCCCCATTTCCTTCCTTTTGCAGATCTCTAGGACTTTCCCGGACTTTTTTACAGCAATTTTCAGAACTTTTGGTAAAATTACCAGAACCCCGGACCCGAACCTGGACTTTTTTTGAAAAGTCCAGGTTCCGGTCCGGGTCCTGGACACCCCAAAGTTCGGTACGGACCCGAACTTTACAGTCCGGGTTTGCTCAACACTAGTCAGCACATGTTACGACAAAGCATGTTAATGCATGTGTTATGGTGTGAATTAACCCTGAAAGGTAATAATTGCAGTACAGGGTCTATCCAAAGATTTTTTTAACATTTTGCTGTTTGACAAAAATTAGAAGTCAAGGCTTCCTCGTGAAAGATATTTCTGCATTTGAAAGAAAGTGACCCAGCTAATGTTCCATCTGCTTCAAGAGCAATGATTTATTGGACTGAGTGTATGAAATCAGGCCACAATGTTTCCATATGTGTTTTCTTCAGGACTTCCAAAAGATCTATTGCTACAGATCGTAATAAAAACTCAAGCAGAAAAATTGTTTTCTGCTGTTGTCATTTTTCTCATTCCCAAAGCAGGGTTTTCATAATATGGTTCTGTACTGCTGCAATTCTTTAAGAAACCTAAGTCTGATCTGTACTCTCATCCACTCTTGTAGCTGAATTGTGGCCGACTTGTTTAAAATGCAAGCTTGTTAATACTGAGCACAGTTCTATAGCTATATATTCACACACAAAAGTGATAAGGATGCTTCTTTCAATCATAAAATGCTTGTAGGCTATGATTGGCAGAATGCTTGCAGGTTGAGAATATTTTGATTTTCCGTGAACTTTTAACAAAGAAATGTCTTAAGAGCAGCAGCAGCAGAACAGAATATTTTAACATTTAAGCTGAATCTGTCCCTGATAAAAACAAAAGAGAATTCCATAACTTACATAAGAATGTTATTTAACCACTTCAGCCCCGGAAGGATTTCCCATGTTAGGACCAGAGCACTTTTTGCGTGCGTCGTGCGCCGTTGTACCCAAACAAAATTTGCATCCTTTTTTTCCCCACAAATAGAGCTTTCTTTTGGTGGTATTTGATCACCTCTGCGTCATTTCTGATTAAAAAAAACGCAGTCTGCGTTTATTGATTGGTTTGCGCAAAAGTTGCCGCGTTTACAAACCATGAGAATTAATTTCTGCTGTTTTTACAATTTTTTTGTTACCATTAATGGCGGTGATCTGTGATTTTTATCGGGACTGTGATATTGCAGCGGACATGTCGGACATTTTTGACACTTTTTTGGGACCAATGACATTTATACAGCGATCAGAAATTTAAATATCCACTGATTACTGTGTAAATGCCATTGGCAGTGAAGGAGTTAATCTGCAGGGGGCAGTGAAGGGGTTAACTGTGTTCCCTGGGTGTGTTCTAACTGTGAGGGGGCTGGGCTGGCAGGGGCACCAGAGATCTAACTGATCCAGAGGATCAGTAGATCTCTGACATGCCGCCTGTCAGAGCGGGAAACCGCTGCGTTTACATCAGCGGTTCCCCATTCTGGCTCACGGAGTGTGCGGCTGGCATGAGTGTGCGCTGTCGACGGCACGCACGCGCCCCCTAGCAGACTATAGTGACTGCGCTTATAGTCGTACGGCAATCGGCAACTGGTTAAAGGACAAATGCACTTTTAGAGTACTTATCATTTACCAGACAGGGACAATATGCAACTCATGATGTTGCTCAGCCACCCCATGCTATCTAAGTCTTGTGCATGAGGGGGGCTGAGCAACATCAGGAGTTGCATAGTATCACTGCTAAATGGCTAACATTTTCCAATACTGATTGCTGAAAAACTTGAGTGTGGACAAAATTCAAACATGATGCTATGCATTTATGAAGGTACATGTGTTATATTGCAATTAACAGCCATACAGTAATTTTAGGGTAAACGTCCACTTACCACAGTGTCTAGCAGTAAATACAATAAAAGCATAGATGAAACTATGCCCAGCGATAATGGGTATAGCTGGTATAGAGGAAGATTTAGAGAACTGTGTGCATGGCTACTGGTGTTTGGGTCAGGGAGCTTTAAATAACTATTACAGATGGGCGAACAATTTGAGCTGAGCATAAGTTTGGCCTGAAGTTCACCTGTTTGACCGTTTGGCGAACATCTGGATTTGTGGCTAGCTTAGGGGGATGTTCGCCCGCCGAGCACCCCACAATGCACTGCGCACTTCACAGTGCATTCTAGGAGCAGCCATGGTCCTACAGGAGTCGAAGAAGAGGTGCCTAGCGGACACTGAGGGCACCCCAGCCCTGGAGAACAGAGAACTCAGCTGCTGCTGAGGAAGATACCGCTGAGGAAGTAAGAGTCTGGCACTCCACTCTGGCCCCACCTCCTCCCGCTTCAGAGCCTGGCTGGCACCTTGTCAGATAATTCTGCACAGTGTTGAGGTGTCAGTCGAGAATTATGGGAAATTGGCACTGGATCAGGGATAAAAACAGGATTTTTTGACTTACCGTAAAATCCCTTTCTCTGAGTTTGTCGACAGGCACAGCGACTCTTAGGGCTAAGTGGGTTATACTGCCCTCTTCAGGAGTTTACTAGGCAGAACAGGCAGTTCTAACAGCAAAAAGAATAGTAACAGACACAGCCCCTCCCAGGGGGCAGTCCCCACTGGCAGATAACCCCACACCCAGCTGCTGCTAGCTCAGTTCGTAACAAGCAGTGCAACATCCAGAGGGGTGGGTGCTGTACCTGTCATGAACTCAGAGAAAGGGATTTTACGATAAGTCAAAAAATCCAATTTTCTCTTTCGTTCGTCAACAGGCACAGCGACTCTTAGGACTAAGTGGGACGTCCAAAAGCAGTGCCAAAAAATGAGGGGTGGGTAACAGAACAACAACAAAAACTACACCCAACCGAACCCTCAGTGAGGAACCAGATGTGTCGCACACGGCCGCCTGCAAAACTTTGTGGCCAAACGCAGCATCCGAGGATGCTAAAACATCAGCTTTGTAAAACTTTGAGAAGGTGTGCACAGAGGACCAAGTAGCCGCCTTGCACACCTGAGACACAGACACTTGATGTTGAAAAGCCCAGGAAGTGCTAATCGCCCTGGTAGAGTGAGCCATGACTGGGAAGGGAGGCTCCAGACCCCGAACAGCATAGGCTCGGGTCACTGTCTGTCTAATCCAACGTGAGATAGTGGCCGAAGAGGCCGCCAAACCTTTTTGCGGACCATCCACCGCGACAAAGAGTGCATCCGACCTCTGAAAGGAGGCCATGGTCGCCAGATACACCCACAGGGCCCGAACGACGTCCAGGGAGTGCAGAGCAACCTCCTTAGGGTGAGATGGGCACAGGCATAGCGAGGGAAGGACAATGTACTCATTGATGTGGAAGGATGACACCACCTTCGGCACAAAGGGAGGTGATGGACGCAAGACCGCCTTATCCTTGTGTAGGACCAGATAAGGAGACCTACAGGAAAGAGCCGCCAGCTCAGACACCCACCGAGCGGATGTGATAGCTACCAGGAAAGCCACCTTCTGTGAAAGCAATTGTAGTGAAATTTCCCTGGTATTCTCAAAAGGCGGCTTCTGAAGAACCGAGAGGACCAAATTGAGGTCCCATGGCTCCAAAGGCGACCGTACCTGGGGGGCGACATGTCGAACCCCTTGCATGAAAGTACGAATCAACTAATGCGTCACCAAAGGATGCTGAAAAAAGATCGCCAGAGCAGAAACCTGACCCTTGATAGTGCTCAACGCCAGTTTCTGATCGAGGCCCTTCTGCAGAAAGGCCAGAACCCAAGACACCGAGAAGGAACGAGGGTTCCACCCCCCGGCCTCGCATGAGGTGATGTAAGCCTTCATGGTGCGGGGGTAAATCTTGCGTGAAGTGGCCTTACGTGCCTTCAACATGGTAGGAATCACCGAGTCCGAGACCCCCCGATCCCTCAACACCTGGGATTCAATAGCCAGGCCGTTAAAGCCAGAGAGAGTAAAGCAGGATGCAAGATGGGCCCTTGGGACAGAAGATCCTTGTGAAGCGGGAGTCGCCATGGAAGTCCACCACCATCCCTACTACGTTGGCGTACCAAGGACGCCTTGGCCAATCTGGAGCTCTATTCTGCGCAGAAGGCATGGAAGCAGCTTGAGGGGAGGAAAAGCATAGATGAGTCGATACTGAGCTCACGGAGCTACAAGAGCATCCGCCGTGTCCGCCAAGGGATCCCTTGTCCTGCTCACGAAGGTCTGCACCTTCCAATTTAGACAGGACACTAGCAGGTCCACGTCCAGGACACCCCATCTCAGACAAATCTGATGAAACACATCCGGGTGTAGGGACCACTCTACCTGGTCCAGGCGCTGATGATTGAGATAGTCCGCCTGACAATTTTCTACGCCCGGTATGTGGGCGGCAGAGATTGCCGGAACGTGACTTTCTGCCCACGGCAGGATATGGGCTACCTCCGAGGCCGCAGCTGTGCTTCTCCTCCCACCCTGGTGGTTCATGTATGCCACAGCCGTGGCATTGTCCGACTGAATCCGGACATGGCACCCATGTAGCCCCGATGTCCAATGGGAGAGGCAGCACCAAATCTCCCACAATTCCAGGACATTGATCGGGAGACGAGACTTCTCTGGAGACCACCGTTCCTGGGCTGAAATCAGCCCCAGGACTCTGCCCCAGCCTATCAGGCTGGCGTCCATCGTGATCACTGTCCAGTGAAGGGGGAGGAAGGACCACAGCCACCAGAGCAGCAAGGCCCTCACTGGGTGATCCATCCTGATCACCCGATCCAGGGAAGATGGGGACCTGTCCCATCTCAGGAGAATCTCCCATTGCAGAACCTGGGTGTGGTACTGAGCATAAGGGACCGCTTTGAAGGAGGCCACCATTAGGCCCAGGACCCGCATGCAAAACCGAGGTGAGGCCCATTTCTGGGACAGCAGGGACCGAACCGCTGACTGAAGCGTCTGCCGTTTGGCTGGCGGAAGGAAAACCTTCACCTGGGCCGCATCCAAGATCAGCCCCAGATACTCCAGGTGGTGAGAAGGAATCAGGACCGACTTCGAGAGGTTGATCACCCATCCGAATTCCTGCAGAGTGTGCAGGGTAATCATCACATTGTCCCTGAGTGCTGAGCGCAGATGGGAACATGCAGGTACGCATCTTTAATTTTGAGGGAGGCCAGGAAGTCGCCCTGGTGCAGGGCCGATACTACCGAGCGGACCGACTCCATCCAAAATCGGTGGACCCGCACAAACCTATTGAGGTCCTTCAGATCCAGAATGGGACGAACTCCATCCTTCTTCGGAACCACGAAAAGGTTGGAATAAAACCCTTGGGAACGCTCCACTCAAGGAACGGGGACAATCACCCCTTGACCCAGCAGGTCCTGCACAGCCCCGAACAGGGCCCGCAGCCTGCCCATAGACAGCTGCAGGTTGGAGGCGAAGAACCTGTCTGGGGCGGGAACAGAATTCTATGCTGTACCCCGAGGAGACCACCTCAAGCACCCAGCGGTCCGAGATGAGGGAGGACCACCTGTCTGCGAACCCCAGGAGACGTCCCCCCACCCGAACACCGTGTGGGGGCAACCCTTAATGTGGAGGAGACCTTGTCCTCTGGCTTGGTGCGCTTACGCGGTCAGGGATGCTTCTGTCCACCCGTGGGGGCTTTGGCGGGCTGTGAACCCTTGCCCGGGGAGCAGGAAGGATGAAAAGGCTGCAAAGAGGCCGAAAAGGAAGGCCCCTGATGGTGACGGGAGTCCGTACTCTTCCTGGGCTCCGGGAGGAAGGTGCTCTTCCCTCCGGTGAGATTTTTGATCATCTCGTCCGAGGAGTCACCGAAGAGCCACCTCCCCTGGAAAGGTAAATCCACCAGGGCCTTCTTAGAAGGCAGGTCCGCAGACCAGCACTTCAGCCAATGCCACCGCTTGGCCACCACAGAGACCGTGGATGCCTTGGATATCAGGGGGGCTGCGTCCAGGGCAGCATCGCACAGATACTGAGCCACCTGGACCATCCGGTCAGCAAGGTCCACACACTCAGGAGAAGCCTGAGTCCTGCTCAACTCGCTGTGCAACCACTTTGCCCATTCAGTGAGCGTTTGCAATGCCAGCGCAGAGGCCACCACGGGCTGCATGGCTGATCCCGTCAGAACAAACAGGGACCTGACACAAGCCTCAGCCTTCCTGTCAACCGGGTCCTTAAAGAATGGCGTACCTTCCACCGGGATAGTGGTCGCCCTGCGCAGGCGGGACACCGGTAGGTCAACCACGGGGGGCGATGCCCACTTCTTCAACAATTTAACCTCAAAGGGATAACGCACAGCAAAACACTTTGGGGTGGGGAGGGAGCTCTGAGGCCGAGCCTAATCCTTATAAAACAAACTTATTGAGAAAGTACACATGCGGAAAGACCTTAGCCGCAGGGCCTGGTCTATGTGATCCGAAAGGAACGGGCACCCTCCGAGAGGGTCTCGCTGTTTCTTCCAATCGCAGGGTCTTACGCACTGAGATGATCAGAGAGTCTACAAAAGCCTTCTCGTGCACAGCAGCGGATGGCTTAGGCTCATCCCCGCTATCAGGAGCGTCGGGAACCTCGCCATCCGACAGCTCGAGGGGGGTCCCCGCAACAGAGGAGCCCCCCTGGCGGTCTGAGTCCTCCCCCGAAGAAGGGGGGCAAGGGGCGCTTTTTGGCGTTCCTGTGGTCTAACAGTAACTCTACCCGGGAGACAAACGTCTCCAGGACCATTGACATCGCATCTAGTAGAGCCCCTGAAGTTCTGGCTGCAGGCACCGAGAGGTCCGGTGGGGAAGCACCCGCATCGGCTGCCATACTGTCACCCACTCTGGCAATGCCAAATAAATAAGGCCTATTGCCGGGAGACCACTGCACCCCCCACCCCACAGCTGAGCAAGGCTGGACAGAAGGGACACCCCGAAGGGACTCACCACCTGATGAGGAGAGGAGCTACCTGCTGCTGCTGTCCACCGCTGTCGCTGCCTTCACCCGCTCCTGCTGCCCACTGCCACTGTGCTCAGAGCCGCTGCCGCTGCCAGGGAAAACCACACCAAGAAAAATGGCGGCCGGGCACCAGCAAAATGACTGCCAAGCACAAGGCAGGCGGGGGGAACAGGAAGTGGGAGACCATAAACCTTACCCCAGAGAAACCACCCTGGAAGCCCCCATGGGGGGTGCGACAGTGGGGTCCCGGAGGGATGGAAGACGGGGCACAAGTGAAGAAGAAGAGGGGAACCACCCATCGCGCTCACCCCGGAGGGGGCAACCCGCCAGCTCCCCGCCGGACCCCCGAGGGGGAGGGGGTACGTACTTACCCCATCTAGACGGGCGGTGCGGGGATCCCACCCAAGACAGTGTTCATGCTCCCGGCTAGGCCAGAGGGAGCTGTCGGCCCAGGGCGCCCGACAGTGGGGCGTTTAACCCGCGGGCCACCCCATCCGGTTTGGGGCTTGTCGCGTTCGACCCAGCGCAAAGCATCCGGTCTAGCACGTGATGGCCGGCTGGGGAGACTACCCAGCCTGTTGCCCAGCACAGCTACTTGATTGTAGTCTTAATCTGTGAGGCTTTCTCCTGATAGCCGAACTGGACCCGAGAGGTACCACAGATCCCAACAGGGAGCCTAGGTCCAACTCCTTGCACTAGGCAGAAAAAAACTGAGTTAGCAGCAGCTGGGTGTGGGGTTATCTGCCAGTGGGGATTCTGAGGTACTCCAGGTTCTTGTGGTCCATGTAAATAAGAATAGGGTGTGCGGCTCCTTCTAGCAGGTACCACCATTCCTCCAGAGCTGACTTAATGGCCAGCAGTTCCCTGTCCCCCACATCATAGTTCCTCTCTGGTGCTATCAGCTTGCGGGAGAAGAAGGCTACTGGGTGGAGCAGGGCCTTGGTGCCTTGACGCTGGGAAAGGATGGTCCCTACTGCGGTTTCTGAAGTGTCCACTTCAAGGATGTTTGGTAAAGCCGGGTTTGGGTGCTTCAGGATGGGAGCGGAGGTGAACAGGGACTTGAGTCTCTGGAAGGCGGTTTGGGCTTCGGGAGAGCAAAGGAACCAGACTTTTTGTTTGGTCAGCTGCGTAATAGGTTCCATGATGGCTGAGAAGCCTTGAATGAACTTTCTATAAAAGTTTGCGAAGCCCACAAACCTCTGAACTCCCTTTCTGTCTGTCAGTGCGGGCCACTCCAGAATAGTGGAGACGTTTTGAGGATCCATGTGGATGCCCGTAACTTAGATGACCAGTCCCAGAAAATGCATGCTGGATTGTTCGAAGGAACACTTTTCCGCTTTCGCGTACAGGCCATGTTGCCGGAGCCGACCCAGAACTTTGGTGACATGGGTATGGTGCTCTTCGAGGGAAGAGGAGAAAATTAAAATGTCTTCCAAATAGATGATCATGAAGAGGTCAAGGAAGTCCCGGAATACATAGTTTACGAAGTGCTGGAAGGTCGCTGGGGGCATTGCAAAGACCAGAGGGCATCACCAGGTATTCATAATGACCAAAGCGGGTACGGAATGCTGTCTTCCATTCATTTCCTTCCCTGATACAAATGAGGTTATATGCTCCCCGCAAGTCAAGCTTAGTAAAGATGGTTGCCACCCCTAGCCTCTGAAAGAACTCCGGAACTAAGGGTAGAGGGTACCGGTTCTTGATAGTCACCCGGTTGAGTTCCCGGTAGTCTATGCACGGCCTGAGTGAAGGATCCTTCTTCTCCACGAAGAAGATGCCAGCCCCAACAGGAGACGTAGAGGGTTGGATGAACCCTTTCTCTAAGTTTTCATCAAGGTAGGCCTTGAGGGCTGCTAACTCGGGCTCGGAGAGGGGATAAATCCAACCAAAAGGTACTTCAGCCCCAGGCAAAAGTTCAATGGGGCAGTCGTGGGGTCTATGCGGAGGTAGTCTGTCAGCTCCTTTTTTACTGAAGACATCCAGGAATGAATGGTAGGCCGGTGGAAGGAGGGAGCAGATGTCAGGTTCCTGGTCAGAGTCTAGACAGAGTAGTGGGGGAACTGCTTCTCCTCTGGGGGTTAGGCAATGCTGTTGACAGTAGGGTGACTGGAATTGGACGGTCCCAGCGGTCCAATCAATGCTGGGATTGTGTGCCCGGAACCATGGTAGGCCCAAAATAATGGGACAGAGGGGACAGGCAATGGCATCTAGCTGTAAGAGTTCTTGATGTCCCCCCCATGTAGAGGAAGGAAGAGGGACAGTCTCATGGGTGACGATTCCAGATTTGATACGAGACCCGCCTGCCAATCGGATCACCATCATGTGGGATTTCAGTTGCAGTGGGATGTGATGCAGTGCTGCGAAGTCCTGATCTATAAAACAACTGCACGCTCCGGAATCAAGGATGGCTGGGACTATGGTATTCCCTCCGGGAAGTTGCAATGAGAGGAGAAGAGTGAAGTGAGCAGTAGGACTGGGAGAGCTGGGCAGACCACACTGGGTAGCTGCGGAGCACATTCTGACCATGTGGCCTGGTTCGCCACAATACAAGCATAGGTTCATGGAGAAGCGCTTCTGCCTTTCTTCTGCGGTGAGGGAGGGGCGTAACAGCCCAATCTGCATAGGCTCTGAGGAGTCCAGTGGAGAGGAGGAGGAGGTCATTGGGCTGAGCATAGGCGGGTTCGGGTAACTGGGGACCCGGGGGGAGCATCCAGGTGGGGCGCGGCTGCCCTGATGATCTCTCGGCGCGGCACTCTCTGAGTCGCTGATCGATAGAAACGACCAAGTTGATCAGGGCCTCCAAGGTCTGAGGGGGCACCCCCACTCATGCCAGCTCGTCCTTCAAGGATTCAGATAGTCCCATGCGGAATTGGAAGCACAGGGCGGCACTACCTCAGGCTGTATCTGCGCTCCAGCGCTGGAATTCTGCAACATAGTCCTCCACTGGGCGACAACCCTGCTGAAGTGTGTGCATGGCAGCCTCCGCCATAGCAGCCTGGTGGGGGTCCTCACAAAGTTGTGCCATAGCCTGAAGGAATGCGGTCGATGTGGCGACCTCCGGATCATTTTGTTCCCAGAGTCGATGGGCCCAGGCCTGTGGCTCGTTCTGCAGCAGAGAGATGATGAAGCCCACCTTAGTGGCTTAGAGGGAGAAGGTGCGTGGCTGGAGTCCGAAATAAAGTTCACACACTGTCCGGAAGGCCCAGAACTTGTGTCGGTCCCTGGAAAACTTATCGGGCAGTGGGACCTTAGGCTCAGAGGGCAGGGCCACGATGGTGCGACCTGCAGCTGGAGCAACTCCAGAGGCTGGGGCAGTTGATAGCTCCCGTACCCGTTCCTCCAAGCGGGTATAGCCCTCTTGCAAGTTCTTGACTGCTTGTGTAAGGCCCGCAAGGTGCGCACACAGGTCATCCATGGCGGAGCGGGCTCCCTGCGCAGACTCAGTCATGGTTGTCCGTTACTGTCACGGTCCTGGTGGTGGAGTCTGTCTTGTGCAGGGAACAACCACTCTTGCACAACTGACAATCAGATGGTCGTGGAAAGCCAGGGTCGGTGCAGGCAGCAGATCAGCAGGTCGGGTCGGCCGGGTCAACAGGAAACAGATTGTAGCACAGGAAAGGCAGGTTGAGCTGAGGCTTACAGGTCACAGACGCTGTAGAACAGACAGCACTTGCTGGAGTATAGGTGATATTGCGCTAAGGCTTGTGAGGAGTGTGATGTATATACAACGTATAAAACAAATAAACCAATAAATCAATATTGGGGGCGAGCAGCTACTACACAATCAAACAAATTGTAAATTCAGAGTAATATACAGATGTTATAGCGCTCAGCCAATCCAGTAGGAACAATCAATTGGGAAACAGTGAGTTTCTAGACACATATAATCAACCCTGAGAGAGTTCATGCAAGTCAGGAATGACTGAAGATGATTGGATAGGCTCAGAGTCCGCAGATAAATTTTGAG
>BLSH010064127.1:17159-27222 GCA_018402905.1 Glandirana rugosa
CAGGAAGGTGAAGGAAAAAGTAAGGCGTTCGTTCGAAGGAAGAGGAAAGATTCAACCCATAATTACTCGGCAACCCCCTTCGGGGACGGTAATCCAGCGTACCACGGTAATATCTCGCCAGCCATCGTGGCAGATATGGGGTCAACTGGTATAAACTCTGTGAGAGGGCCACAGGCTATACATCCCCATTCAGAGTTATTAAGGGAAAAGGCAGCGACGTGGAGCAATCAGAACGCCCAGACTACATGGAGAGCAGCGGCAAGATAGTATGGGACTTGGCGTGACCCTTGCTCCGGAAGGGGTACCATTTGTACTTGGACAACTATTATGCAAGTGTGCCACTTTTTGGACACTTGTTCATTCTAGGAATTTGCTGCTGTGGCACCATGCGACCTAATGGCAGGGGCTTCCCCCAACGGCTCATTAATACCCAACTTAGAAAGGAGAAGGAAGCTTGCTTGCGGAATGAAAAAGGAAGTGGAAGGACAAACCAGATGAATTTATCCTGTCTTCCAGGCACTGCAGTCTAAGTTCCAGGGTGAATTGGATTTAAAATCAAGGGAATTGCAAAAAGGAAAGAGGGGACTTTTAAAAAAGGTACCTGAAGGACAAAATAAACCAATACAATGGATAAAAAGTATAAAATTTTTATTGTATCACATTAAAAAGATATTGCTATATATATATAAAAATAAATAAATACATGATGAAAACATTGTGCAGTAGTTATGAACATATTTGTACACTCTGTGGTCGATATTCATTGATTTTAATATAAAAGATTACAATATCTTTTCATTGTGATATAAAAAGTTTAACAAATTTTTATTGTATTAGTCTATTCTGTCCTTTAGGCACCTCAAAAGTCCCCCCCTTTCCTTTTTGTATTCCCTATATTACTTACGGGATGCGGTGCCTTGTTCCACTTATCTGACTCATTCAAATATTTATCAATTGATTTAAATTAAACATTTTTAAAGGACCACTGACACTTCGGTCCCACAGCAGTTCCTCCTCTGACCCGCTGGTGACTCACCGACATTCCCATTCACTTTAATGGGACGGCCGGTGATGCGGCAGTGACACAAGGTGAGGGACGTGGCGGCAGCAGGTGAGTGGATACCCACTAACAGGTGCTGCCATGATGAATCTGAAATGACAGGTGCTCTTTAAATGTAAAAGAAACAGAAATGGGCACCCTGGGGATTTTTAATGATAGCAGTTCACTCCTACAAGTAGAAGAGGCTACATAGGATATAAAATGTAACATTTTTTAATATATATAAAAATCTATAATGGTCCCTACGATGGGACTAGGTATAAAAACAATGCAAAACAACTTCTCATATAATGAAGGCAATAGTGGTACAGCCCACCAAGGCCGGCCGATGTGCAGAACGCTCAGCCTGGATGACTAGCTGTATCCCAACATGTTTCAAAATTCTTTGCAAAATTCTTCTTCAAAGGAAGACAATTATTGCAACACAAGAAGTTCTAAAAAAAACAATGTAATGTATCATTATAGTATACATAATCATTAATTATAAATACAGCGTAATAACCATTATAGTACAGTGTACATAACAGTGTTGATAAAAAGGGATTTTATTAAAACTTACCGTAAAATCCTTTTCTCCGAGTTCACTGACAGACGCAGCTCTCCATTACGTGTGGGTTTTATGCTGGTCTCACTAGGAGTTAACTAGGCAGGGAAAAGAAACAGCTGACCCCTCCCATGGGGACCGTCCTCTCTTCCCACATAAAACCCCCTCATAGCATAGCTCTTCAGTTCGTACACAAGCCGTACAAGAACAGAGCAGAGGGGTGGGTGCTGCGTCTGTCAGTGAACTCGGAGAAAAGGATTTTACGGTAAGTTTTAATTAAATCCCTTTTTCTCCTATCATTCACTGACAGACGCAGCTTCTCCATTACGTGTGGGGACGTCCCCAAGCTGTGTCAAAAAGAGGGGTGGGTAAACACTAACAACAGTACCCAACTGAACCTCTAAGGAGGCGCCTACACTGCCGCCTGCAAAACTTTGCGGCCAAAAGTAGCATCCGAAGATGCAAACACATCAACTTTATAAAACTTAGTGAAAGTGAACAGAATACGGATGGGTCACGGTTTTTCTAATCCAATGAGAAATCGTAGCCGACAAGGCCGCCAACCCTTTGCGCGGGCCCTCTGGCAGTACAAACAAGGCCTCAGCTTTTTGAAAAGAAGCTGTAGCAGCCAAGTACACCCGTAAGGCCCTCACCACGTCCAAAGCATGCAATTCAAACTCCTTTGGGTGCGATGGGCAAGGGCACAATGAAGGCAGAACAATATCTTCATTAATGTGAAAGGAGAAACCACCTTCGGAAGGAAGGAAGGAGAGGGTCGCAAGACCGCCTTATCCTTATGCATGACTAAGTAGGGAGACTTGCACGATAGTGCTGCTAATTCCGACACCCGTCTGGCGGAAGTGATGGCAGCTAAAAAGGCCACCTTCCGCGACAGTAGTTGTAAGGAAATCTCCCTGATATTCTCATAAGGTGGTTTCTGAAGAACAGAAAGCACCAAATTCAGATCCCATGGAGCCATCGGAGTCCTCACCCGAGGCGTCACATGGCGCGCACCCTGTACAAAGGTACGAATCAACGAGTGCGAAGCCAAAGGTCTCTGAAAGAGAATCGCCAGAGCCGATATCTGGCCCTTGAGAGTACTCAAAGCCAGTTTTTTTTTTTTTTTTTGTTCAGGCCCTGTTGTAAAAAAGTCAGGACCCTAGACACGACATAAGAGCGAGGGTTATGACCCCCAGCCCCGCACCAAGCTATATAAGCCTTCCAGGTGTGGTGATAATCTTGCGAGAAGTACACTTGCAAGCTTTTAACAAAGTAGGGATCACGGAGTCGAGGACTCCCCTGTCTCTTAGCACCTGGGACTCAATAGCCAAGCCGTCAAAGCCGGCGAGGGTAAGGCAGGGTGCAAGACGGGTCTCTGAGACAGAAAATCGTCTCACATCGGGAGCCGCCAAGGGACGCCTGCCACCATTTGCGCCACGTCGGCGTATCAAGTGCGCCGAGGCCAATCTGGAGCCCCCAGGATTATTGGTATCCCCTCCGCCACTATCCTGCGTAGCAATCGCGGAAGCAGTTTTATCGGAGGGAAAGCGTACAGAAGGTGGTAATGGCCCCAGGGGGCCACCAGAGCGTTCGTGGCCACTGCCAACGGATCCTTCGTTCTGGACACAAAGGTTTCCACCTTGTGATTGAACCGGGACGCCATGAGATCCACGTCCGGCGTCCCCCATCTGCGGAAAATTTGATTGAACACCTCCGGGTGGAAAGACCACTCTCTCTGGTCCAGCGTCTGGCGACTGAGAACGTCCGCCTGGCAGTTCTCCACACCTGGAATGTAAACATCGTAGATTGCCGGAACGTGACGTTCAGCCCAACGCAGTACCGTTGCTGCCTCCGCCGTAGCTGCTGGACTCCTTGTGCCGCCCTGATGGTTCACATACGCCACTGCTGTGGCATCGTCCGACTGAATTTGATCAGACGACCCTGCAATCTCATCCAGAGAAAAAAGCCAATCTGATTGCTCTCAGCACCAGTACATTGATGGAGAGGCGAGCCTCCTGTGCCGACCAACAGCCCTGGGCAAACAGCTGTCCCAGGACCCCGCCCCAGTCCAAGGACTGTCATCCGTGGTAATGATCACCCACTGAAGGGGCAGGAACGACTTCCCATGAAGCAACGCTGAGTCCCGGAACCATAGGTCAGAGACGCCCTGGTCTGGGGACGGATGAGAAGGTCCATGGATCGAGGGGATCTGTCCCACCGAGCCAAACTTGCTCGTTGAAGGAGACGAGTGTGACTCTGGGCGTATGGTATCTCCTCGAAAGTCGAGACCATGAGCCCCAGCCCCCCACGTAAGGAAGACCGTCGGTGCGACAGGAAAGTTTTCACTGCCGACTGCAGTGACCGCAACTTGGCTGGAGGAAGGAAAAACCTTTGCCTGCTCTGAGTCCAGAAACAGGCCCAGATACTCCAGGCAACGGGATAGAGACACCGTCGACTTCTGCAGGTTGAGCAACCAGCCAAAGTCCTGCAGCGAGGTCATTGTGATCCTCACCTTCTCTTCCCAAGCCGAGGCGGATTCCGCTCGCAGGAGCAGGTCGTCCAGGTAGGCTACTACCGCAATGCCTTTCTGTCGCAGTAACGCCATACCGGAGCTACCAGTTTTGTGAAGAAAAACTCGAGGTCTGAGACTAGACCGAAAGGGAGTGCCATGAATTGAAAATGGAGGTCTCCCACTGCAAAGCGAAAGAAACGCTGAAGCCGTGGACAAATGGGTACATGGAGGTACACATCCCTGATGTCTAGAGATGCTACAACCGAGTGGATAGATTCCATCCGGAAAATTCCGCGCCCTAACATACCGGTTCAGGACCTTCAGGTCCAGTACTGGCCGGACCCCCCCCCTTTTTGGGAACCACGAACAGATGTGAGTAAAAAAACCTTGAAACCTCTCGCTGGAGGCACTGGCACGATCACCCCTTGGTTCGAGTGCTTGTACAGCCCCAAAGAGGGCCGCCCGACGTGCCTGCGGGAGCACTAAGTCAAAGGAAAGAACCTGACTGGTGGCAGAGTGTTGAACTCAGAAACGTCCCCCACCCTAAGCCCGGGCGGAGACAACCCATCAGGCTGAGCAGGTTTGTCCTCCGCCTTGTTGGTTTTGTGCTGCCACTGCCGGCACCTGGCCCCTGCAGCGACCTTACCGGAGCGGGTCCCTTTACCCGCTACGCCCGGGGTGCGAAAAAAACTCTTTTGACCCGAGGTAGGGGGCCCCCCTGAAAACTCACGCCTCCGGGGCTCTAGGAGGAATCTTTTATGATCTCACCCAGCCGTGGACCGAATAGACGTCCACCCTGAAAGGGAAAGTCTGCGAGACCTTTTCTGGAAGCATGGTCACCGGACCGAAAACGCAACCAGAGTGCCCGACTAAGGATACAGCAACTCCGCTACCCTGGATCACATAGGCAATAAATCAACGGCCGCATCACCAAGGTACTTGAGACCTCGGAGCAAGAAGTCAGCCCTCTGCGGCGTAGCCAGCAGGCGGCTGCAGTCCAGAAGATTCTGGAGCTCCGTCATAAGCTCAGACAGATATTGCGCCGCCATGGCGAATGTCAGGGCTGGCCGCAGAGCCTGCCACCAGGAAGAGCGACCTTAACAGCGCCTCTGTCTTGCCAGCGGGGCCCTTGAATGCAGGAACCCCTTCCAGAGGACTGGTCGTTGTCTTCGTAAAGCGACCATAGACTCCTCCCATTTCTTTTTTTTTTTTTAAACTTTCCTCAAGGGATAGTGAGCAGCGAACAGTTTGGACCCAAGTCCCTTGGAGTGTGGGAGGAAACCGGAGCACCGGGAGGAAACCCACGCACGCACAGGGAGGACACGCAAACCCCAGGCAGGTCATGATTAGAATCCGAGCCAGCAAGCATTACGCTGCCAGGCACAAGTTACACTGCGTTAAAAGGAATGCTGCGGATGCTGCCATTTACAACAAACAAGGCGATTAGGAAAAAGATCATATGGGTAAGCCTTGGGCGCCCTAGGGGGCCTGGAGGACCACACCAAATGCGCAGAAATCAGCAATTCGCCATCCTGGCTCAATCGCATCGCAGTGCGATACCAATTATAATCGCAGCTGCCGTCCCCTGATCCTCTTCTCCGTCCGAGGGACCTTCCGGATCAAAAAAATCCTCCCTTGAAAAGCAAGGAGGAGGGAGATGCTTCTTGGGGGGCCTGTTGGTGACATCCGCCCTGGGGAAAATCACTAAAAACCGCCACAGCTGGTCCAGAAAAGCCCCTTGCGCAGATTGCGCTCCTAGCATGTTCAGCTCCCTTAGGAACACATAGATGCATAGAAAGGGTTAAAAGCACCCCCACACAGCCGCACACCACCACCCCACAGTGCACCAGGGGACCCAGGAGGACTGCACCCGCCGCCACCAGCACCCACAGGAGAGCCCAGCTATACTTGCTGTTTGCTGCATAACCCTGAGGATCGTCAGAAACCCGCACCATCAGGAGCACACACCGTTCCAAAGTGAAAGTAAAAAGCTGTAGACACGTTTTTTGCATGAGCAGGGAATCCAATATGGCCGCCGTTGAACACTAGAGGCCGAAAAACACCTGCAAGGAACGTGCAGTACCGCAAATGGCCGCTCTGAGCGCTAGAGGGAAAGCCCCATAGGCCCAATATGACTGCGGCTACGGCAAAATGGCGGCCGATCGCCGCATAGCGGCAAAAAATGACCTAACGGCGCTAGACGATCGGGTGCGGTGCGGGGGGTGTGCAGGGGTGAACAGGGCTCCACGCGCCCCTACCGGCGGCTACCCAGCAAAAATTTTTTTTTTTTTTCAGGGTCGTTGGTCCCCCTTTCCGTCCCTAAAAAGGGGGGAAGGAAGGAGCTCTCACTCACCACTCCGGACAACGCCATGGGTAGCCACCCAGTCGCAGACCTTCCGCCCCTGCTTGGGCAGTATGCTGCAGGCCAAAAGTCGCCCTTCCCGAATCGCATCCGGGGCTGGGCGTAAGGGGGATCACCCCAGGCCGCCCGCATGGAACGGGCACGATGCGGCGGGTCCACATACGGCGGGACTGGCTCGCATTGGTCGGCCAGGTCGGGGAAAGTACAGAGCCCATGGACTCGCTATGCCTCGACTGGCTTCTTAATAGCAGATCAATTGCTTGATAGAGGACAAATAAAAATAAAAAACGGTCACAAACAGGACCGCAATTCCCCTGAAGGGAAGCCAGGTCAACTCCTTGCAAACTAGGCATTGAAACTGAAGAGCTATGCTATGAGGGGGTTTTATGTGGGAAGAGAGGACGGCCCCCATGGGAGGGGCCAGCTGTTTCTTTTCCCTGCCTAGTTAACTCCTAGTGAGACCAGCATAAAACCCACACGTAATGGAGAAGCTGCGTCTGTCAGTGAACAATAGGAGAAATAGACATTTCGTCATGAGTGCACGGTCATCACACCAGGCAAAAACGAGCTAGACATACTCACGTGATTAAACATGCAGTTGCGTATGTGACAAAAATGTAGCGATGGTCGCTATTCTAGTATTTCAACACTCAGGTGTGGACAGACCACATAATATGCAATCAGAGCCATCTTGGTTGATCCGGGGTATAAACAAGCTCTGCTTGCGAGGACCGAGCCATAGGGCTGCAGAGCGGTCCTGCTGACAAAAAAAAAAAGGAGCGGGGGGGGGGATACCTGTGACAAGCTGTTAGAAAATAGTGTTGCTACCCAACAGTAGCAGGCTAGCAAGGAATGTGAGAGGGGAGTGGGAGAAGGAAGAGGACGACACAGAAAAAATGGCCCCAGTCTACCTTGTTTACCAATTATCCCAACCTCCGCAGCAGTAAATGGATGTGTGCACGCCTGGACTGGACGGCCTCCTTTGTGTTTGCAGCCGTCCGTCTGGTTAGCGTGGACTAAATATATCCACCTGAGTAGGGTGGGTCAAAGGTGTTCAGGAAACGCCAAACTGGACTAGCCTGATGGTCCCAATGCTAGGACCCACAGGGAAAACTACCGTGGGTTCCCAATCCCGCTCCATGTCCGGTCCCCCGACGGTCCGGCACCACCGTACATATGCACTCTGCTAGGAGCGCCGCCATGTGTGATGGCGCCAGACGTCATCCGCATGACATCACTCACCCACCGATGGAAAGGCAGGGAGATGACCGTCACGGCGTCTTGAGGGAGCGACAAAGGCCCCCCACACTGCTGATAATCAGCTGGGGGGCCGCACGCGCCAGGGAACAGAGCCGACGGCAACCACAATTCCCAGTAGCATCAAGGGATAATGCATCACAAATCCGCCAGAGCGAAAGACGGATCATCTACTAAATAAAAAAAATTTAAAGAGTACAACATTATCAAAATGGCAATACGACCATAATGAAAAAACATGTATACATGGAGATGTGTCGTCTGCCACCTAAGCCTGACGAGAGAAGGGGCTAAAACCTCCTTCTGAACTGGATGGGATCAAAAATGCAAAAAAAAAAAAAAAAAAAAGGAGAAAACGTATTTCAATATGCTAAACAACATACACTACACTATATGGTTATTACACTGTACTTATAATTGATGACTATGTATACTATAATCATACATTACATTGTTTTTTTTTTACAACTTCTCATGTTGAAATACTCGTCTTGCCCTGAAGAATTGTACAAAGGATTTCGAAACATGTTGGGATACAGCTAGTCATCCAGGCTGAGCGTTCTACACATCGGCCAGCCTGGGTGGGCTGTACCACTATTGCCTTCATTATATGAGAAGTTGTTTTGCGTTGTTTTTATACCTAGTCCCATCGTAGGGACCATTACAGATTTGAATATATATCAATAAATGTTACATTTTATATCCTATGTACTCTCTTCTACTTGCATGAGTGAACTGCTATCCTTAAAAACCCCCACGGGGCCCATTTCTGTTTCTTGTTGTATATTGGGATGTGGATGGCGGTCCTCATTTGTGACAGCAGGTTGGGTTCCCCTCTTTCCACTCTTTAAATGTAAGGACTTCTTCTTGCTGGTAGTTAGAATCTTTAATACTTGCAAACAAAATGAAGGTTTCCCATTTAGAATAAGCTGTCAGGTTAGTAAAACAGTTATATCAGAACCGAATCAATCATACAGTTTGTAGTGTACATAGATTTGCAACACACAGGGATAAAGTAATATTCCCGAACTTTGTTTTATCTCACGGTTACTGGGACATTGTGTGAATGCATCAATTCAGTGCATGTTGTTATCTCAGCCTGGATTCATTTAATGAGTTTACCAAAAATGTACTGAACTGGATGGGATCAAAAATGCAAAAAAAAAAGAAAAAAAAAAAAAAGAAAATATTCTAAACAACATACACTATATGGTTATTACATTGTACTTATAATTGATGATTATGTATACTATAATGATACATTACATTGTTTTTTTTACAACTTCTCGTGTTGCAATGCTCGTCTTGCCCTGAAGAAGAATTGTACAAAGAATTTTGAAACATGTTGGGATACAGCTAGTCATCCAGGCTGAGTGTCCTACACATCGGCCGGCCTTGGTGGGCTGTACCACTAGTGCCTTCATTATATGAGAAGTTGTTTTTATACCTAGTCCCATCGTAGGGACCATTATAGATTTGAATATACATCAATAAATGTTACATTTTATATCCTATGTACTCTCTTCTACTTGTATGAGTGAACTGCTATCCTTAAAAACCCCCACGTGGCCCATTTCTGTTTCTTGTTGTATATTGGGATGTGGATGGCAGTCATCATTTGTGACAGCAGGTTGGGTTCCACTCTTTAAACGTAAGGACTTGCTGGTAGTTAGAATCTTTAATATTTGCAAACAAAATGAAGGTTTCCCATTTAGAATAATAAGCTGTCAGGTTAGTGAAACAGTTATATCAGAACCGATTCAATCATACAGTTTGTAGTGTACATAGATTTGCAACACACTGGGATAAAGGAATATTCCTGAACTTTGTTTTATCTCACTGTTACTGGGACATTGTGTGAATGCATCAATGCAGTGCTTGTTATCTCAGCCTGGATTCATTGAATGAGTTTACCAAAAATGTAAATATTGCAGAATATACAGCCTCATGATACATAATGCTGAACTAAATTATTAATGTATCCTAAATAGAAATCTATCTTTAGATAGATTTTTACTACAAAAGTATTATTAAAATAAATGTATATTAAAAAAAACAAAAAACACAAAAAACAGATTTAAATCAATTTAAAAAATCTTCAATTTTTATCCACCCGTGTTAAAGTCACATGGTGTCATTGAAAAGACGGTGTTCACAATTATCCAAATATGGGAGGGGTAGACAAACCATCAAAATTTCAAGACGTATTTAGCCTCCCTCAGAGTTAGACACTGGTACAAAGAAAGCGTCTATATATTTCAATTGGCTCTATACAATTTGTTTCATATTTACAAAGCTACTGGAAGAACCGGATCCTTCCTAACATTT
>BLSH010064161.1:18565-48453 GCA_018402905.1 Glandirana rugosa
TCTAATGTCCGAACTTCAGTGTTGGTTTTACTTTGTGACGATTTTCTTGTGTTTCTTAGTGGTGTTTTCAGGGTATTGAGACGTTCTACCCGTTTGGGGTCTTTTGACCGAGTGTTAGTCCGAGTGTTTGGTCTATGGTTGCTAGTGATTGACCGAGGAGTACGTGTCTATATCGTCTGTAGAAGTTTTTGGTTAGAGTCTTTTTGTCTTTGTACTGTCCTAGTTTCTGGGTAGTTCATGTTCTTATGTGTCTACTACTCCTGAAACTACTGCTTAGTGACCGACGGAGACTGTGAGTACCTCCTTTGTCTCTTTTAGCAGTGTTTCATTTTGGTTGTGACTTCAAGCCTGTAATCTGGGTGTACCAAGATGGCCGCTTGGTGGTGGTGCGGGGCCTTTCAATATCTCTGCTTTAAGGATTCCTCTCTGTATTATCTCTGGAAGGTTAGTGAGTTGGTCCTTGTATCTTGAGAGGGAGTGATGTCTGTCACTTTGTGCGCTGTTTTAGGTGGTCAGCGGCCTGATGTATGGGTGCATGGATGGCGGCCTGGTGTAGGAGCGGCGGCCTGGATGTTTAGTATCCGGCTTCCCGGGCCTTGGGACCCGCGTTCCTGCCCTGGGTGTCCCGCTCGTTCATAAATTGAGAAGCTCCTATTGTGTGTTAACCGATGGTAGCTTTCTGTATGGGGAGCTGCGTGCGGGCGTTTCTGAAATTTAGGCCGGTATTTGACCGGCTTGGGCCCGGTGTTATGGCGTGGGGTATGGATGTCAGCCTGGTGTGTGAGCGGCAGTCCGGTGGGCTCAGTGTCCGGCTTTCCGGGTCTCGGGTCCCGCGTTCCTGTCCTGGGTATTCTGGTCACACAGAAATTAGGAAGCTCCTGTAGTGTGGTTACCGCTTGTAACCTACAGTAAGATGGACTGCGTGCGGGCGGTTCCTAAATTTAGGCCGGTGTTTGGTAGGCTTGGGCCTAGTATGGCGTGGAGCAGTCGGGTCTCCCGTTTCACGGGGCTTTCGGTCACAATAAGGGTATCGGGGTAGTGGCTGTTGTAAGGGCAGTCTTTCGTAGGTGTCAGATTGTCTCACCTCTTTATATTTTTGAAGGATTGCTCTGGTGAAGGTTTGTGTTCCCGGAGCTTCTCCAAAAGACGTCCGCTGCTCGTCCCTGCAAGCCACGCCCCCCCCGCAATTTATTGGCCTCCTTGACCAGAATCATGCTTTTTTGAGGACTTCGATACCTGACTGCCCTACTTTCTCTCCTCTGAAATACCCATTATCATTCTTGGTGAAATTACCACTATCATTCGTCAACATCCCTGTCAATCTTAACAGCCTAGCTACAACTTTTCAACTTAACCTCATTTTTTGACCTAACCCAATGGACACACACTTCCACTTACGCCAATGGTAACAGCCTTGACCTTGTATTCTCTCATCTCTGCACTCCTGGCAACCTCACAAACACCCCCTTTCCTTTATGATAACAACCTCATCAGTTTCACTGTATCCTTGCCTTCAACCACCCATCCCTCCAAGCAGCAAATGATTACTTGTAGGAAACTTTGCCGCTTTAACCCTTCTCTTCTCTATTCTGCCACTGACCGCCTATGGATGCACTTGCTCCTCTAACTACACACAGAATCAGGCCCTGACTGTCACAACCCTGGCAAACTGACAACATTAGAAATTTCAAGAGACATTGCAGTGTTCTTGAACGACTGTGGCGTAAAATCAATTGCCTGCAGGACTTCACCCTATATATATATATCTGCCCTCCTAAGATACAATGCCTACCTCCATGCTGCCAAACAAGCCTACTTTGTCTTTCTTAGTAATACCTTGTTATCCAGTCCCCATTGGCTCTTCTCAACCTTTAACTCTCTGCTTCATCCCCCACCCCCTCTACCCACTAACTCACTTACTGCCCAAGAGAGTGCCAATCACGTCAAAGACAAGACTGATGCAATACATGAGGACACTTCCACTGTGATCATTTGGGAAGACAGATATGGACTTTTTAGGTAAATGTACACAAAATATTTTTAAAAAGTATACATTTTATTATATTCAAAAAAGTTTGGTTAAAAAACATACATTAGACAAAGCCTGTGTAACTAAAGTTGCCACTACAAAAACATTCCTTGACAGTATATTGGTAAACACAACATCCTATATGAGCAAAGAAGCAAGTAACCAGGTCCACTGTGTGTACATCTTCCCCATGCAACATACATTTCCTAACAGCACAGTCAACACTCTCCTCTTTTGAACTGGCTACTACTGAAGAGGTTACAAAACATTTCTCAGATGCCCAGCTAACCAATTGTCCCCTGGATCCTGTTCCCTCACAACTACTACGGTCACCCTCTTATTCTATCCTATGCTCCCTCACTCACATCTTCAGTCTCTCCCTCTGTTAGGAATCCCTGTAATGAGCGAAGACCAATGGCCAACAATGTAAGGCAAGCTCAGTTCTCAGATCTGCGAGAGATAGGAAAGTTTGAATTGCTAGACCAATGATCAGTGTTGGGGTCACAAGCCAAGGTCATATGACATCCAGCAGGATAACAAGCCAGTGGGAGCCTGCAGTGGCGTGTAGCGCTGTGATCGGTGGTGTAGGCTGATGTAGGCTCTTTAACACATGATCAGCTGTGTCCAGTCACAGCTGAACACAGTGTAAATAGGAAGGGCCATTTATCGGCTTTTCCTCCACTCGCACTGCCAGACACGAGTAGAGGAGAGCCGATTGGTGGCTCTCCAGAGAGAGGGAGTCTACGCTGATTGGTCATCAGTGCAACCCCTGAGAATGCCACCCAGGACCAACAGGGATGCCCACCCAGGATCAACAGGGATGCCAATCAATGCTCAATAGGGATGGCACTCAGTGCCCATCAGTGATGCCTACCAGTGCCTACTGAGCAGTGCTGCCTAACAGTGCCATCTATCAGTGCTGTGTATCAGTACCCCCCAGTGCCACCTATCAGTGCCCACCAGTGCCCATCAGTGCCACCTATCAGTGCCCATTAGGGCCACCTACTAGTGCCCAGTGTCACCTAGCGGTACCCATCGGTGCCACCTATAAGTGCCCATCAGTGCTGCATATCAGTGCCACCTATCAGTGCCCGTCAGTGCTGCTTTTCAGTTCCACCTATCAGTGCTCATCAGTGCTGCATATCAGTGCCACCTCATCAGTGCCGTCTCATCAGTGCCAATCAGTACTGCCTCATCAGCGCCGCCTCATCAGTGCCTATCAAGGAAGGAGAAAAGTTATATATTTACAAAGTTTTGTAACAGAAACAAAGAAAACCTTTTTTTTTTCAAAATGTTCAGTCTTTTTTTATTTTTAGAGCAAAAAATAAAAACCCCAGTGGTGATCAAACACCACCAAAAGAAAGCTCTATTTGTGGGGAAAAATGATATGAATTTTGTTTGGTTACAGTGTTGCATGACCACGCAATTGTCATTCAAAATGCAACAGCGCTGAAAGCTGAAAATTGGTCTGGGCAAGAAGGGGGGAAAGTGCCCAGTATTGAAGTGGTTAACCACTTCAGCCCCAGCCATCGCAGTTATACTGTGGTAATGTGACTCATTCCCGTGAATCACCCTCATTATACCTCGGTCACTGGAAGGGGTATTGTGGGAACGCATGCCCACTGGCCAGCGGGGGAGCCAATCAACGGGTGGGGTGACTCGATGTTGGCCGGCCACCACCGATCATTCCCTGCAGAGATAGAATAGGGATCTGCCTGTGTAAACAAGACAGTTCCCCGTTTTGACAGGGGAGATCACACAGATCCTGTCTTCCTCCCACTGGCCAGAGGGGGAGCCAATCAACGGGTGGGGTGGACTCGATCATTCCCTGCAGAGATAGAATAGGGATCTGCCTGTGTAAACAAGGCAGTTCCCCGTTCTAACAGGGGAGATCACACAGATCCTGTCTTCCTCCTATGCATAAAGACCGATCTGTGTGTTTCCCAACTCACACAGTCCCCCATACAGTTAGAAACACCTCCCAGGGAACACAATTAACCCCCTGATCGCCCCTAATGTTAACCCCTTCCCTGCCAGTGCTATTATTACAATAACAGTGCATATTTTTAGCACTGATTACTGTAATAATGTCACTGATTCTCAAAAAAAGTGTCAAAAATGTCAGTTAGGTGTCCGATCTGTCTGCCGCAACATCGCAGTCCTGCCAAAAATCCCTGATCGCCGCCATTACTAGTGAAAAAAAAAAATAATGAAAATGGCATACTGTAAATCTATCCCCTATTTTGTAGATGCTATAACTTTTGGGAAAACAAATCAATATATGCTTATTGCATTTTTGTTTTACCAAAAATATTAAGTAGAATACATATTGGCCTAAATTGAGGAAGTGCAAATAAAACAGTGCTCCAAAAAATAATATAATAATATGTGCATCAATGTGTATAAACATAAATACCAAATGTCCATAAAAATCCGTGCATGGACCATCAAAGATAGTAAATACAATGAATGTGGAAAAAGCAAAATCATGAATAGTTCAACAAATCCACATGAGCATAGGAGTGAAAGCGTATGGATCCATACTGTCCAAGACGGACAAGATCCCGATGGTGAGGAGTAGAGATGAATGCACACGTTAAGGGGATGGAGTCTGTGTTGCCTGTGTCACATTGCGGTTATTGACTGTTATTGACTGTTATGCTGTTCCCAGCTCGCACGGCTTAACAGTGCCTTGTCCTGTAAGTGTTTTAATTTTTATGGGGCCAATAAACCTGTTTTTTACGGAGAGCACTAGATTTTGCCTTCCTTTCTTACATGTTTGCGAGATGAATCTTGCCTAGCTTTGGAGTCTGGGTGATATCATTGGAGCTTTCTGAGAAACGGAGGACCTGGCTATTAGAGGAGTCTAATTCCCTGGAAATGGGAGACATGCGTTTTTAACTTGTCTATGAGGTGAGAGGCTTAATAGGCTGGTGGAGGATATACAATCACCACGTGTGGATTCATCTCTACTCCTTATCATTTATAGCGTTACAATGTGAATATTTGAATTAGTTTTTGGTGAAAGTGAATCACTGATTTGTGTTAGCAGCTTGGTTTAGCAGGTGTTTCTTTTTTGCGCTGATTTTTTCTGTTCACTTATATTGAGGAAGAAATATTTTTTTTTACATTTTTCTTTGTAAATGTTTTATAGCAGGAAATAAAAAAATTCTTTTTTTTTATTGTTTTTGTTTATAGTGCAAAAAATAAAAAATGCAGAGGTGATCAAATACCACCAAAAGAAAGCTTTATTTGTGGAAAAAAAAGACTCAATATCTGACGGCAACCCGTGATGGCCTGCAACAGAGCCAGAACGGGGAACCTCTGATGTAGACACGGCGGTTCCCCGTTCTGACAGACGGCATGTCAGAGATCTACTGATCACTGTACTCGGAATCAGTTAGATCTCTGGTGCCCCTGGCAGTCCAGCCCCCATACAGTTAGAACACACACAGGGAACACAGTTAACCCCTAGAGTGCCCCCTACAGGTTAATCCCTTCCCTGCCAATGACATTTATACAGTATTCAGTGGATATTTACATTTCTGATCGCTGTATGTATGTCATTGGTCCCAAAAAAGTGTAAAAAATGTCCAACATGTCCGCCCCAATATCACAGTCCTGATAAAAATTACAGATCACCACCATTACTAGTAAAAAAAAAAAATTGTAAAAACGCCAGAAATTAATTCCCATGGTTTGTAAACGTGGAAACTTTTGTGCAAACCAATCAATAAACGCTGATTGCAATTTTTTAAACCAAAAATATGAGGAAGAATATACATTGGCCAAAACTGACAAATACATTTGTTTTTTTATATATTTTTTTATATGTATTTTACCAAAAAGTAAGAAATATTGTTTTTTTGCAAAATTGTCACTGTTTTTTTGTTTATAGCGATGATTACAAATGATGCAGAGGTAGTGCGGAGGGGGCGTGGCTACCGTCCGGCAAGAAGAACGCTTGAGCTGAGTGCTCCTCACACACGCCAGGAGAAATCGACAGAAGCCGAACCCTGATCACTCCTAAAGTGGCATATAATCCTCCACGAATTCTCCAGAAACACCAGGCATGCTGCGCCACACCCACAAAAACTGACGGGATACTTCCCACAGATGGCCCGGAGATTCCTTCAAGATGGCAGAGACGAAGCTCATGGCCTGAGGCCTACGGCAGGCCACTCAGGGCAGAACCAGCGGGGACAGAGCTACGCCGAGGTGGTGAGTGGAAACACTAGTATGGGAGCTAGATCCCCCTTTTGCAGCCCGGCCAAATCCAAACCCCGCAGGGAGGACGATGGGGACACATCCGACGATATGTCCATGGAAGCGGGCACAAACAAAGGGAAAATCCTGAAAGTCACGAACGAAGGGAAAACCCCAAACGTTCCTGCGCCAGACCTGATCGCTACATTCCCAATGAGCGGTCAGCCAGTATCTGACACCATGTTGAAAGACATGCTAATATCCCTTAGAGCATCTCTCCAACAAGATATGGTAACTTGTATCCAGCAGACGAAACGTGAGATTCATGAGCTGGGGGAACGCGTTGACCACGTTGAAAGATCCCTATGTGACTTTACGAACAATTACAATACTCTAATAGATGCATACACAGCTCAAGCAGACAACATATCCTGGATTAAAGAAAAATTATCAGATTTAGAAGACAGATCCAGGATAAACAACTTAAAAATTAGAGGAGTTTCAGAATCAGTCTCTAATGTACAACTTCCTCACTTCGCAAAAGACCTCTTCGCTGCAGTAATCCCATCTTTAACGTCCGCGGATCTGACTATCGACAGGATCCACCGGGTACCCAAACCATCCTTTCTCCCTAAAGAAGTTCCTAGGGATGTCATCCTAAGAGTGCACTTCTTCCAAGTGAAAGAGCAACTATTTACAGCCTTCAGAAAACCTGATTCTTTGCCAGCACAAGCTAAAACATTCCAGTTGCTGCCGGACCTATCCCAGTTTACTATACAAAAACGCAAAAATCTTATTTCAATTACCAAGGCCTTAAGGAACCACAACGTACAATATAAATGGAAGTATCCGGCAAAACTGGAAATCAATCATCAAGGCTCCACATCTTATATCAATACCTTGGAAGAGGGCCTCAATCTGCTGCGACGCTGGGATATCATGCCTGAACCACCATCAACAGATCAAAGACTAAGGCGACCACCCAAGGCTGACTCAAATTGGAGGAATGTTCCAGAGAAACATCAGTCTCTTCCTACCTATCTTGTTCGGCTTCAACTTATTTAAAACACCAACAGCTTTCTCCCGGAGAGTGAGGATTAAAAGAAAGTGATTCTCACCACCCTGTATGCTTGGCAACATTTCTTGCCCGAGCCCCTTATCCTCAAATAAGGGTCTCACTTTTTTACCCAGTTGTTGTTTTTTTGTTAAACTAGTTATTGCTCAACCTCAGGAACTGTCTTCAGTAAATCGAAGCAGCCATGTTGGAACTTTTGGTGACTATCAAGATGCAACAAGTATGAATGCAAATTTATACCTCTACAATTACAAACCGTATACTCCCACATTCATTCCTCCACAACTACTTTTCACCCAGATTAACGTCCTTAAAGCCAGCACCACTCCAACCCATAAGCTAACCCCACATCCAATCAGTTTCAACCATAAGAAATGGGCCTAAAATTTCTGTCACTTGAACGTGAATGGACTGAACCATCCGGCTAAACGCCGCTCCATGTGGTCAGAAGCTGTAAAACAGTCGGCAGATGTTGTGAACATTCAAGAAACTCACTTCCATATTAACGCCTCTCCGAAATGTACTCATCCATCTTACCCCATAATATTCAAAGCTAGTGCACCTGAAAAGCAAAAGGGAGTGCTAATTGCTATCAGGAATACTCTTTCCTTTTCCTTGGAAAATAGCATCCTTGACCCAGAGGGTAGATATATCATCTTGGTGTGCTCGATAAACTCGATACCTTATACCCTGGTGAATGTCTACCCACCGAATGTGAGGCAACTTCAATTTCTTAGAAAGTTACACAAGAAGATCAAATCTGTACAATCTGGACATCTATTCATCTGTGGGGACTTTAACATGCCTGCTGATCCCAAATTAGACACAACAACCACCCACAACAGTCGACGCCCAACATTGGGCAACCTTATTCATTCTGAGGGCCTTTATGATATTTGGAGATGTCTTCATGGAGAGGAGAGAGACTACACCTTTTTCTCATCCAGGTTCCAAACTTACACTAGAATTGACTATTTTTTTGCAGAGTGGTGGTTGCTTCAGCAGGCATCCTCTTCCTCTATTTCTGATATCACATGGTCAGACCATGCCGCAGTAACAGTAATTCAATTATCCAAACTCCAGATAAAAAATCAAAGCTCTCACAACACCTCCAAGAGTACTTCGCCATCAACGATTCCCCTGACATGGGTGTCTTTTCCATGTGGAGCGCTCACAAGTCTTATATGCGGGGAATTATTATACAGATGTGCTCCAGGAGGAAAAAAACAATACATTAACAAACTATCATCCCTTCTTAAAAAAAATACATGACTTAGAGCTTGAGAACAAAAAGTCCCCCACTGAGGCTCCAATTCCCTAATGTCCCTGCGTTATGAACTAAGAACACTCTTAATTGACCAACATGACCAGTACCTTAGACATCTCAAACTCAACTACTATGCTAATAACAATAAAGCAGGAAAACTACTAGCAAACAGACTGAAAACACGCGACACCAAAACCAGACTACCTTTCATCTTCCATCCGTTTACAAATGATGTTTGCAGATGCATTTGCTGACTTCTATGAAGCACTATACAACAACCTAAAGGGTGACCCTACTACCCCACAACCCAAAGCAGACGACATTGATAGCTTCTTGAAACAAATTCATCTCCCCATCCTTACCCCCCGAACAACTACATCTCTTAAACTCCCCATTTACTGAAACGGAGATAATTACGACAATCAACTCGCTTCCTCCTAACAAATCACCTGGCCCAGACGGACTTACCAATGAGTACTTCCAATGCTTCTCCCAAATCTTAGCCCCATATCTGACTAAACTTTATTCTGAAGCAGCTCAATCAGCATTCTTCACAGCAGAGATGCTATCGGCCAATATTGTCACCTTACCCAAACCGGCAAAGACCCAACCACTCCAGCCAATTTCCTTATTGAACACTGACGTAGAGGTCTATACAAAAATTCTAGCCAAACGCCTCATACATGTCCTTCCGTCATTGGTTGGCCCTGACCAAACGGGGTTCACCAAGGGCAGACAAGCATCTGACGCAACCAGACGCATATTAAACATTATCAACTATGCAGAATCTACAAGAACACCTTTTCTGCTTCTATCCTGGTTATATATGACCATAGTGCTACAAAAATTTGGATTCTCAGGCTTCAGTCTCACTGCTATACAGGCTCTCTACTCCAACCCATCTGCCAAGGTCTACTCCTCCAGTCTTCTCTCAAAATCTTTCCCTATCACAAATGGTACCAGACAGGGTTGCCCCCTGTCTCCCTCAATATTTAATCTGTTGATTGAGCCCCTGGCAGAAACTATAAGGTCTAACCCACACATCACAGGTTTCAGCTTCAAGGAGAAGTCACATGTCATTAATCTCTTCGCAGACGACGTGATTCTGATTCTCACCGTCCAAGATATCTCTACCCCAAGCCCACCAAATACTTGTTAAATTTAGTGCCATCTCATATTATAAAGTGAATTACACTAAATCACTAATACTAGACATGGGTATTCCAAAACCTAGTAAGGAACAATTGATGATAAACCTACCATACAAACGGGAAGATAAAAGTATTCCATACTTAGGTATCCACCTAACATCCTCGACATCCCAGCTACTAACAGCCAACTTCACCCCCCTCATAGCAAAAATTACCCAAGAACTCAATCACTATTCCAAATGTGAGATATCTTGGTTGGGTAGATTAGCTACCTTTAAGATGATGATCTTGCCCCAAATATTGTACCTTTTTAGGACTATACCTCTAACCATACACAAAAGACATATCAACCCTCTTCAATCCCTCCTCAAGAAATTTGTCTGGCAAAATAAAAAAGCAAGGTGCCCTATGGCCCACCTAACTAAAAACAAAAAGGCTGGAGGTGTGGGCTTTGTAGATCTCTGGGATTATTACTACGCATCCCTACTATCCCAAATGAAACACTGGTTCCACCCATCACCTGACGCAGTATGGACCGACATTGAACTACACTTATCTAAAACTAACAACTTCAAGTCGCTCCTCTTGGCTGACAGCTGGGTTCCACTGAATCTTTCATCACTCCCCCTCACAGTACAGGCATCAGTGAGAGCGTGGAGGACCTTGACAAAAGTCTGAGTATACAATGTCCCTAATACTAATATATTGACCCCACTTGAAGCTTTGAATATTATCGTTCCACACCTGCACTTGAAACCCTGGAAAGATGCTATTAATTGGGTTGAGGACATTCTCCAAAAAAATATTATTAAGCCTTTTGGGGAACTGATATCTAATACCATCTTCAGATTTTCTCTTATACATGCAAGTCTCACATTTCATAAAGAAAACACCTAAACCTCCAATGTACATCCACCCTAAGGCCTGGCAATTTTACAATAATCCTACCCCCCACACCAAGGGTATTGCTTTATTCTATTCCCATTTCAAACAAAAAGAAGTACTAATCAAATCCTCCTCTATGCAAAAAGAGTCCTTCTCAGAGGACCAGTGGGGAAGAGCTGCACGATACTCATACTCGCACTGCACTAATCATTGGGAATTAGCACAAAAAATAATGACCAGGTGGTATTATACTCCCTTCAGGCTAGCTAAATTCTTTCCAAATTACTCCCCATTATGCTGGAGAGAGTGTGGACAAGTAGGCACTATATTCCACATTTTGTGGACGTGCAAGAATGTAACTAGCTTTTGGAACCAAACATTTCACTTGATATCTGAAATTACTGGAGTACTATCCTTACCTAATACAGCCTTAGCTCTCTTAAATTTAGGCATCAAAAATATCCCCGCACAACATCACATCATCACACTTCAAATTTTACTAGCAGCTAGAAGTCCCTAGTTACAAAAAAATGGCGTAAATCCTTATCCCCAAACCCGTCTGAACTTTTAGCTATCGTAAAACTTAATCACACATATGAAAGAACAATTGCTATTAGTACCAACAAGGTCAACAAATTTGACCAGGCGTGGAAAGGCTGGATTTCCTTTACCACCAACAACCAAAACTGATATTGTAATTTATATGTTCATAACCATCATGTTGTATCTGTACCTTATTCGCGTTTATGTCACCAGTATATTCCTGATTCAGTATCTACTATGTGCATTTTTTTTTGTTTTGTTTTGTCTTGTTAATTGCAAAACTCAATAAAAATATATTGTTGAAAAAAAAACAAATGACGCAGAGGTGATCAAATGCCACCAAAATAAAGCTCTATTTGTGGGGAAAAAAAGGACGCAAATTTTGTTTGGGTACAACATCGCACAACCGCGCAATTGTCAGTTAAAGCGACGATGTGCCGAATCGCAAAAAGTGCTCTGGTCCTAATGTGGGAAATCCTTCCAGGGCTGAAGTGGTTAAATGGTTAAACAAATTAAGAGCCAGTACATTTTTTCTTTATTCTAGGTTTACAACCATTTTAATGCATATTCAAGGATGTAACTTTAGCCAAAGCTGATCATGTAGATGCTACATATTTATGTTATTTTGCGAAAATAACTCTTTGAATTAATTTGCTCCCATACCTTCTTATTATTCTACCAAAACACAGGACTGCTGCCTGCTGATCAGCGGCCAGAGCCAGTCCTTAGGCATGCTGAGTAACCTACAGGGAGTTGAGGATCTCCTTACAAGCTTCGAGTCGAGTGGATACACCACTCTCGGATTTTGGCCAAAGAAACATTATTTTTCCATACAATAAGAAGCTAATTACGCTACCACCCTATCACACGAGCATGAGGTTATAGTGGAGATTAGACTAAGACGTTTGATTAAATGAACTATCCGAGCACACCTCCCAAATCCCTAAACCCCCCCCCCCCTTTGTCTACATCTACTGAAAGGCATTTTCCATCTCAGTTGGATGGCCTGGAATACGCCGCAGCAGCATTTGTCTCCTGGTTGAAGCCAAAGCCGGGTGCCCATACTTGTGATACCACTAATTATTCTGTAGTTTCCCTGAACACCAATACTATTGCATAGTTGTACATTTGTGCATGACACTTATCACTGTTCTAATAAATAATTTAAAAAATATACAAATTAATTAATTACTAAACCAAACAAAAATGTGTCCAATGATGGTATACCTAGGTTATCTATTGTTGGCTTTTCTTTTACAAATGTTTACAAAACTTAATAAATAAAGTAATCAAACCATCTTAAGAGCAGGTTCACACTACAGTGACTTAGGATCCGATTTGTGTCACCCCAAGTCACTTGACATAAGAAATCCCATTGAAGTGAATGAGAGCCGTCTTAATGTACACTACTGAAGTCGCTCCGACTTCAGAAAAGGTTTCTGTACTACTTCAAGGCAACTTTTATCTGACTTGTGCCCATAAAATTCAATGGAAGTCGCCTCCAAATTGGATCCCCATCTATATTGAAGTGACTTTACAGGAAAAAGAAAATAATTTACCCAGGTAAAAGGAATGATGTCAGAAAAGCTATATTCTCTGATTGGCCACAGGCAAAGTTGCCTGGCATGGAGGTCACTTTAAGTTGCGTTGCAAGTCGCCCAAAGTCACCCTGAAGTTGCGCTGAAGTTACCTTGACGTCGCATTCAAATCACCTACAAAGTCGCGCCTGAAGTCAGATCGCCCCCTATGTGAACTGACTCTAAAAAAGTCCTCTTTTTCCTTGTACATGTCTGGGTAGTCAAAGTGAGAACCTCACTAAATCCAAAAACAAAAATGTATTATGTTTCATCTTAGAATTGTTAACTGCGTGTGTTTACTTTTTTAGGCTAAAAACATTTTCAGCAATTACAGAAAAGCTGTTTTTGAGTTAAACATGTCAGAGTGAAGCTTCAGTTTGAACACACTTTTCTATGACTTAATCCTGGAAAAAAACAGCTTTACGAAGACTGATGTAATCGGATTATGGCCAACTTGTTTATTTATTCTATGTGTGGAGCATTGATGGACTCCATTTGCTGGCACCTGAAACTACAGGATTGGGTGGACTGAGGGGTGTGAGTGGCATTTCCCTTTGGTATTGTGCAGTATGGTATTGAGCGCCCGTTGATCCTGCTGTCCCTGCCACTTAATATGAGCCAAACTGAACACAACAACAATGTAATCTTCTTTCTGTAAACTACTAGTTCCCCCATCCCCCATGTTATTATTATTATTATTCAGGATTTATATAGCACCAACAGTCTGTGCAGTGCTTTACAAAATATAGGAAGACAGTACAGTTAAAATACAATTCAAGACAAGAGTTTACAATCTAGAGATAGTTTACAATCTAAAAGGAAGGGCAAGTGTTACAAAAGCTATTAACTGTGGAGGAATGAGTTTTTTTAAGAAAGGAAAATGCAGTTTTTAGGTTTAGTGAGATAGTCTTCTCTGAAAAGATACATTTTCAGGGAGTGCTTAAAGGCAGAGATAGCTGTGCAGATTAAGGCAAGGAGTTTCAAAACATGGTAGAAGCTCTGGAGAAGTCCTGGAGGTGAGCATGGGAGGCCTCTGGAGGAACCAGGAATACAGTTTGGTTGATATTTTGAGATGAGGTTGGTGATGTATCTGGGGGCATAGTTGTGGGTGGCTTTGTAAGTCATGTAATGGAAATGAAAACACGTTAACATATTTAAGTCAAGGCTAGCTGAAAATCTCAGCTGTCTCCATAGATACAGAGGGAAAAAAAACAAAGCCATCCAAGGACAGGACGCGTGTTATTTACAGAATTACTAGATGAAATGGGTGTTAGGTGAACATTTAGTATTTTTTTTAATAAATCAACCACAATAACTCTGCTTCAGCATTAGAGCATCAGACTACTATTTTGAATATAGCTATACAATGTTTAGGATTATAGACAGAACCAGTAAGTAAAAATTGTTATCTATTCACATAACCAGATGTGTTCCCAAAAAAAACACCAAAATAATCCATATATAACAATAAATATTTTATATATATTTTATATACAACAAATAATATAAAGGACAAGTTCACCTTTTTAGAAAAAATAATCAATAGATATATTTTTTGCAGAAAAAATGTACATTTATTATTTTTTACTGCAGGAGCCAGGAAAGCATTGCACTGACAGGCCTTGTAGACAAGCCCTAGAGTATTCAGCCCATATCTCAATATGTGTTGTCAGTTTGATAGCTGCAAGGCTTGTAAATTAACTACAAGGACACTTATCAATACCCTTGCAGTGCATTCAGAACTAAAAGCCAGCTGCCGCATTGGATGAGTGTATTTGTAGTGCATTAATTCACAGGAAATTCATTCACAGCTCCACTGTTTTTGAATTATGACAGTGGGTGTAGGGAGAACATCCCCCTCCCACTGTCACACTGACAGGGGGATCAGGGGGAGAGATGGCAGGAGCTGGAACATGTTACATGTTCCATCCTTCCAATGTTCCCTATCCTTAAAATAAATCTTGGAGTATATTGGAATTCTAGCATATAAATAATATGTTCTAGAATTCCAAAATACTCACCGATTTATTCATGGAAAATATATAAACTTAGTTGATTATTATTTTTATTTTTTATGAGCTTATATTTCAAAGTATATAAATGAGATAATTAAAAGAATTCAGATTTCTTTCTGAAAACAGTTTGTTTTGCCAACATTGCAGCAACGACATAAAATTTGATTTTTTTTTGTCCAAGCAAGAGCAATAAGACGTGTTTGAATGTTTGCTTTGACTTGTGACTAAATTAAAACAATTTAGCTCATTAAATGTACAAGTGAGCTTCCTTATGTATAAGAGGGAAAGAATAAGATCAAATGTTATGATACTGAGAAAACTGTGAAATAAGTCATATTTGAAAAAAATGTTACTAGAGAACAACACTGAGATGAAATCAAAAAGCTTTGGTATAAAACCTTGGATAAAACAGAATATTAAATGCTAAAAATTACAAGCAACGCATAAATTGCAGTAATCAATAGTTATGGGCCGAACGACCCCCTGTTTGGTTCGCACCAGAACTTTTGAACATCATGAAAGTTCGGAACCAAATAACAAACCCCATTGAAGTCAATGGGACCCGAAAGTGAGAAATCAAAAGTGCCCATTTTGAAGGCGTATATGCAAATAATTGGGCATGCAATGGTTATAGGGGTCTAGGTACTGTCCTGAAAAAAATGGAAAAAAGTTTGTAAAAAAATCATTCTTAAATGAGCAGTGATTTATTGATGCTTAAAGTGAAAGCATAAAAATGAAAAATTCCTTTCAATATAGTGCCCGGGGGTCCCCTTAGTTTATCTGTAAAGTGGCAGATTTGTACTGTGTATACAAGCTGCTGCAGCAATAATTGCGTTTATAAAGCCAAAAAAATGAAATTTTCCCTGCAAGCTTTCTTTATTTTGTAAGCAACAGCTTGGGGAGCCAGTCTGTATGATGAGGCCACAATGTAGTGCACTGGGAATAAGATTTTTTGGATAAATTCTGGTGTCTCTTCCACAGACTTTGGATAGAAGTAACGGGTGCGGAAAAATTGGGCTTTGGCTGTCAGTGGTGCCTTCACACTGTAACCCTATAAGAGGTACTCTTTATGAAAGCAAGAATTGGCCTTGCTATAAAAAATTGAAATGATATGCACCTATCAAACAGGTGCGGATAAATTGTTCTTTGGGTGTCCGTGGCGCCTTCACACCATGAACCTATTGAGGTACTCTTGATGAAAGAAAGAATTGGCCTTGCTGTCAAAAATTGCAATGATATGCACCTGTAAAACAGTTGTGGAAAAATTAGTCTTTGGGTGTCGGTGGTGCCTTCACACCTTAACATTATTGAGGTACTCTTGAGGAAAGCAAGACTTGACCTTGCTGTCAAAAATTGCAATGATATACACCTGTCAAACAGGTGCAGAAAAATTGATCTTTGGGTGTCGGTGGCACCTTCATACTGTAACCCTATTGAGGTACTCTTGATGAAAGCAAGAATTGTCCCTGCTGTAAAAAAATTGCAATGATATACACCTGCCAAACAGGTGCAGAAAAATTGGTCTTTGGTGTTGGTGGTGCCTTCACACCGTAACCCTATTGAGGTACTCTTGATGAAAGCAATAAATGGCCTTGGGGACAAAAATTTTAATGATATGCACCTATCAAACAGGTCCAGAAAAATTGGTCTTTGGGTGTTAATTGTGCCCATGAAACCTACATCAAAAACATTCTTCCAGATGAAATCAACACCCACAATGCTAGGCAGCTTAGAAGTCCTGCAGAGATTCCGCATCCCAAAAACACTTAATCAGCGCCATCGACATCAGGGGCTTCATAGCTGCTGGTAATCCAAGACTGATTCATTTAGATAAAAATCAGATGGTACATGGAGTCTGTGGACAGACGTGTTCTAATATCAGTAACAAAACCCCCAGCAGCACTAAATGCCCGTTCGGAAAGCACGCTGGATGCAGGGCAGCCCAGCAGCTCAATTGCATACTGGGCAAGTTCTGCCCAGTGGTCAATTCTCATGACCCAGTAAGCCAGTGGATAATCAACAGGAAAGCTCTCCATTTCTGTTTTCACCCCTAGATAATCATCCACCATGTGATGCAGACACTGCCAACGGGTAAATTAGTCTAAAAATAAATAAAAGAAATAGCGCATCCACTAGTGCAAAATATTTATAAATGTGTATATAGGGTTAAGCTGCCCCCTTTATGAGAGTGGTTACCGTCACCAAAATGTGCTAAAATAAATGAAAAGGATGTGGCACTACCCCCTAGTTAAACTAAATAAACATTCAATAGACCACAAATTAAGTAAACAAATGTATAAAACAAAGAATATATCATTACTGTGCAATAAAAAAAAAAATTCCAAAAAAGTTCATAAAAAGTCCATAGCTTTCAATGAATAATGGTAGAAATTAAAAATCTCAAAATAAACAGTCTATCCACCATGCTCAGTAAAGTGAAAAATATATAAATCCAAAGCTTTTATCTTCAAACCTAAGTGCTCCACCACAACTTTTGTTATGAGAAGTGCAAACCCACCAGAAATACAGATCAATATTAGGATATCTCCAACCAGCATTAGATGAATGGAAGCACTGCCTCTGTGTATCAATATATCCCCTCAGAAGTACCACCAAATAGAATCGGAAAGAATAGATAAATGTTCGTTGTGCAATGTGTTTATTCAATAAGGCAAAAAATTGATGGGATGTGGAAGCTGACAGCCCTGTGCGGTGAGGACTAAAAAAATTCAGAAATGCATCACTTAGGCAGCCGCCTTCTCCACCGCTTCTCTCTTGACCAACAGAAGCCTCAAAACTACATTTTCCATGACACTGTAACCTACCATAGTCGGGAAAAGTGCTTCATAAACTCCTCTTTAAGGTGTCCTCAAGAGATTTCATCTTGAGCGCTCTCTGTGGGGACGAGATGAGTTCTGAGACTTTTCCCTTGTAACGGTGGTCAAGGAAGGTTGCCAACCAATAGTGATCCTTCTTCTTTATGCCACGTATTCTTGGGTCCTTTCGCAGGCTTTGAAGCATGAGGGAGCCCATGCACCGCAAATTTGCGGAGGCATGAGAAGCAGACTCCTCGGGGTCACTCAAGATTACAGTATCTGGAACTGCCTCCTCCCAGCCATGTACTACTCCCAAGGGTTCTGGGGATGAAAAACCATGTCTTACTGTCTTACTGTTTTACGTATGCTTTAATGCCTCCAAAACTGTCAGAAACCTCCTCCTCCTCCTCCTCCTCTCTCTCTTCTTGTGTGTTCTGTGGCATAGGAACAATGGTGTCTGCATAAAGTAGGACTTGAGAGGAAACTAAGTCCTCCTCTTCCTCCCTCTGTTCTACCTCAAGTCCCTGTCCATAATGCCATGCAGAGTCTGCTGCAGCAGGAACACAACAGGGATCGTGTCACTGATGCATGCATTGTCATGGCTCACCATCCTTGTGGCCTCCTCAAATAGTGATAGTACAGTGCATGCATCCTTTATGAGCAGCCATTGGTGGGGGGAAAGAAATCGGAGCTGGCATGAGCCTGTCGTTGTGCCATACTCACACAGGTACTCACTGACGGCCCTCTACTGCATGTACAGCAAGTGCAGCATTGCCAAAGTCGAGTTCCACCTGGTGGGCACGTCACAAATCAGGTGGCTTACGGGCAGATGGAATTCCCACTGAATTTCAGCCAACTGAGCACTGGCTGTGTATGACCGCCTGAAATGGCTACAGACTCTTCTGGCCTGCTTTAGTAGACCTTCCATCCCTGGATACCTATTTAGGAAATGCTGCACCACCAGGGATGGCACATGTGTCAATTTTCCTGTCTAAGGGCGGATAGGAGGTTTGTGCCATTATTTCACACCACCATTCCTGGCTCCAGCTGGCATGGTGTGAATCACCTCTGGGCCTGTCCCTGCAGAGCTGCAAGAATCTCTGCTCCGGTGTGGTTCCTGTCTCCTAGACACACCAGCTGAAGCACTGCATGGCACCTTTTTGCCTGACTCATTGAATAGCCCTTTGAATGCTTAGGGGGTACTTGAGGTTCATAGGACAATTCAGCAGAGGAGGAGGAGGGGGTAGAGCTGACAAATCTTGCATCATCACCAGCTGTATGGAGATGTGGGGGCACAACAAGCTGCAGCACTGAGCCCTGCATCCTTTTAATTTGCAAGCAGAGTTACCCAGAGTGCTGTGAACAAAATGTATCGTTCCTGCCCATGCTTGCTGGACCGCCTGTCAGCAGTAACGTGGATTTTGTGGCTGACTGCCTTGCCCAACGATGCCACAACATCGCCTTCCACGTGAGGGCAGAGAGCTGGAATGGCCTTACGTGAAAAGAAATGGCAACTGGGAACCTGCCATTGTGGTAAATCACATCTTGCAAATTAACGGAAGGGGGCAGAATCCACCAGACGGAAAAGCAGAAGTTGTAAAGCCAGCAGCTTTGACAAGCTTGCATTTAAATGCTGGGCATGATGGTGGCAGTGACTATTTTTTTTCCACTTTTATTTTGGGGCAGAGAAATTTGCCGGCTATATTCTACAGCCAGTGGTGTGCTGCTGGCAGATGTGCTGCAAGGATCTGGGACACCTTGCACTATATCATCATCCCTGTCAGTGGAGGCTGCTGAGAGGTCATGAGGTATAGCAGGGGCAGACTGAGGTAAGAAGGAGGGACAGATTTGTGCTCCTTTTGTGAGGTTTTTAGTTGCTTTTGCCAGCGGGCTGAGTGGTGGGAGGTTAAATTCCTTGCCAAACATGTGATACCCAAATGGCTGTTTTTTTTTTTGCCATGCTTGATGTGCATGCGACAAAGTTTGCAAATAGAAACAGTGCGATCGGCTGTACAGGTACTAAAAAAGGCCCAGAAAGCTGAGCTGTGGGAAGTGGGCCGGGAGATAACAGCTTCACATTGTGGTGGAATAGAGTGGCTGCTCTCTACTCTTCCATGATGGCTGCCTCACTGGGTTGTGCACCCAAGTCATCATCATCTCCTCAATCCTCATTACAACTGGAGACAACTTGGCAATATGCTGCAACTGGGGGAACATGAATGCCAATATGTGTACCAGTGTTCTCCCCTCTCTGTAGGCTCATGTTCCTGCCTTCCTCAACCTCAGAACTAACATCTGAATCAAGTAATGGCTGTGCATTATCAAGGAGCAAGTGGCTGATGCTGTGTTCCTCCTCCGCTGATTCCTCAATGCCTGATGCTGGGGCAGAAATAGCTCTGGACATGGAGGCAGGTTTAGCCACTCTGCCAGCTGCAGGGGACTGCGCACTAGTCTCTGCTTGGGTGACGGAGTATGAGGATGGTTTAGTAAGCCACTCCACCCCCTCCTCTGCATGCTGAGGCTGGATAGCACAGGCAACATCACTAAACAGAGGAAATGCTGCCTTGCCTGAGGACTGACCATGTTCACCTTTGCCTGTGGACACATACGCTGATGGCCCCATTACAGTACTATGGGAACATTTGCCTCTCCTTGTTGTCCTCCCAGACATGATGGGGGTGTGGGGAGTGATAATTAACAAATTGTAACAAAGATGGGGAAATGTGTACGTGGATGTACTTTAACCACATCAGTACTGGGCACGAAAACCCCCTTCCTGTCCAGGCCATTTTTCAGCTTTCAGCATTATCACACTTTGAATGACAATTAGTCATACAACACTGTACCCATATGACATTTGCGTCCTATTTTTCACAGAAATAGAGCTTTCTTTTGGTGGTATTTAATCACTAGGGGTTTTTCATTTTTGTGCTATAAATAAAAAAAGATTGAAAATTTTGTGAAAAAATGCCCTTTTCTTTGTTTCTGTCATAACATTTTGCAAATTAGTAATTGTTCTTTGTAAATTTTGGCCAAAATTTATACTGCTACCTATCTTTGGTAAAGAATAACCCAAATATGTCTATATTTTTTGGTCCTTGTGTAAGTTATAGAGTCTACAAGCTATGGTGCCAATCATTGAAAATTGATCACACCTGATCACACCTGATATACTGACGGCCTATCTCATTTCTTGAGACCCTAACAAGCCAGGAAAGTACAAATACCCCCCATATGACCCCTTTTTGAAAAGTAGACACTCCAAGGTATTTAGTAAGAGGCATGGTGAATTTTTGAAGTTGTAATTTTTTCCCACAATTCTTTGCAAAATGAAGATTTTTTTTTCTTTTTTTTCACAAAATTGTCATTGTAACAGGTTATTTCTCACACACAGCATATGCATACCACAAATTACACCCCAAAACACATTCTACTACTCCTCCTGAGTATGGCGATATCACATGTCTGAGACTTTTTCACAGCCTAGTCACATACAGAGGCCCAACATGCAGGGAGCACCGTCAGGTATTCTAGGGACATAAATTATACATCTAATGTCATGACGACCTATCACATTTTTGAAGGCTCTGGAGCACCAGGACAATGGAATTGCCCACAAAATGACCCCATTCTGGAAAGAAAACACCCCAATGTATAATCTATGAGGCATAATGAGTCTTATGAACGGTTCATTTTTTTCCAGTAGTTTTTGGAAAATGTGAGAAAAAAATGAAAACGCATTTTGTTTACACAAAGTTGTCCATTTATAAGATATCTCCGACACATAGAATGTACATAGCAAAAATGACACCCCAAAATACATTCTGCTACTCCTCCTGAGTATGGCGATGCCAAATGTCTGAGACTTTTACAGGTGATGTTTACTCATGGGTGTGACGGTCACTGACAGGTGATTGGCAATGGTCACTGATGGGTGACTGGCGGTGGTCACTGATAGGTGACTGGCGGTGGTCACTGATGGGAGACGGGTGTCTGGCGGTGATCACTGATGGGTGATGGGTGACTGGCAGGGGTCAATGACAGGTGATGGATGACTGGCGGTGGTCACTGATAGGTGATGGGTGACTGGCGGTGGTCACTGATGGGTGACAGTTCTCTGGTGGAGGTCACTGATGGGTGACTGGTGGTGGTCACTGATGGGTGATGGGTGACTGGTGGTGGTCACTGAAGGGTGACGGGTGACTGGTGGTGGTCACTGATAGGTGACTGGTGGAAGTCACTGATGGGTGACTGGCGGTGGTCACTGATGGGTGCCGGGTGTCTGGTGGTGGTCACTGATGGGTGTCTGGTGGTGGTCACTGATGGGTGACGGTGACTGGTGGTGGTCACTGATGGGTGACTGGCGGTGGTCACTGATGGGTGCCATGTGTCTGGCAGTGGTCACTGATGTGTGACGGGTGACTAGCGGTGGTCACTGATGGGTGACGGGTGACTGGCGGTGGTCACTGATGGATGATGGGTGACTGGCGGTGGTCACTGATGGGTGACTGGTCACGGTCACTGATAGGTGATGGGTGACTGGCGGTGGTCACTGATGGGTGACAGGCCACGGGTGACTGGTGGTGGTCACTGATGGGTGACGGGCCAAGGTCAGTGACTGGTGACAGGCCATGGTCAGTGATGGGTGACAGGTAACAGGCCACGGTCAGTGTTGGGTGACAGGCCACGGTCACTGACGCGTGGCGGCTGACACACCATGGTAACTGATGGGTGACGGGTGAAACGGCACAGTCACTGATGGGTGTCGGGTGACATGCCACGGTCACTGATGGGTGACGGGTGACATGCCACGGTCACTGACGGGTGACACGCCACAGTCACTGATGGGTGACTGGTGACATGCCACGGTCAGTAATGGGTGACAGGCCACGGTCAGTGATGGGTGATAGGCCACGGTCAGTGATGGGTGACATGCCACAGTCACTGATGGGTGACGGGTGACATGCCACGCTCACTGACGGGTGACAGGTGCACTTTATGATGGCAGTCTGATGACAGGTACACTTTATGATGACAGGTACAGTTTATGGGGCAGATGGGGTGACTGTTGGGTGACTGGTGCATTGGGGGGCAGGTGGAAGTGACAGGTGTGTGTTTTTGCTTTACAGATCAGTAACTCACTGATCCTAGCTCTTCTCACCTCACACTGGAAACTGTGAGGAGAGAAGAACTGGTTACAGTGAGTTACCGCTCTGTTTACATTACATGTGATTGGCTGTGAAGTAGTTAACAGTCAATCACAAGATAACAGCCGGCGGCTGATACCAGTGTCGGTGACAGGCAGTGTTCCCTGGGAACACGCCGCCACCGATGTGCACATGCAGCGCTTTCCCGATCGAGTGCATACGCCGTGCAAATGGGGGAAAGTGCCATTTGTGATTGCCCGTGACTTCGTCACGGCCGATCACATGGTAAACAGCCATGACCAATGGCTGGTCACCCCCGTCGGTGATGCGGTGTGTCCTGGGGACACACCGCCACTGACAGAGCCGGGATGTGCGCGCCCAATCGTACGCAATCCCGGCTTAAAGGGGCAACATCATATGACGTCGTCCCAGAATGAGAGCCGTACCGCTCCGCCGTCATTTGACGCTGGGCGGACGGAAAGTGTTTAATCAATGGAAAGTGATGTTTGGTGCACTTTAACTTGTGTACTCACTACACAGATGCACTCCACTGATACACTATAATATACTGCAATATACTGCGTCAAACATGCAGTAATGCACAGAAATATAATACGTTAAACATGCACTAATGCACTGAAATATACAGCGTTAAACTTGCAGTAACACAATGAAATATACAGCGTCAATGTTGCAGTAACGCAATGAAATACATGGCATTAAACTTGCATTAATGCACAGAAATATATGGCGTTAGACTTGCATTAACACACAGTACTATATGGTGTTAAACTTGCAGTAACGCAATGAAATATATGGCGATAAACTTGCAATAACACAATAAAATATACAACGTTAAACTTACAGTAACGCAATTAAATATACTGTGTTAAACTTGCAGTAACACACAGAACTATATGCCGTTAAACTTGCAGTAACGTACAGAACAATATGGCATTAAACTTGCAGTAACACAATGAAATATATGGCATTAAACTTGCAGTAGCACAATGAAATATACAGCGTTAAACTTGCAGTAATGCACAGAACTATATAGCGTTAAACTTGCAGTAGTGCACAGAACTATACGGCACTAAACTTGCAGTAATGCAATAAAATATACGGCATTAAACTTGCAGTAACGCACAGAAATATATGGCGTTAAACTTGCAGTAATACCCAGAACTATATGGCGTTAAACTTGCAGTGATGCAATTATATATACAGCGTTAAACTTGCAGTAACGCAATGAAATATACTGCATTAAACTTGCATTAACGCACTGAAATATATGGTGTTAAACTTGCAGTCATGCACAGAACTATATGGCATTAAACTTGCAGTAAGGCACAGAACTATATGGCGTTAAACTTGCAATAACGTATTTAAATATATGGTGTTAAACTTTCAGTAACACACAGATTTATATGGTGTCAAACTTGAAGTAACGTAATAGAATATGTGGCGTTAAACTTGCGGTAACACACAGAACTACATGGCATTAAACTTGCAGTAATGCAATGAAATATATGGCATTAAACTTGCAGTAACGCACAGAACCATGTAGCATTAAACTTGCAGTAACGCACAGAAATATATGGCTTTAAACTTGCAGTAAGGCACAGAACTATATGGCGTTAAACTTGCAATAACGTATTTAACCACTAGAGATCCGCGCTATAGACGAAAGACGTCTACAGCGCGGATCTGAATATCCGGGTGGACGTCCATGGACGTCCGCCCCTTTACACGCCCCCTGCGCACTCTGACAGGCGGCGGCGCGCGCGGCCGCCACACGCTGCGTGGGCGTGCCCGTGGGTCAGGCGGACTCGATGTCCGCTCCTGACCCGCGATCGCCGGCAAAGCTGTAGAGAGGGGGACATAACAGATCTACTGATCCCTGTCACTGGGATCAGTTAGATCTGTTATGTCCCGGCCAACCCCGCCCCCCACAGTTAGAACACACCCAGGGAACATTGTTAACCCCTTCACTGCCCCCTGCAGGTTAACCCCTTCACTGCCAATGACATTTATACAGTAATCAGTGGACATTTAAATTTCTGATCGCTGTATAAAATGTCATTGGTCCCAAAAATGTGTCAAAAATGTCCGACATGTCCCCCCCAATATCAAAGTCCCGATAAAAATCGCAGATCGCCACCATTACTAGTAAAAAAAAAAATAATTAAAAACGCCATAAATCAATGTCCATAATTTGTAGACGCGATAACTTTTGCGCAAACTAATCAATAAACGCCGATTGCGATTTTTTTTTACCAAAAATATGTAGAAGAATATAAATCGGCCAAATCTGATGAATAATTTTTTTTAATTTTTTTTTTTTGGATATTTATTAGAGCAAAAAGGAAAAAATATTGTTCTTTTTTCAAAATTGTCGCTCTTGGTTTTGTTTATAGTGCAAAAAATAAAAACCGCAGAGGTGATCAAATACCACCAAAAGAAAACTCTATTTGTGGGGAAAAAAGGACATCAATTTTATTTGGGTACAACGTCGCATGACCGCGCAATTGTCATTCAAAATGCGACAGCGCTGAAACCTGAAAATTGGTCTGGGCAGGAGGGGGGTTTAAGTGCCCAGTAAGGAAGTGGTTAAATATATGGTGTTAAACTTTCAGTAACACACAGATTTATATGGCGTCAAACCTGAAGTAACGCAATAGAATATGTGGCGTTAAACTTGCGGTAACACGCAGAACTACATGGCATTAAACTTGCAGTAATGCAATGAAATATATGGCATTAAACTTGCAGTAACGCACAGAACCATATAGCATTAAACGTGCAGTAACGCACAGAAATATATGGCTTTAAACTTGCAGTAAGGCAATTAAATCTACTGCGTTAAACTTGCAGTCGTTAAACTTGCAGTAATGCACAGAAATATATGGCGTTAAACTTGCAGTAAGGCACAGAACTATATGGCATTAAACTTGCAGTATCACACAGAACTACACAACGCTAAACTTGCAGTAATGCAATGAAATATACGGCATTAAACTTGCAGTAACACACAGAAATATATGGTGTTAAACTTGCAGTAAGGCACAGAACTATATGGCATTAAACTTGCAGTAATGCAACGAAATATATGACATTAAACTTGCAGTAACTCAATGAAATATACGGCATTAAGCTTGCAGTAACGCACACAAATATATGGCGTTAAACTTTCAGTAATGGGCAGAACTATATGGCATTAAACTTGCAGTAACGCACAAAACTATATGGCGTTAAACGTGCAGTAACACACAGAAATATATGGCGTTAAACTTGCAGTAACGCACACAAATATATGGCATTAAACTTGCAGCAATGCACAGAACTATGAGGCTTTAAACTTGCGGTAACGCACAGAAACATATGGTGTTAAACTTGCAGTAATGCACAGAACTATACAGAGCTAAACTTGCAGCGACGCAATGAAATATACAGCATTAAACTTTCAGTAAAGTACAGAAATATATGGTGTTAAACTTGCAGTAATGCACAGAACTATATGGCGTTAAAGTTGCAGTAAAGCAATGAAATATACAGCATTAAACTTGCAGTAATGCAATGAAATATACAATGTCAAACCTGCAGTAACACACAGAAATATATGACATTAAACTTGCAGTAATGCACAGAACAATATGTCTTTAAACTTGCAGTAATGAAATGAAATATGCTGCGTTAAACTTACATTAATGCACAGAACCATACGGCATTAAACTTGCAGCAACGCGCAGAAATATATGGCGTTAAACTCGCAGTAATGCACAGAACTATATGGCTTTAATTTTGCAGTAATGCAATGAAATATATGGTGTTAAACTTGTAGTAACGCAATGAAATATACTGCGTTAAACTTGCATTAACGTACAGAAATATATGACGTTAAACTTGCAGTAACGCGCAGAACTATATGGTGTTAAACTTGCAGTAAGGCACAGAACTATATGGCGTTAAACTTGCAGTTATGTAATAAAATATATGGTGTTAAACTGGCAGTACCGCAATAAAATATATGGCATTAAATTTGCAGTAATGCACATAACTACAGGATGTTAAACTTGCAGTAACGCAATGAAATATACTGCGTTAAACTTGCAGTAACGCACAGAAATATGGTGTTAAACTTGCAGTAATGCACAGAACTATATGGAGCTAAACTTGCAGTAAAACAATAAAATATAGGGTGTTAAACTTGCCATAATGCAATGAAAATATACGGTGTTAAACCTGCAGTAACACACAGAAATATATGGCATTAAACGTGCAGTAATGCACAAAACTATATGGCTATAAACTTGCAGTAATGCAATGAAATATGCTGCGTTAAACTTGCATTAATGCACAGAATTATATGGTGGTAAACTTGCAGTAAGGCACAGAACTATACGGCGTTAAACTTGCAGTAACGCACAGAAATATATGACGTTAAACACGCAGTAATGCACAGAACTATATGGCGTATATTTTGCAGTAATGCAATGAAATATACGGTGTTAAACTTGTAGTAACGCAAAGAAATATACTGCGTTAAACTAGCATTAATGCACAGAAATATATGGCATTAAACTTGTAGTAATTCACAGAACTATATGGCATTAAACTTGCAGTAAGGCACAGAACTATATGGCGTTAAACTTGCAAATATGTAATAAAGCATATGGCGTTAAACTTGCAGGAATGCAAACAACTACATAGCATTAAACTTGTAGTAACGCTTTTAAATATATGGTGTTAAACTTGCAGTATGGCACGGAACTATAGGGCATTAAACTTGCAGTAACACAATAGAATATATGGCGTTAAACTTGCGCTAACACACAGAAATATATGGTGTTAAACTTGCAGTAACGCAATGAAAAATATCACATTAAAGTAATGCACAGAACTATATGTTGTTAAACTTGTAGTAACGCAATGAAATATATGGTGTTAAACATGCAGTAATGCACAGAACCATATAACATTAAACTTGCAGTAACGCACAAAAATATATGGCGTTAAATTTGCAGTAACACAATAAAACATATGGCATTAAATTTGCAGTAATGCATATAACTATATGTTAAACTTGCAGTAATGCACAGATCTATATGGTATTAAACTTGCAGTAATGCAATGAAATATACAGTGTTAAACTTGCAGTAACACGCAGAAATATATGGCATTAAACTTGCAGTAACGCAATGGAATATATGGCGTTAAACTTGCAGTAACACACAGAAATATGGCGTTAAACTTGCAGTAACGCAATGAAAAATACAACATTAAACTTGCAGTAACACACAGAAATATGGCATTAAACTTGCGGTAACGCGGTGAAAAATACAACATTAAACTTGCAGTAATGCACAGAACTATATGTTGCTAAACTTGCAGTAACGCACAGAAATATATGGCGTTAAACTTGGAGTAACGCAATAAAATACATGGCATTAAATTTGCAGTAATGCACATAAGTATATGTTAAACTTGCAGTAATGCACAGATCAATATGGTGTTAAACTTGCAGTAATGCAATGAAATATACAGCGTTAAACTTGCAGTAACGCGCATAAATATATGGCATTAAACTTGCAGTGACGCAATGAAATATATGGCGTTAAACTTGCAGTAACACACAGAAATATGGCGTTAAACTTGAAGTAACGCAATCAAATAAACGGCACTAAACTTGCAGTAATGCACAGAACTATACAGCATTAAACTTGCAGTAACGCAATGAAATATACGGCATTAAACGTGCAATAACGCACAGAATTGTATGGCGTTAAACTTGCAGTAACGCACAGAAATATATGGCATTAAAATTGCAGAAACACACAGAACTATATGGCGTTAAACTTGCAGTAACGCAATGAAATATATAGAATTAAATTTGCAGTAACTCAATTAAATATATGGCGTTAAACTTGCAGTAACGCACAGAACTATATGGCGTTAAACTTGCAGTAACGCACAGAACTATAAGGCATTAAACTTGCAGTAATGCAATTAAATATATGGCGTTAAACTTGCAGTAACGCACAGAACTATATGGCATTAAACAAGCAGTAATGCACAGAACTACATGCCATTAAACTTTCAGTAATGCAATGAAATATACAGTGTTAAGCGGTCACTACACTGACACTAACTGAACTGTCCCTAGATGCACACTAATGCAAAGATGAATGATGGTCACTATACTACAATCACACTATCTGAACTGTCCCTACATGCACACCAATGTAAAGATGAATGTGGTCACTACACTACACTACACTACACTGACTGAACTTTACCTAGATTCACACTAAACTAATATTCTACACTGACAATAGAATCACAATAACACACTACAGCACACTAACTGTTTAGTGGCACTGAACAGAGCCCTGTTCTATCTCTATCCATGCCAATATCACACTAAAAATGGCCGATATTAAAAGAATACTTTCATGTGTGTGGGATGGGACTAAGTGCAATGAGTCAAGAGCACTGTGTGGCGTAGCAGTGCATTGTGGTCATTCAGTGGGCCGAACATCCTAACGCCCTAATAATTTGGTTGCTTGGCAAATGGGCGAACAGCCAATGTTAGGCCGGAACTCATGCTTGGGCCGAACCGCTCGCCCCTCCCTAGTAATAAATAGCAACCAATCAAACACATTATCTGTGCTGCAAAAGCACAGAAAGAGGAGGAAATTGCTAAGTCTATTAAGGAAGGAGATAAAACCTTTTTTAGGTACATTAGTGATAGAAGGAAAAAATACAATGGGATCACCAAAATGAAAACTGGGCACAACACATATGTTGAGGGAGACCAGGATGTAGCAAACCATTTAAACAATTACTTTTGTTCAGTCTTCTCAGAAACAGACTGCACTAATGATAACAAGTTAGGGAATCATATTGGTTCTAGTAATGATGGTTCATTTCGAGGATTTCTGGAGACAGAGGTAGCTGAGGAACTGGCTCGGTTAACGCTTAATAAAGCAATGGGCCCTGATGGTATTCATCCCAGAGTTCTAAGAGAACTTCGCGATACACTGTGTGCAGAATTATTAGGCAAATGAGTATTTTGACCACATCATCCTCTTTATGCATGTTGTCTTACTCCAAGCTGTATAGGCTTGAAAGCCTACTACCAATTAAGCATATTAGGTGATGTGCATCTCAGTAATGA
>BLSH010064161.1:50609-61309 GCA_018402905.1 Glandirana rugosa
AATGTGTTTATATATATGTTCCATGTTCCTCTAGTCTATAATTAAAATCGACATTAGAACTTAACTGTCACTGTACCTCCGTTGTGTATGTGAAAACACGAATAAGTTTATTTGTGGTGCTTCTTGTTTCATTCTTTGGGTTCGTAAGTATTCGGTAGAACAAGACCAAACAGATTTTATATGATTATCTACTATCTTTGTATCTTTGTATCTTTGTATCTTTTCACTACCGTCTTTTTCTGACTCATCAGGTAGCTCAGACGGGGAAAAATAAATAAATAAATAAATAAAAATAAATAAATAAATAAAAAAAGACAGTCAACAGTAAATGGCTTCAAACATGCTTGGGATAAACATAAATCCATAGTCAGACAACAAGGTTAATGTAAAAAAAAAAATATAAAAAAAAAATAAATAAATAAATAAAAATAAATAAATAAATAAATAAAAAGGGGCAGACTCGATGGACTACTCAGTCTTTTTCTGCCATCACTTTTCTATGTTTCTATGTTTCTATGTTTCTATCATCTATTAGTATATTTTAGACAAACCAGAACAAGATGGCTTATGAATGCTTGGGTTTCTTACTTTGTTCTTCGTGGTGTTTATTTGAATAAGCACAAAAGTGTATGTGTTGCCTCCATGTCACTGTCAATTCAAGATTACAGCTAAAATTAATATCTGATCTCCTTGTACCTTGTATATATATTTGTGTAAACTGTCTGACTGGATGATTTAATTTCTATGGAGTTGATTTACTAAAACTTGAGTGCTAAATTTGGTGCTTTCTATCGTCTGCTAATGATTTACTTAGCTGTGCTCATTTGTGCAAGGAAAATTAAGAGGACTTTTGTCTGCAATTATTAGAGGACATAACTCTACTTTAGATCATTGCCTACTGGGTAAAATGATAACCCCAGCAGTAGGATGCTAAGTACAACTTAAAAAAAAATACAGCCCAGGGTTGGCCCCTGATGGTTGTCAAAACCTTCCATGCTGTGTAATAACCTCAGTTAAAGAATATGTAAATCCAACATTTCATATTCCTGATATGTGCCTGTTGCATTGCAAGAAAAATTATCCTGTTTCCTTTGTACTTCTTTCTTTGTGTGAAATACCTGGCAATCCTTCCAGTCCCTCCGCTTTCCTATCAAAAACTGACCACACTATTCATGATAGCACAGTGTGATCAGGTCTCTATCTGAATATAGGCAAGGGTGGGACTTTAAATGAAATGTGCGCTTGCAACGTATGTAAAAATTATAAATATGTTTATTCATGCATGTAGTCATAACTAGTAATTGGATACATGAGTAAAATAATGCAGAATATTAACATTGAAAATGCATATTATACATAATAAAAAAACACATAATGTATACATACATGCATGTGTGGGTGGAAATTGAAATTGACCAAGGGCAGATGATCTCTATCTATGTAAAAATTGTATAGTCATGATTGAATGTAAAAATACAGACCACACTGGTAAACATGTAATAATGTAAATATGTAGCATATAAAAAATATAATAAAAGTGTAGATGTACATCACAGCTACTGTAAGCCCGGCGTGTTTTGTGGCTTTGACCGCTCTTCAGGGGCAGGCACGTGATAAAAACTGCAATAAAAAATTAGATGCAGTGTGCAGCATATGGTCTGAGCACTGACAGGCTAACCCCCCACCCCTTCAACCAGCAATGCTGGCAGCATTCATATGTATATTTTCCAAAGACAACCTCTGGATATAACGCTAAGCATGTGCACTCAACTTCTTTGGTTGACCTTGGCGAGGTCTGTTCTGAGTGGAACCTGTCCTGTTAAACCACTGAATGGTCTTGGCCACTGTGCAGCTGCAGCTCAGTTTCAGGGTCTTGGCAATTTTCTTATAGCCTAGGCCATCTTTATGTAGAGCAACAATTCTTTTTTTCAGATCCTCAGAAAGTCCTTTGCCATGAGGTACCATGTTGAACTTCCAGTGACCAGTATGAGAGAGTGAGAGCGATAACACCAAATGTAACACACCTGCTCCCCGTTCACAACTGAGACCTTGTAACACTAATGAGTCACATGACACACATGACACAGAGGAGGAAAAATGGCTAATTGGGCCGAATTTGGACATTTTCATTTAGGGGTGTACTCACTTTTGTTGCCAGTGATTTAGACATTAATGCTGTGTGTTGAGTTATTTTTGAGGGGTCAGCAAATTTACATTGTTATACAAGCTGTACACTCACTATTTTACATTGTAGCAAAGTGTCATTTCTTCAGTGTTGTCACATTAAACGATATAATAAAATATTTACAAAAATATGAGGGGTGTACTCACTTTTGTGAGATACTGTATATATAAGAAGGCCAGTATGGTGGCCTGAATTTATGGGAGGAACCCGGGGGTATTTAATCAGACAACTTGCCCATGATCTTTGTCAGTTCCAATGTGCGATTCGTTACGTCACCAGGCCGACTCTTCCCAGCTCACTTTGTGTTCGTGAGTCTGTTGTTCCCAGATTCAGTGTGTTGTAGTTGCTCTATTCGTGGTTTTGTTGATCAAGTTTTGCTCATTGTCACAGGTAGGATCGTAACCATGTTCGTACCATGTTCAAATCATTCCCGTTCTTTGTGTCCCCCATTTCGTATGTTCAGTTCCTGCTGCAGAACTTACAAATCGTTCGTAAATCTCCAAAATGCAGTCGTTATTTCAGCAACATACCAACCCCAGAGTTATTTCCCAAATGTGTCACGCATGGCGCTACACAACGTGGCCAGTCACAGATCTGTTTTATTGTTATACTTCCCGATTCATATCGGATACATTGCAAACTACAGTCCGATTCAAACCTAGTCGCATCGGCGGCACAATGGTTCACATCGGATTCATTGCACACACAGATTCGCATCGGTTCATGCCATATCCTACAACCGTTTCGTATCGGATCCATTCTATACTCATTACAGTCAGATTCGAACCTAGTCGCGTCGGTGGCACAACAGTTTGTATTGGATGCATTGCACACACCGATTCACATCGGTTCACGTCATACCCTATAACCTATTTGTATTGGTTCATATAATTTTCTCTATTAATGTAATTTTTCCCTAACAACCGATTTGTATCGGTTCATGTCATACCCTACAACTGATTTGTATCGGATCCATTTCATACTCATTACATTCCGATTCAAACCTAGTCGCGTCGGTGGCACAACTGTTTGTATCAGATGCATTGCACACACTGATAGGGATGGGCCGAACGGACCCCTGTTCAGTTCGCACCAGAACTTTCAAACACTGTGAAAGTTCTGACCCGATTAACGAACCCCATTAAAGTCAATGAGACCTGAACGTCAAAAAAATCAAGTGCCCATTTTTAAGGCTTATGTACAAGTAATTGGGCATACAATGGTTATAGGGGTCTGGGTCCTGCCCTGGGGGACATGTATCGATGAAAAAAAAGTTTGTGAAAAAACTTCATTTTTAAATGAACAGTGATTTTTTGATTTTTAAAGTGAAAGCATAAAAATGAAAAAATCTTTGCAATATAGTGCCTGGGGGGTCCCCTTAGGCTACCTGTAAAGTGGCAGATCTGTACCATGTCTAGAATCTGCTGCAGCAATAATTGCATTTATAAAGCCAAAAAAATTAAATTTTTCCTGCAAGCTGCCTTTATTTTGCTCAGCAACAGCTGGGGAGCCAGTGCGTATGATGAGGCCACAATGTAGTGCATTAGGAACAAGATTGGATCCTGGGGGTTATTTTTGCTCCAGACCAGTATTTTCATATTCCAGCCTAGTCAGGCCTAAAGCCGCGGCCTCGATTTTGGCAGCGGCCTGGAGTGGAGGCGATCCGGTGGATCCCCGAGGCTGACAGATTCCCATACGGAGTGCACCATCCTTGTACCCGTTGGGCCCTGGACCTGGGGGCAGAACAGTGAAGGAGGTCAGTGGCTTTGGGCTAGAGATTCCTACTGGTGGTGGAGAGGGGCTGACACCGCCACCATCTTGCCCACAAGGCTGCCTGATCCCCCTCCATTGCCATAACCTTCCTGGGACTGATTGCAGGCCACGGATCAGATAGCCAGTCTGCCCTCTTTGGCCCTGGATTCAGTAGTCTGTGTCTGGGCCCCTGCAGGACAAGATCAGTTTGGAGGGAGTCAGTGCGGTGCTGAGCCGGTGAGTCTGCAACCCTCCTGGGCCTATATGTTTTATCTACTAGTGGGGACTCCCTTGCATGCCCTGTCTTGACTCCTGTGACTGTCCATCCTCCCCTCCATGGCTTGCAAAGTACAGTGCTGGCCCTACCAGCACTGCAGTGGACTTGATATATTCCCTCAGCCTGCTGTGGGTGTGCCCCCCCTATCCGGGCTGCTATATTCTGAACTAGACTCTTCATCCCATGGGCTCCAAGAGCAAAGCCAGAAAATCCTGTGCGCCTGCCCACCCATCCCCCTCATCAGCGACACTTCCTAAGGCCTCGTTGGTGGGCAAACTACAGGTGTTGCTAACTGAGCTGACCATGGAACCTGGATCATCCTCTGGGGATTCCCAATCCCCCCCTCTGTCTCAGGACAGCACTGCAGTTATCCTCGCTGCTATTGAGCAAAGTAGCTCTGCTATGTTGGTGAGAATCGACCACCTGGCTGAGGAGTGCACCCTTATAAGAAACGACCTGGACAAAATCAGGGGCAGACTGTCGAAATCTGAGGCCAGGATCTCTGCCACTGAGGATCTCACGGCCTCTCATACGAACATCATTGCGGACTTACAACACACCGTCCAAATGCTCGTCTCCAAATCGGACGACGCCAAAAATAGAGCCAGGCGCAATAATGTCCGGGTTCTGGGTCTCCCGGAGGGGGAGGAGGGGGACCGCCCGGCACTCTTTGCTGAAGACTTTTTCAAAAACCTCCTGAGCCTTACGGATCTCCAGCCAGCCTATGTGGTCGAACGTGCCCACCGGGTGCCCACGGGCCGAGCTATTCCTGGTGCTAATCCGAGACCCTTTCTGGTCCGTTTTATCAATTTTAGGGACCGGGATAGAATCCTCTCTGAAGCACGTAAGCAGCCTACCCTCACCTATGGCAGCTCCTCTATTATGCTCTTCCCGGATTTCTCGGCGGAACTACAGCGCAAGAGGAAAACATTCAACGAGGTCCGCAGGCGCTTACGCGAGAAAGGCATCAAATATAGCATGCTTTACCCCAGCCTCCTCAGGGTCCCGCACAATTGGTCGGTCCGCTTCTTTGATACCCCATCTGATGCAGATGACTGGCTTAATACTCTGAAATAATCGCCACCTTGGTACTGCCACCCCATTCCCCTAGAGTGAACCGGCGTTCTCAGGGCCAAATATGCCTTTATCCTATTCAACTTATTCCTTCCTAACGGAGCTGCTTAGTGGACTAAAACACTAGGGTACACCTGGTTTCCCCCCTCACAGTAGCGGGAGAATCATTCCAGTTCTTCCCTTTTTTCGTCTGGACAGTGATATCCTGTGCGGATCAGCACTCTGGAGGACCTATACCAGGAATAACAGAAGATTCTTCCTCATGCTGGTTTGTTTTGTTGTTTTGGGACTGAAAACTTCTAGCCTAGTTATGTTGGGGTTTTGGCTAGTTAGTAGGGGTTTTTCACTTGTGTTTCTAATGTCTTTTCTGCTGTTATTGTTTTGTAGTGACAATGTGCTCATGACTCTCTACATAATGGGCTCTAGGGTAAGCTTTCCATGCTGTGACCTATCTCTAATCAGTAGGAGCCTCCAGGTAATCTTGAATCCTCAATTCATAGGTATGTTGAATTTTCACTCGTGGCAATTACTGGAGTTAAGCTAGTCTCGTGGAACGTGCGGGACCTCAATGATAAATTTAAACGGTCCTTAGTATTTAAATACTTAACTTCCCATAAGCCTCACATACTTTTTTTGCAGGAGACTCATCTAACGGGCTCCCGAATCCTGACCCTGCGTAGGCCTTGGGTGCGGCAGGCCTTCCATGCCACGTACCCCTCCTACTCCAGAGGGGTTTCAATTCTCCTTAATAAATCTCTCCCTTGTAAAGTCCTTAAAATTGTTACAGACCCTGATGGGCGGCTTTTGATTGAAATGTACTCCCTAAGAGGTATAGGTATACCTACCTCCCCCAATGGACCATGGAGTGTTGTATACTATTTCTCAGAAGCTGGCCCCCCTTCTGGCCTCTCATGTCATTATTGCTGGAGACTTTAATGCAGTCCTAGATACAGCCCTAGACTCCTCTAATACTAACTGCATGGCATCTGTGGAGCTGAGGGGATGGGTGGACACCTTTGGTCTGGAGGAGTTGTGGCGGTGGAGGCATGCTGATGCCAGGGCGTTCTCATGTCTGTCCTCCACTTATAAATCTGGTTCCAGGATAGACCTGGCTTTTGGTAATAATCAGGTCCTAACTAAACATTCTGGGGCCTCGTACCTTCCTGCAGGACTCTCGGACCACTCACCCCTGGAGTTAAATCTTCAAGTGGGAGAGCGTAGAGACCCTGGAGCCTGGAGACTAGCACCTAGATGGATTCAGGACGAGAGGGTGTCTGAAATAATTGATCCACAAATTGATCTCTACTGGTCGGTTAATGATGACACCGCCTCGCCAGACATTGTTTGGGATGCCTTTAAGGCTACAATTAGGGGATGTTATATTGCAGCTATTAAAGCTGCGCGATCTGACCATAAGGGTACCACAGTTAGGCTAGAGTCGCAGGAGGCGGACGCCTCTGCGGCCTTCGCTGAACATCCTTCACCTGATGGGTTCCTACAGCTGGCTCAAATTAGAAGGGAGCTGAACTTGCATTTTACCTCTCTAACTCATTCCGATGCGAAAGTGCTGGCGGGCAGAGTGTTTGAGTCCGGGGACAAGAATGGCCGCCTTTTGGCCAACTTGGTAGCGGAGCCCAAATACCAAACGGTGGTCTCTGAGTTGCTGTCTAGGGATGGTGTATGTCTGGACGCCCCCGGGGCCATCCTGAGGGAGTCTGGAGCTTTCTTCGGGGAGCTCTACCGGCAACCATGGGATCTTCCTCCTATAGATATACTATCTGAGCTGCGGAGGCTGTCCCTGCCACGGTTGTCAGAGGGGGAGGTGGAGATGCTGTATGTGCCGATCACCGCCCATGAGGTGGAGGTGGCCCTTGCCTCTCTCCCCCCTTGAAATCTCCTGGTCCGGATGGGCTACCGGGGGACTGGTATCAGCAGTATGCGACAAGGTTACCTCCTAGACTGCAAAAGTTATATACCCACTGCTTTGAATCAGGATCTTTGCCTACGTCAATGTACAATGCACATGTTGTCTTGCTCCCTAAGCCTGGTAAGGGTCCGAAATACTGCGCCTCCTATCGTCCCATCTCTCTGCTTAACTGTGACCTTAAAATTTTGGCTAAGGTCCTGGCTAACAGACTGGTGGGGGTGTTGCCTGGCTTGATAGACATAGATCAAACGGGCTTTATGCCAGGTAAATCCACTGATATTAATTTAAGTTGGGTCTTCACACACCTACAGCTTCCTCCCCTTCCCAGCCGCGTGTGTTGGTCGCCTTTGATATAGAGAAGGCGTTTGATATGGTGACGCGGGAATTTATGCAAGCAGCTTTGAAAGCCTTTGGTTTTGGCCCCTCCTTTTGTAAATGGATAAATATACTATATAAGTCCCCAACTGCGCAAATTGAATTAGGCGGTCACCTCTCTGTTCCCTTTTCGGTGGAGAGAGGTACCAGGCAGGGATGTCCTTTATCCCCATTCCTGTTTGCCCTAGTCATGGAACCTTTAGCTGTGGCCCTACGGCATTCAGAGGCGGTGGCAGGCATTAAGGTGGGCTCCTATACTGAAAAATTGGCTTTATATGCAGACAACCTCCTCTTGTTTCTCAGCGATCCCTGGCCCTCGCTAGCGGCGGTGCTGGAGATTATCTCTAATTTCTCGGCACAGTCAGCTGAGAGTAAATTGGAGCAAGTCTCAGATCATGCCCATACATCAGTGGGCTCTGGGACAGACGGTGCCCTCGGTTGCCCTACAATGGGCATCCTCCATTCGCTATTTAGGAATTAACGTCTCTCCCAGAACCTCCGACTTTATTTCCTTAAATCTTCTCCCCTTACTCACACAACTTTAGCAGCGACTCAGGGCCTGGGACAATCTTCCTCTCTCTCTTATTGGGAGAATCAATTTAATTAAGATGAAGGTTCTTCCAATTTTTCTGTATGCCTTAAGACACGCCCCAATGTGGATCCCTAAGTCCTTTTGTCGCCAGTTTGACGCAATCATGACGAAATCAAATTTCCCTTTCTGTGGAGGACCAAACCTCCCAGAATAAGCAAAACCATTCTTAAACATCCTTGGTTGGAGGGAGGCCTGGCATGTCCTGATCTCCAATCCTATTTTTTCGTGGCTCTGCTTAACCATGCCCACAACTGGGCAATTTCGGATGACTCCAATGCGGCGGTAGTTTTGGAGGCGGCGCTTATAGGGTCCTATGAGGCTCTGAGAAACAGTTTGTATAGAGGAGTTAATTCTCAATTTACTCTAACAATAGCCATGAGGGCAGTGATAAGGGCTTGGAAGCTTCTAGTATGTAAGAATCACTCTGACCCCCATACGTGGTCTCCGGAGGTTCCCCTTTGGTTCAATCCTCATCTCCCGGAATTCCTATCAGTCCTTGACCCAGGTTTCTGGGCAGCGAGGGGGGTCAAGCGGCTAGACTACCTGTTGGTGGCTGGCCACTTCCCATCCTTCGACTCCTTTAAAGAACAATTTGGGCTTGCAAACCAGCACTTCTTTAGGTACTTTCAGATCCGTCATGCTTTCAATTCACAGTTTGGTCCTCGTCCTCCGTCACTACTCCGTTCAAATTTAGAAACCACTCTCCAGGATGTCTCTCTGGCTAAACCTACATCCTCAATTTATAAGGCTCTTCTGCCTTCTGTCCATTTTGGCTTGGAGATACTATTTAATAAATGGAAGAGTGTGTGCCCTGGGCTGGAGGCGGAGGACTGGGAATATATGTGGGAATACCCTTTTACACAATTGGTCTCAGTCAGAGATCGTCTGATCCAATTCAAGGTACTTCACTGCGAGTATATGACACCGCATAAGCTTTCTAAAATTTACTCTAATTCATCAATGGCTTGCTGGAAGTGTGGGAGTGTTGGGGCGGACTTTGTTCATATGTTCTGGACATGTCCTGAAGTCTGGGGGTTCTGGGACGGAGTTATTGCTTTTATTAAATCCCTCACTATGATTCCCATCCCTTTGAAGGTGGAGGTCTGCTTGTTGGGCTTGGTGGGCAATTTAGCCCATCGCTGGGCAACCAGAACTCTTATTGGATTACTTCTCTTCTACGCCAGGAAGGCCATACTCCTACGCTGGAAGCAGGCTTCAGCTCCCTCCCTTAACTCCTGGAAATCATTGGTCAACTCCATTATTCCTCTGTACAAAGACACCTATGCTTTTAGAGGGTGCCCATTTAAGTTTGAGAAAGTTTGGCAAGTCTGGCTGGAATCGGAATCATCTAATGCATTCCAGTGATTTCTTCTAATATGATTGGGGTGGTCATGTGGTGTAAGAGATGATTGCTGATGAGGTCATACCTCTCCCTGGCTCCTACTGGGAATTTGTGTGTTATGATACAGCATGAAGCGTTTAAGTTGATCTCATCCTTTCATATTGCCCCTTGTTCCCGGGTGTTGGGAGGTCGTGAGCACTTTCAGTTATTTAGCCTGCTAGGCTAATATGTTCCAAGTTGTTTGTGGTTTCGTAAGCCGGGGTATGCCCAAAAGGCTTTGTTTTGCAAACATTGACAAAAAAACCTTTGAATAAACAGATCCAAATCTAGTCGAGTCAGCGGCACAACGATTGGTATCAAATGCGTTGCACAAACCAATTCATATCGGTTCATGTCATTTACTCTACAACCGATTCATATTGGATCCACTCCATACTCATTACAGTCCAATCCAAATCTAGTCGAGTCAGCGGCACAATGATTCATAGTGGATTCATTTTTGAACGCTCTCAGGCATGGCTACATCCAATTAGGATTAGTGTTGAGCGAACCCGGACTGTAACATTCGGGTCTGTACCGAACTTTCGGGTGTCCGGGACCCGGACCCGAACACGGACATTTCAAAAAACGTTCGGGTTCGGGTTCTGGGTTCTGGTAGTTGATCACGCATGTTGAATAGCTGCAGGGCAGCCAATCAACAAACATTTCACTGGTTTGCCCTTAGGAGCCATCACAGCCATGCCTACTAATGGCATAGCTGTGATTGGCCAGTGCATCATGTGACCCAGCCTCTTTATAAGCTGGAGTCACAGTGCTGCATGTCACATGCTCTTGGGTTAGTGTAGGGAGAGGAAGTTGCCGGCGTGAGGGAGAGATTACAGACATTTTAACATCTGATCCTGCATCCTGAGATTACTACTGCTGTTGCTCTGAGGGACAGATAGCAGAAATTTGAGATTTCACATACTGCTGCTTTGAGTTGCAGATTGCAGATCAAACTCTGCCTAACACAACAATTGTTACGATCATACACAATGATCAGATTGTTGGAGTAATTTGATATTTCACATACTGCTGCTTTGAGTGACACATTGCAGATCAAACCCTGCCTAACACAACGATCATTACGATCATACACAATGATCAGATTGTGCGATCGTACTCAACGATCAGATT
>BLSH010064184.1:63636-93256 GCA_018402905.1 Glandirana rugosa
CAACTCGCTTGGGCCTGACATTGCAAGCCCAGGCATGGCTTGAAATCCCACAGGCACAACCCGAACGATTTTTGAAATGTCCGGGTCCGGGTCCGTGCCACGGACACCCTAAAGTTCGGTACGGACCCGAACGTTACAGTCCGGGTTCGCTCAACACTACTTATCAGCGCACCTGCTACTTTTTTCTTTTGTGTGTATTTTTTGTCTAAGATTAGACTGTACCCATTGTCTTCTTCACCATAAGACTAGGGTGATATGTAGACATTGTAGGTCCCTAGTTCTAACTGCACTGATTGTCAAATCCAGTGTCTACTTGTGCTGATATTGCCTAATAATACACACCTAGCATCTTGATCACAAGTTTCCCTTACTTTTAGCATTTTTTTTTCTGTCAGTTTTGGCTATCAGAGGGGCTTAAAGAGATGCCCTGTGTGCATGAGGCCTAAATTTGACTTTTTTCTCTGTTTCCTAAAGTGTATATAAACCTTTCCTGGCCTGCCAAGCAGGCTGCATGCTCAGATAAGGGTCTTGTAAAAATTTTGGGGATGACCCTATGCAGTTTTTAGGCATGGGGGTTCCCCTTAAAATCCATACCAGACTGTAGGGTCTGGTACCTCTTGGGGGGGGGGATCCTATGCACATTTTTTATTTTTCATTTTTTGCGGGGGGTTCCTCTTCAAGATCCTCAGCACACAGGTCTCACCGCAAGTCAGATGATCATGATCCAACTTCTGGTTCGACTTCTATTCAAATCAATGGGCTCCCATAGGGAACCATTGATTTTGAATAGAGGCAGAGAAACGCCGCTGAAAGCTAGCGCTGAAAAACGTGCATTGACGCCAATGCAAAACACTGATAAAATAGCCGCTTTTTTTCCTGGCGTTTGTGCTGACGTTACAGCCCATTTTTTTAAACATCCTCAGAATCTGTGTAATTCATACGTGTTCAAATTTAAAGGGATGAGTGGCAACTCTAGTTTTGGAGGCTGTAAATATGCAGCTCAATTATGTGTTTTTTTTCTGTCCCCAACCTCAAGCGAAAAAGGCTGATAAAATGAATACAGCCACCACATCTAAGGACTGGTAAACTGAACAATGTACAAAACCAAAATGGAAAATCAGTTTTCCATTTTGGAATTTGGGCTAAATGGTGCTGTGAGTAAATTCCTTCTTGTTGATTGTCCCAACCACTCATGGGCCATTATTTGAAGTGTGGGTTGGTCATCACTTCAAGGAAATCTTGTACTATCCCAACCAATATCCATAGATCAATTGTCACCTTGAATTAGGGTTGCCACATCTTCCCTTTAATCCAGGACACATTTGAATTACACAGGTTGTTCTGAGGCTAATTTAATGCGGATAAGGCACCAAGTGAGTTTAATTACCACCTTAATCAGCCACAAAACCTGTGTAATTAATATGTGTCCTGGATTAAAGGGATGATGTTTCAGCAATGATGTTAGTGTAGCATTACCCCCATAGTGGTTGCAGATGATTGGGTTCCTGCACAGCCAGGCAACAAGCAATTATTCCATTCTTTCTCCAGACACAAGGAACAGTCTTCGAGCTTGTTTTTTGTTATTTTATTAAGGGTAATAACTTGGAGGGGGATAGGAATTATGGGAAATCCAACTTGATTTGCACAAAACCAGGGACAACTTTGTTTATATGTACATGCTTCAGAACTGTCCTCCTTCTGAGCACCACCAGTCTCTGATAAATGGTACATGCAACAAGTCCCTTATGGACTAGGTACTCTCAGTCCTTTAAAAAAATAGCACAAAGTGTTGTAAACTGCATTCCAGAATACCTCCAACTCCCCTGTAGACGCTGGTCCCAGCTCTACTTCTGCAGGATATGCCAGCCCACCTGGCTGCTTCTTCACCAGTCCACCCAGCTGTCTCTCCACCTGCCCACCTGACTGCTCCAAAGATCTCTTAGGGCAAGGTTAAGGAAGATTGAAGCACACTGCTATCTTCCAGAGAAATCTGCTATGTGTGGCAGTCTCTCCCCTTGCAAATCCCGACCATGCTGTAATGCTCACACTGCCCTCCTCGCTCCCGCTCAGGAAAGACTCCCTCCAAACTGCTTCTGTTGTCAGGATCCTCCCGAGCCAGTCAGAGTCCTGGCCCGAGGTAGAGCCCCCCCCCGGCAGGAGTTCTCCTCAAGGGCCACCAACAGTCCCCTCAGTACTCCATCTTCCACCCAACTCCCCCTGCCAGTATGACTCATCCATACTTAAGGGCTGGCTCAACCACCCTGCCAGGCTGATGGCCTGGAGATTGGCCAAGCTCCCCTGAGTATGCAGATCAATCCACCTGGCCTCTGCCGACTAACCTCTAGAAGTTTCTCCAAACTTTCAGACCCAAGGGGAGGCACCAGAGACCTGCCTGCATGAGTCATCCAGCCTAAACACAAATGAACCCTGACCCAGATACCATGACTCATGCTTAACCATGGGCCAGGCTATGTTTTGCCTACTCTCACACTAGTTACACTAGAGTGTGTTACATTAGTCAAACGTTTACCATGATCGCTTGGGTCAGTGTGTATATAAGCAGAATGCCTGAAGCATCCCATCTAATCATAGTAAGGTTGGGTGTGTAACTTACCTCCATATATGGCGCTCTTTGAGTACTATAATAAAAATATGGGTAATTGTGAACATTTATTCTATGGCGGTTGTGGAGGAAATAAAACCAGGTTTCTTACTAAGTGAAAATGTGAGGCCACCTGCAAATGAGTAGAAGGAAACCTACCAAAATCGCAATAACTGTGGAAGAACTTTTGGAATTCTACCTCGAAAGACCAGAGAATGTTGCTTTTTACAAGCTGAGATTGCTTACTGATACTGTCATGTATTAGAAACAATTCTGCTCTGTAACTGTTATATTATTTCCATATTATTGTAAAGGGTTTTACTTACATTAAAGCGGTAGTAAACCCATCCATTTAACAGTGTAAAAACCAGTGTGCCGGAAATGTAACACTCCCATTGGTGGTGCTCTAAACCAAACTGTCAAACCATCCAATGGCTGGTATCATAGCTAATCACATGTGCAGCATCATGGCAGTTGTAGATTAAACAGAGGCCAAGATGGCAGCTTCCTTGGCTGAAAATGATAGGAGAGTTTACTACCCCTTTAACTACATCAATACCACGCACTTTCACCCTCTTCCTGCCCAGGCCAGTTTTCAGCTTCAGTGCTGTCGCACTTTGTATGACAATTACGCGGTCATGCAACACTGTACCCATATGAATTTTGTTTTTCACACAAATAGAGCTTTCTTTTGGTGGTATTTAATCATTACTAGGTTTTTTTAATTTTTGCTAACCCAACGAAAAAATATTTTTTCTAGTTTCTGTGTTTTTGCAAATAAGTAATTTTTCTTTTTCACTGATGTGCCAATGAGGCTGCAATGATGAACACTGATAGGCTTCACTGATGGGAACTGATAAGGCTGCACTGATAATGTGGCACTAATAGGCAGCACTCAAGGGCACTGATAAGCTGCACTGATAATTAGGGCACAAATGGTCGGTGCCCTGATTATCAATGTAAAGAATGCACTGCGAGCCTTGCCAGTCATCGGCTCTCCTTTCCTCATACAGACACAGCGCGTGAGGAAAGGACTGCTCATAACCTGCAAGTCTGTTTACATGTGATCAGCTGTGATTGGACACAACTGATCACATGGTAAAGGGTCACTGTGATTAGCACTTTACCCTAATCTGTGATCAGCTGTGTCCAAAGGACACATCGGTAACAGAGTGCGCCTGATGCATGCACCCCTGAAATGAGATTCTGGGAGGAACGTCCATGGACGCCCTACCAGAACTAGAGAGGCACGCTGTAGCTGTCTTTCAGCTATAGCGTGGTACTAAAACGGTTAATCTTCCTTATGTTTTGCTTAAATCCTAGTTCAACTGTTAAATAAATGATATGATGTAAACTCAACTCAATCTGAGTTGCTGACCTAATGAAGATTAACGTGCAGGTAAACCCTGGCCCCTAACAATGTACAAATCCAATCTCTTGGAATCAGCTACAGAATCCTCATGTTCACATGTTGAATATAGAATGAGGAGACATGGAAATAGCGAATGCTCATTGCAGTTAATTATGCATAATTGTACTCACAATTCTATGTGATTAATTGTGGCAATATGCTACTTTTAGCTTACTCTATTAAACATTTGAAATTGTTTACAGAGAATTAATTATATTGCAGAGTCATATACACAGTGAAGTGATATGTGATACAGTATATGCGTGTCCTCCTGACTACAGCACTTCCTTGTAGGAGATTATTGACCTTGGTTTCATTTCATGTATGTGACATAATGTGATAAATGTGTCATTCTCATGAGATAATATTGCAGCATTCTGACTGTAATAGTGCCTCGATATGAAGATTCTTTATGGTTGGGGCAGATGATAGCATGAATCTATGTACCTGGGGAGAATATTGACTCAAACGTTTGAAGAACTCATCCCATTCACATTGTAGCAATCTCTTGTTCCCCCTCTTCGCTCCACATGTACAAACGTACTTAAGGGTCTGTGGGGGTCATTTGGAGTTACATGTTGTGAACTGTTAGAGTATGTCTAGGTGGGTGCCAGGGAAAGTTAGACATCCTCCAGAAGTATGTCACCGGCCCTGCCTTTGAGTAGACTGTATATGGCTCATAGGCAGTTTTATTTCCTAAGACTCCCTGATGCTTTGCTCCTTGACATTTTATTTATTTAACGTTTTATTGCTAGGCCAATGTATAGAGTAATAAGGGTGTGAATGTTTACAAAATTACCCTGTATGTCTGGGTGGGTGCCAGGGAAATTTGGATATCTTAGACTAGACTATGAGACGCTCAGAAGGAATTTTTGTTCTTAAGACACTGTGGTGCATTGCTCTTTGACATTTTGTTCTTTTACAATTCTATTGCTAGGCAATAAAAATGGCGATAAGGGTGGAAACATTTAAAAAAATTCCACTGTACTGTCTTATTCCCTGTGTATACTCATTACAGGATTACTTCATCTTTAATGACCTTTGCCAAAAACATTCCTATGCATTACAGAATTCTAAGTACATTATTACTGTATGTAGTGCTCCATTTTGTATATGAATGCTTATTTTTAAGCTGCTTATTCCATTTTCTGAGCCTCCCACCCTACAGATGGCAGGATGTACTGAGTGTTGGATACGCGGATTCAAACTCACAAACCAGCGCATGCTCTGTCTGTTCTCTCACAGCTCACAGTGTTTTGTGAGAGTGAAAGAGATCAGACTGTGGTCCATTTTCTTTTACAGAACAGTGCCCCAGGAAGATGTCACTTTTGACGAAACATGTAGGGCGGAGCTACGTGCTGACGTCACCACACCTACACCCGAATGGACGGGCGATCGTTTGAGCTCTGCTTGCCGGCTTTTATCATTAACATTGCGAATTTTATCTGAATTTGATGTGAGTACCTGTCTTTTTTACAATAAATGAGCGTTGTACGATATCACACTATCTGGCACTCCTTTTCTTATATGGTATATGTGGTGGGAGAGGACGGACATCCGGCCATATCTGGTGGATTTTTCAGCTTGGAAGAGAGCCCCAGGGGGAGAGAGTGAACCTTTTATATCCTACAGCGGATTATAGCTGTCTGCCCATTTGACTTACTAGCGATAGCGAGTCAAACTGCTCTGGTAAGAGTGTTTACGTCATAATTCCACAAGGTGTGCATGCCTCTTGGTGATGGTGAAGTTTGAAAGCTCACTCTGGATAGTCACCTATGGAAAATCATCTACATACATCCATAGCAAGGACTGTTGTCACAGTCTTTATACATACACTTTTTGGACTTTTGAGCACTTTCAATTTATTTTTTAGACACTTTTTTCACATATAGTGTCATGTTGTAATTTACTTATTATTGACTTAATGATTTGGGTTTTTGATTATTTATAATATGTTTTTCATTTTTATTTTCACTGATTTGTTTAGCGCGACAGTTTAAATTTATTAGTCTTATTGTTTAGGGAATATCACCTAGAACCCAGTTGCTGCTATATCGGTTGTATATAGTTCCACCTTTAGCGCACACTTATTTACCAGAACTGAGCACTGTCTATTAGTTTACCAAGGGTGCTGCAATGCATATGTAGCCATGTGCTCCCTTGGGAGTGGCTGGTAGTTGTGGTTCACCTGGCGCTGCCCTCAATCACACTATGTCCACACATCCAGAGTCACGGAACAGGCCATTACTTTGTTTTGTTATTTTATTTGAGGGGATAAAACTTGGATAAGGAAAGGGGTTAACTCTGAAACTGTGGGATGCCCAAAGAATTCGATCACGGGACCTTCTATATACATCTGCAGTATATACATTCCAACTTCACTCCAGCTCAATCACTTGCTGACCGTTCCTCTCCTTACTTCACTCCAGCACACTTCTTAGTTTCCTGGCCTGAAAGGCAATGTATCAGGCTGCCATGACACTTTTTCCTCCACCCCAGCTAGCACATGGTGAGGCCTGCACCTTTGCCAGCAGGACCTCCAAACCACCCGTTACAGGCAAGGGCCATGGGCTCCTGGCTGCACCAAAGCCTCCAGGCGCCAAGGCCACCCCCCCCCCCCCCAGACTGGGGGCTCCCTCCCAGGTGAGGCCTACTCCACAGCCTCTGCTACATTCTCCTCTCTTCTACCCAAACTCTCCTCCCCCCTGCTGGCAGATTACCATATTTAAAGGGGCCTGCCAATCTAGACTGTGGATTGGTTAGGACTCTTTGTCATAAATCAGAAAGTAACACCTCCTCCTCCATCCCCTTTTCCAGAGCTTTCCTAGTTAAAAAAAGGGAGGAGTATCCAAGGGTTCTTCCTGCAATCTCCAGCCCTCCCTGAGTCACTCCCCAGCCCAGATCAAAACAACCAGGCCTGCACTCACTGTCAGGCCTGACTAGATGTTTACCTCTCCTATCAAAAATCTACAAAAATAGAGCACCTATCACTATGGGGGAGCTACATGAAGGAATGTTTGGCAAAAGTCATTACAGATGAACTAACCCTTTAAAGCAGAATCAAACCACTGGGTGGGTTTTTCCTCATAATGTGGTGCACTTACCTTACATGTGTGCCCTTCTGCAGGCCTGTGTGATGCATTCTCTGACCCGCATCCCTGCTGTCGCCATCTCCATTGCTGCTACTCACAGGCTTCCAGGCATTGGCCATTGGGTGGCCACCGATGATGTAACTCCTGCACATTTGTTACCTCAATACTGGCACCTGGCCCATGAGCTGATAGTGTACATTGCATAGTGATTGCACCGCACAGTGTACTCAGAAAATAAAAAAATGATATCTTCTACCAAAAGTCATTACCACCTTGCATTTCTTTTGTTCATTTTATTTTTTTTTTTCATTTAATTCTGCTTCACAGAAGAATCATTTTGTAGATGGCTTTACGAAGGATTACCCTGAAAATAAATTTTGTACTGTGCAGAAATTAAAATAGGATGGGAACTGTTGACCACTTTATGAAAATGCTAGTTGCTTAATGCCTGGTACACACAATTTTTTTTTGCATGCCAGTCTTATATCGAAAATGAAGAGTTTTTCCTAAAGTGATGAAAATTCTCATACGACAAAATAAAAAATTTGGAAGTGATGTAATGTTTTGTAGTGTATTTTTAGGCCTCATGCGCACGGAGTGTTTTTACGGCGTCAGAGGGTTTTTTTTGCAGCTTAAAAACGCCTCTCCATGTTATTCTATGGCCTCATGCACACACCGGCTTTATGAGCTATAAGTGGCATAGGCATTTTCAAGCTGCAAAAAAAAACAGGACCAGCGTGTTCTGAGGCCCGGGGTTAGCGCTGTAAAAACGCCTGATGCTGGTAAAAGCTTCTAAAAGCAGCTTAATGCTGAATACAGCCACATTAAGCCACGTCAAGTGTTTCTCATACCTCTATTCAAAATGAATGGTTCCCTATGGAAACCCATTGATTTGAATAGAAGTCGCACCAGAAGTCGGATCATGATGATCCGACTTGTGGCGTGGCTTGTTTGCCTAGGATCTTGAAGGGGAACCCCTCACCAAAATGAAAAAAAAATGGAGTGGGGTTCCCCCCAAGATCCATACTAGACCCTTATCCGAGCATGCAACCCGGCAGGTAAGGGGATGGGACGAGTGAGTGTCCCTTCCCCCTCCTGGACCATACCGGGCCACATGCCCTCAACATGGGTAGGTGGTGCTTTGGGGCGGGGGGTAGAGAGTGAAAAGACTGAATTGTATGAGTGCAGCAGCAAAAAGTCAGATCACCAACCTGGTTGTTCTGTCTGCCATGGATATTTAAATGTCAGGACTGGATGAACAGAAATACAAATTCTCTGTCAGGTAATAAAAAATAGACCCATTTATGGACTTCAGCTTGGGAGTTTCAATCTAATCTGGAATTCAGCCTAAAATTGATGATGACTCAATAATATAAGTGTAGTAGGGCTATTATCACTGCTGCTACTACTACGGGGGTAAATAAGAATCAGACTAGCATACTCATGCCTTCCCCTTGAACAGAACTGTAATACGTCCCGATTTACGATGACAGAAAAAGATTTTTTTCACTTGCATGAAGAATGTGGAATTTTTTTCTAACTAGGGAAATTATATTTCATTTCCCCTGCTCTAAAAATGTGGCTCCTCTGCATTCTCTAAAAAAAGGGTTTCTCTGTTATTGAGATTACTAAAAACCCTAAAGCAACTTTTATTTCTGTCAATGAAAAGAGCTCAATGTAAAGCAAGCAATTAATTCTTGTTTGGCCTGCAGCTAATGCCACCAAACTCCTTTATGGCAAAGAGAAAATCTTCTGCATTTTTCACCTCTGGGCGTGTTAGATGCCATCTTCCTCTGGGTTGCAGCCCGTCCGAGATTCACCTGGACAGTCCAGGTTTTGAATCATGTGGACAGGTTTCAGACCACCTAAAACCCAGACACATTATTTAGGTTGGAAGAGGCTCCCCAAGCATAGATGTGTGCACCCCAATCACCACTGTGTGGCACAGTTTCCCCTTGCTGGCCAGGCCCCCCATCCCAACCCCCCCCCCCCATCCCTCCTCTACTCTCCCATCGGCTACTGCTTTGGGCACACGGGGATGTTTCAAAATGGAGAGCAGGGGAAAGGGCCAGTAAATGTGTCATTGCTGCTGAAGCTGCAGAAAAAGGGACTGAGGAATCTCTGTTGAGACATCAGGGGTCTGTCTAGAGGTTCTTTCCCCCAACCCCTACATTACTAGACAATATTATAATAATGACTTGGGGCCAGAGGAGTTTGATAAACCTGGTAAACATTACATATTTTGAAGAACTTTCAGAAAGCTTCCCTCTTCACCACAAAACAGTTGGGTGGTGCAGGGGAAGTACATATTGCCTATTTACTTTACAGGGGGGTCTTGTTCCCTGTTACTATTTTTCTCTATGTGTCAGGAAAACTTGTTTGAAGTGATTCATGCTGATAGCAGAGGAATGAAACAGCAGACAAAAGTGACACTTAGAGCTCTTAATTGAGACAGGTATACACTATAGAGAGATATGCTTTGTTCATATTTCTTGTCTGAGGTTTACAACCACTTTAAGGATGTACAGTGCCTTGAAAAAGTATTCATACCCCTTGAGATTTTCCACATTTTGTCATGTTACAACCAAAAAATGTAAATGTATTTTATTGGGATTTTATGTCATAGACCAACACAACGTGGCACATAATTGTGAAGTGGAAGGAAAATGATAAATGTTTTTCAATTTTTTTTAGAAATAAATATCTGAAAAGTGTGGCATGCATTTGTACTTTGATACCCCTAACTAAAATATGGAGGAACCAATTGCCTTCAGAAGTCACCTAATTAGTAAATAGTCCACTTGTGTGTAATTTAATCTCAGTATAAATACAGCTGTTCTGTGAAGCCCTCAGTGGTTTGTTAGAGAACCTTAGTGAAAAAACAGTATCATAAAGGCCAATGAACATACCAGACAGGTCAGGGATGAAGTTATGGAGGAGTTTAATACAGGGTTATGTGGGAGAATCTATCCACAGGACAACTATTAGTCGTGCACTCCACATATCTGGCCTTTATGAAAGAGTGGCAAAAAGAAAGCCATTGTCGAAAAAAAACCATAAGAAGTCCTGTTTGCAGTTTGTTAGAAGCCATGTGGGGGACACAGCAAACATGTGGAAGAAGGTACTCTGGTCAGATGAGACAAAAATTGAACTTTTTGACCTAAAAGCAAAATGCTATCTGTGGTGGAAAACTAACACTGCACATCACCCTGAACACACCATCCCCACCGTGAAACGTGGTGGTAGCATCATGTTGTGGGGATGCTTTTCTTCAGCAGGGACAGAGAAGCTGGTCAAAGTTGATGGGAAGATGGATGGAGCCAAATACAAGGCAATCTTAGAAGAAAACCTGTTAGAGTCTGCAAAAGACTTGAGACTGGGGCAGAGGCTCACCTTCCAGCAGGGAAACAACCCTAAACATACAGCCAGAGCTACAATGGAATGGTTTAGATCAGTGGTCTCCAAACTGTGGCCCAGGAGCCAGCTGTGGTCCTTTGCTTGCCTTTATCTGGCCTTTGGGGCACTGGTCCATCAACTGACACCAATGATGGGTCACTATAACATCAACTGATTCCAATGATGGGACACTATTCCTCCCATTGACACCATCAATGGCACTATTCTTTCCATTGGTACCAACAATGGGGCCTTCTTCCTCCCATTATAACCAATGATGGGACATTGTTTATGTCTACTAACATCACATTTTCTACTCCCAATGGACACATACTTGCCCCCCCAATGCCTGAAGGACAGTAAACTAGCCCTTTGCTTATAAGGTTTGGAGACCCCTGGTTTGGCTCAAAGCATATTCATGTGTTAGAATGACCCAAAGTCCAGACTTAAAGTGATTGTAAAGTCTATTTTTTTTTCTTTAAATAACAAACATGTTATACTTACCTTCTCTGTGCAGTTGGTTTTGCACAGAGCAGCCTGGAGCTTCCTCTTCTCGGGTCCCTCTTTGCTGCTCCTGGCCCCTCCCTCTTATCAAGTGCCCCCACATCCAGGGGCTTTCTATGGGGCACCAGAGCCAGGTCAGAGCTCCATGAATCCATTCAGACACGGAGCCCTGACCCGGCACGCCCTCTCTCTGCTCTGGTTGGATGACTGGCTTTGATTGACAGCCGTGGGTGCCAATGGCGCTACTGCTGTGTCTCAGCCACTCAGGAGGAGTGTCCCGGATGGCTTAGACATTTATAGACATCGCTGAAGAGAGATGTGGCTCAGGTAAGTTAATTATGGGGTGCTGGGCAGACTGGTACACACAAAAGGTTTTTCTTAATGCATAGAATGCATTACGATAAAAAAAAAACTTTTGCCTTTACAACTCCATTAAATCCAATTGAGAATCTGTGGCAAGACCTGAAAATTGCTGTTCACAGACGCTTTCCATCCAATCTGACAGAGCTTGAGCTATTTTGCAAAGAAGAATGGGCAAAAATGTCACTCGCTAGATGTGCAAAGCTGGTAGAGACATTCCAAAAAAGATTTGCAGCTGTAATTGCAGGGAAAGGTGGTTCTACAAAGTATTGAGTCAGGGGGGCTGAATACAAATGCACGCCACACTTTTCACATATTTATTTGTAAAGAATGTTGAAAACCATTTATCATTTCCTTCCACTTCACAATTATGTGTCACTGGTCTATCACATAAAATCCCAATAAAATACATTTACGTTTTTGGTTGTAACATGACAAAATGTGGAAAATTTCAAGGGGTATGAATACTTTTTCAAGGCACTGTATTTACAAACACAGAATTGCATTAGTTTGTGTCTTTTAGTTCAGCTTTTAATAGTTTACAGAACAAATCTAGTTGAAACAAACCAACTATTACTATTATTGATCATGTTTACACACCTACTGTATGCCAGCATCAATGAACCTTCAATTACAGAGCAACCTACCGTAATTTATCTTATATTATCTGATGGCACTGTGATGAAATAGAGCAAATTTTCTGCCTAAAATATTTTACATAGAAAATGTTAGGTAAACTAAAAGTATACCTAAAGAAGAGAATACGTAGTTGGCATGACTTTAATTACTGTACCTTCTTGCGCTACAAATTTTAAGAAAACAGGATAAAGTTTACCTTTGATAATTGAGTATAGTAAGTTTGCTTAAGGGCCAAATTTTATGTGACAGGAAGCAAATCTAATATGAAGAGAAATGCTGTATTATTGTGTAAAGGTATGACCACGTAGCTGAAAATGACGGAACAAGTACAATTATAGGACAGCAGTGCCCTCTGTCTACACCTATGTCTAGTTACAGGTTAATGTATTAGGATTGCCACAAACAGTCAACACGTTTAGAACAGTGGTGGTCATCTTTTTGATGTAGGGGGCTTCAAATGGGCCCTTGACATCACCAAAGAGTGCTGCATTATATTCAGTGCTACAATGCTACATAACGTTCGAAACTACAGATATGCAACAGGAGATGGTCAGACACTAAGGACATATTAAAAAAGATGGTTAGAAACTGTGAATGTTATAGGGTTTGGGACCCTGAGCACCACTCCAAGTAGCCTTTTGGCCCACTTCGGTGACTTTCTACACTTGGGTGCCAGCGTCTATGGTACCCACCCAAGCCTCATATACAAAGTATAGTTGAAAGAACCACTCCTTAATAGTCCATGCACCGACTCAAGATAGAAAGTGGCCTCCACCTAGGTTCCTTCAAGGCCATGCCCCCCCAATGCGTTTTGCCACCCCCAGTCATAGGACATGATTTAGAAGACAGTCAAAGACTGTAAACACATTACATGAGACAATTAAAGATCTCAGCTATTGCAGCCCTTTAACAAATCAATGCTTCCACGTTTGTGGTCCCTATTGCTCCCTCAAAAAATAATTTGTATAATTACAGATCAGAGTTAAAAAACAAAAGGAAATGGATGGCTAGCTATTTAACCAATAGATCATAACCCTATGAGAAAATATTTCCTTTATTAGCCTGAGTAAGCAATTAAGTAAAGGAAACACCGGCTACTGTCTACAGAGAGCCTAAAGATCCCACACAATAAGTGCCACCGGGCCACATGCGGAACATCCGCTCACCATTTGGGCACCGGAGCCTTGGAATTTTTGAGGGGAGATTTCTGTCAGTAGTTTTCGATGCAGAGCTCCAGCAGAGAGTAAGATGCCTTCCTCTAAAGCCCCTCTCATACTACCCCTTCCTGTAATTCTACAACCTCCTTCACACCATCAATCTGTAAACCTTTTTGGCTTGGTTCACTTTTTACAGCCAAATGGGGATTTTGTATTGAAACATCACACAGTAACCGCAAGCAAAGTGTTGGGCTCACAGTTGCAGTGTGGCCCCATTGACTTCAAAAAGCTAGTTTGACATCTGCCAGTTAAACTTGTCATGGCCAGGGCATGCATACAACCCCCCTTTCTGGCTGCCATGTCTGATTTGAGCTGGGGAGGTAAAAACACAGATCAACTAGCTGTTATTTTCTGCCTCTGTGAAAGAGCCCTAAATAAACCTTCCATGAATGGGTTAGTTCGCCTTTACCTTTACCTATGCAGGTAAGGCGCATCTGTACAGTATATAAAAATAGACTGTGCAGCTTTGAATAAAATGTAATAATGCCATTGCTATAAGTGTGGGCCATTTATGTACCTCATTAAGGCTGGATTCACACCTATGCATTTTTAGTGCATTTTGCAGATTTGCACTACAGAACGTGTTCCATAGGAAACCATGTTAAATGGGCTGCAGTGCAAATTTGCAAAATGCAAAAGGCAATAAAAATGCATAGATGTGAATCCAGCCTTTAAGCCTAACTGGAAATCTTCCAGGACATTGCTACCCTCACCATTACAGGAGTGAGCTTTCACTACATTACTTTACAAAAGTGCTCGTGAGGGGGTTGAATCAGAGAAAGAGCTCACTCCTGTGATAGTGAAGGTGAACAGTAACAGCTGGGCCTCTTTTAGAAACATCCTGGGAGTTTTACAGTCAGGCTTTATAATATATGTAAGTGGCCTACACCTATAACAAGAGCATTATTCAATGTTGGTCAAAGCTGCACAGCTTGTTTCAACCACTTGCCAACCGCCCACCGTGGCTTGACGGCGGCAAAGTGGCTCGTTATCGCAAACTGCCGTCACCTGACGGCGGCCGCGATAACTAGTATTGTGAGCGCGTGCACCGCCGGAAGCACGCTTGAGCGCTCACTGTGTTCTGTGGGGGGGGGGGCAGGGAGCGGGTAGGGTGGACTCGATCTCCGCCAGCTACCCGCGATGCCCCCCCCCCCGCAGTGAGAGAACAGAGGGGGAAGGGATGTGATCACAGGCTTCCTGTATATGAAAGCCATGATCACTCCCCTCCCCCTGCCAGCCCAGCCCCCATTCAGTTAAAACACACTGAGGGAACACAGTTAACCCTTAGAGCTCCCCCTTCAGGTTAGCCCCTTAACTGCCAATGGCATTTACACAGTAATCAGTGCATTTTCATAGCACTGATCGCTTTATAAATGCCAATGGTCCCAAAAAAGTGTCAAAATGGTCCGACATGTCCACTGCAATATTGCTATACTGCTAAACATCGCAGATTGCTGCCATTACTAGTAAAAAATAAAAATCCCATAAATGAATTCTCATCATTCGTAAACGCAGCAACTTTTGCGCAAACCAATCAATAAACACCAATTGCGATTTTTTTTTTTTACCATATGAGGAAGAATATAAATCGGTCAAAACCGATGAAAAAAATGTTTTTTTTATTTGTATTTTAGCAAAAAGTAAGAAAAATTTTTTTTGCAAAATTCTCGCTCTTTTTTTGTTCAAAGCGGCGATCAGAAATGGCGCAGAGGGGATCAAATACCACCAAAATAAAACTCTATTTCATTTGGGTACAATGTCGCACGTCCGCGCAATTGTCAGTTAAAGCAACGCAGTAACGAATCTCAAAAAGTGCTCTGGTCCTAAATGGGGAAATCCTTCTGGGGCTGAAGTGGTTAATATCCCTTATCTGCATAGGCATTTTTTTGGTAAAGGTAAACTATGCCTTAAAGCCAAACACTTCTTTTTTTTTTTCAGTTAGAGTTGAGAAGACTTAAATGTTGTGTCTGACAGTGATTTTTGTTTGTGACCCCACTGGGAAGATTTTCTTCACTTCCTGTGATTGTAATTGTGTCAGTAGTTCGAAATTTCTCATTATTTCATGTCCTGACAGGAAGTGAGGGAAAACCTTTCCAATATGGACACGAGCAATAATGAAACATGTTAGAGGTCACAGCCCTTCCCTACTTTTTCTGAAAGGAACAAAAAAAATGGCTAATGTTGGGCTTTACAAAAGACCTTACCTGCATGGTCAATGCTTCTGCATCTTAATCCTCTACCCCAAAGACTACACTTTTTGAAAATTGCTGGTGACCTAAACCCAGAACTGGAACCTCTCGTTTTCCAACTTTGCAGTTCTTGTCTTATCAATATTTTCCCATGTTAAAGTTTGACTGTAAATGATGATTTAGTAATGCTGTGCAATTATGTAGATAGCGTCACCCAGATTACCTATTACCATGGCCTGTAAAATGTATAATGTCATTAAGGCATGTACAATACAATGTCATAAAGGTGTGTCAAGTATAAGATATATATACAATGTCCACCGACATTTCTCTTTTTTCCTTTACATGTAGGATATACTGTGACTCATTGTTATATTATGTGTACAGAAGATACGGTAGAGATAAAACATGATCAGTAGTTTCTAAGAAAAGACCTTAATTATGTCATTTTATATATCAATATTTAAATTTCACTGCTAATGACGACTAACAAATGTGTTTCTGTTCCTTGGATGGCTGACTCAGAATGGCAGGGCTAAATTACTTTAGATTTGGATTTTCAAGGTTTGAGCAGAGCAATTGTGGTGAAGTTCACTAGAGTTGTCATTATATTATATATTGTCAGTGTACAATCTACTAAATTTAGACAGAATTGCACAGACTAATATTAATAGGCATGTGGGCTCATGTAATATCCAGTGTAATCACAGCATGTGAATGAGGTTTTATGAAACAAATACATTCTAAAGCTGGTTTGTAAAAACTATTTGTTAGTGCAAAGTTATCTATCAGATACTATAAGCATTGAATGGACTGTGTTGGTGGCTCCTTGCAGTACACACTTATCAGTAATCATGAGGCTGCACAGAGGTTGCATAACGAAACTATAGCACTCCCTCCTTTGATCTGAGTTTCTTACATTTTACTGTAAGATATTTTTATCTTTATGCCATTCATCTGTAACTGTGATAGCAGATTATAAAGTATGTGCGCACAGCTTAAACGAACCTGCCACCTTGCCCATGCAGGTCAAAGGGACATTGCATTTGCAAAGGAGCCCTATTGATCCCACAATATTCACCTTCCCAGCACTCACCCACTGCTCCTTCTTCTGTTGATAGAATCCCCCATGTCGGCTGGTGTCAGACATACAATTTACATCACTCCCTCTATTATGTGGCAGTACTCTGACCTAGTAATTGGCTGTTAGACTTGAGCACTGTCACATGGGAGGAGGTCACCTGCTCCTCACAAGCTGTGATTGAGGAACATGCAATAGGGGAGCACTGGCAAGGTGACTATCCATGGGTTGGGGGAACCCCTTGACAATGTCCTGAAAAGGCAAGGCGATTGTGTCTCTCTAACACACAAAAGTCAAGTGTATCAATAACCTAAGTAATTGGATGTGTGATGTCATATGACTTTTTAAGAGTTAGATATTGTGGTTCTGCTAGGGGAGATATCATGCTCCTGGGGAATTTAACATACACTATATTGTCAAAAGTATTGGTACACCTGCCTTTACACGCACATGAACTTTAATGGCATTCCAGTCTAAGTCTGTTGGGTTCAATATTGAGTTGGCCCACCCTTTGTAGCTATAACTGCTTCAAATCTTCTGGGCAGGCTGTCCACAAGGTTTATGAGTGTGTCTATGGGAAAGTTTGACCATTCTTCCAGAAGCGTATTTGTGAGGTCAGGCACTGATGTTGGATGAGAAGGCCTGGCTCACAGTCTCTGCTCTAATTCATCCCAAAGGTGTTCTATCTGGACTTTGTGCAGGCCAGTCAAGTTCCTCCACCCCAAACTCGCTCATCCACACTATATTGCCAAAAGTATTGGGCCACCCCCCATATCATTTAATGGAGGGGGGATTATGGTGTGGGGTTGTTTTTCAGGGGTTGGGCTTTGTCCCTTAGTTCCAGTGAAGGGAACTCTTAAAGCGTCAGCATACCAAGACATTTTGGACAATTTCATGCTCCTAACTTTGTGGGAACAGCTTGGAGATGGACCCTTCCTGTTCCAACATGACTGCGCACCAGTGCACAAAGCAAGGTCCATAAAGACATGGATGAGCGAGTTTGGGGTGGAAGAACTTGACTGCACAGAGTCCTGACCTCAACCTGATAGAACACCTTTGGGATGAATTAGAGTGGAGACTGCGAGCCAGGGCTTCTCATCCATTCTGAAACAAGGAGTGGGAATGCGGCTTGGCTGATACACACCCAAGTGGGAGGCTTCCTGCAACCAAGGAAGGGAGTAGTCCCTGTACTGTCCCCACTCTTCTGGAACCTTTTCCTACCTCTGACCACTCACCCGGACAGATGAGGAACGAGTCCCTACACTAACCACTTGCAAACTGTACGTCAAACCCAGGAACCAATGTCTTATATAGACACTGCCCTGACCCAAGATGGCCACCAAGGTAACGAGGGGCACCAGTGTTCAATCAGACAACTATTCCCCTGATGACTACAAGAAATTATAGAGGAACCAAGTTCCTCATGACTTCCATTCCCTTCTGCATTACTGTTTCAGTCAAGTCCCACCTACAGTGGAGAATACAGACTGCACCTGCCTGCAAGTGGAATGTAACATACAGCACAATTTACAAACTGCAGCAGTTTGAAGTGAATTGATCAAAGGTATGTACTGTAACATATTGCACAGCAGACAAAGTGAACCAAAGTGGTGTATGTAATGTGCAACAAGCATGCAGAACAGTATAGTCTAGAGCAGTGGTCTACAAACTGTGCCCCAGGGGCTGGGTGTGGCCCTTTACTTGCCTTTATCCAGGCCCTTGGGGCACTTTCCTCCCACTGATGCAAGGCTCTATTCCTCCCACTGACACCAACAATGGGGCACCATTCCTCCCACTGACACCAATGATCAGGCACTATTCCTCTCCCTAATGCCAAGGCTGCATGGTTTACTCCCACTGATGCCTGGTCAATTTATTCTCCCAGTGCTCGTAGTCTGCCCCCCCCCTCCCCTAATGTTTGAAGGACAGCAAACTGGCCCTTTGTTTAGAAATTTTGGAGGCCCCTGGTCTAGAGTATATGATGAATGGCACAGTCTACTTAGTGCAACAGTGTGAAATATGTAATGCACAAGAACTGTATAGTATATAATATAGAACACAGTGCGCAACATAATGCCATACTTGCCTCACATATGGCATGTTAAACTCAGTGCAGGTCCTTCAGCACCATTAGATAACAGTAGGTTCCCTGTTTCTCAAAACATGTCCTTGGAGTCACACTGATATGCCTATGGCAATTCCTTTTAGTCTTAGTGGGAACATAAGCATGCCCCCAAGACTATTTTTCATTAAAGAATATGTAGTGTAAGCTAAGGATACTTTAAACTTTATTACAGTGGGGTTTTTATCTCAGTCTCGATAAGTGTAAACATGTGGATTAAGAACTGGTTTTCACATAACAAAATTCTGGTCCTTCTACTATTTAGAAGAATGCAGCTCTGCTGGGAAATTCTGCAAGGGCATTCCGTAATTTAATTTATGCAAAACCACTCCATTTTCTGGGTCGGGCAGTAGTCTGTTTTCATAGAACGAGGAAACAGACACTGAACCGGTAAACATTGAACAGATAGAAATTTGGAATATTTGTGCTTTGTTGTAGATGTAAATGCCCTCAATCCATTACTTGGAGACAATTCATTTTTGTTCCTCATTCCTCCTCAACTGGCTTACATTTAGTACTTTACAAGAAACTATAAAAATAAAAATAATATTTCATTTATTTGTATAGCCCAAACCTTTTAAATGCAGCTGAACGAGTTTCTTAAGTGCACGTCTAATATGACTATTATTGTTCTTTCTATAATTTAAAACAGTCTCCAGGATCCTTTGTAGATAGAGTCCCACGGGAAGCTTTTTTATCCCTGTTTGAGCCACGATAAAGGGGGATACGTGACATCTACCATTTAACTTCCTGCTGTCCTCATTTTATCAGCAATAAATAATTATGGACGATTGTGCTGGCTTTAGTTGAATCCGCATTCAGACATTTCAGCAGGGACCAGCCAAATTTGGATTAATGTATCCCACTCAGCAGAAGTCGATCTAAGGATTGACTTATGTTGAACGGGACTGGTGGAAAACATTTCTCGATCAGCCACATGCAGCCACTGATCAGTGTATTCTGACAGCGGAGAAGGTTGAGCATTAAGGAAGCAGTGGCAGACTGATAATCTTAGCAGACTGAGTCCTCCTCCTATCAGATGTTCCACATCAGGGCATCTGTCAAATAGGAATGCTGGAAAATATTTGTAGATCAGCAAGTAACAACAAGTAGAAATAGGGGAATAAGATATTGTCCTTACATACTGTATTTAATAGATTTAATAGAGAGGCAGAACGGGGAACTGCCAATGTATACACAGCAGTTCCCCGTTCTGTCAGGGGACATAACAGAGATCTACTGATCCCTGTAATTGGGATCAGTCAGATCTGTTATGTCCCTGCCAGCCCAGCCCCCAGACAGTAAGAACACAGTGAAGCAACACATTTAACCCCTTGTTCACCCCTTAGTGTTATCAATATACGCTTATTGGGATTTTTTTTACCAAAAATATGTAGAAGAATATACATCGGCCTAAACTGATGAATACATTTTTTTTAATATATTTTTTTGTATATGTATTATAGCAAAAAGTAAAAAAAAATGTTCTTTTTTCAAAATTGTCACTCATTTTTTGTTTACAGCGCAAAAAATAAAAGCCATGTCAAATACCACCAAAAGAAAGGTCTGTTTATGGGAAAAAAAGGACATCAATTTAGTTTAGGTACAATGTTGCATGACTGCGCAATTGTAATTCAAAATGCGACAGAGCTGAAAGCTGAAAATTGGTCTGGGCAGGAGGGGGGCTTAAGTGCCCAGTATGTAAGTAGTTAATCTACCTTAACAAATGATCCCCAAACATTATGTACACATTAGTGCATGAAAATATTCCAAAAATGTTACCACAGTATACCAGTATTCATATATATATGCCTACACTATAAAGATGTCAGATCACAAAGAAGTGCCCGTCCACAGGATGGCTATAAGTACACTTTAATTTGAAACAAGTCCTGTTAAACAGTCACTTTACCTTTGATATAAATCTTTTAACCTTTTATGGCATTTACAAACCATTATGTGGATACATTATGAGTCATGAAAAGATGAATCTTTCTGACCCTTTTGGAATAACAAATCACTTTAGTTTGATGACTTACTCTCACAAGTGAAAAGCATATTTTGCAGCAGTCTTGTTTTACTTGTCCCCTTAAAGGGGATTTCCATAGCTCCTAATGATTCAAATCATATAAAATCTCAGTGCACTGTCTCTGAGTATATGCCAAACAGATTAAAAGACCATGACGAGAAGGCCTGGCTCACAGTCCCCACTCTAATTCATCCCAAAGGTGTTCTATCGGGTTGAAGTCAGGATTGGGACGTCTGGTGCGCAGTCATGTTAGAACAGGAAGGGGCCTTCCCCAAACTGTTCCCACAAAGTTGGGAGCATGAAATTGTCCAAAATGTCTTGGTATGCTGATGCCTTGAGAGTTCCTTTCACTGGAACTAAGGGGCCGAGCTCAACCCCTGCAAATCAACCCCACACCATAATCCCCCCTCCACCAAATGATTTGGACCAGTGCACAAAGCAAGGTCCATAAAGACATGGATGATCGAGTTTGGAGTGGAGGAACTTGACTGGCCTGCACAGAGTCCTGACCTCAACCCAATAGAACACCTTTGGGATGAATAAGAGCGGATACTGCAAGCCAGGCCTTCTTGTCCACATCAGTGTCTGACCTCACAAATGCGCTTCTGGAAGAATGGTCAAACATTCCCAGAGACACACTCCTAAACCTTGTGGACAGCCTTCCCAGAAGAGTTGAAGCTGTTATAGCTGCAAAGGGTGGGCCAACTCAATATTGAACCCTATGAACTAAGACTGGGATGCCATTAAAGTTCATGTGTATAAAGGCAGGCGTCCCAATAGTTGTGACAATATAGTGTATTTTTTTAGTGTTGAATCATGTATGCATTTATTGGTGAAATTTTACTGCTTGTGCTAATAAAAGGTATTTTTTTAGCAAGGACATATGTCGGGTGAGTACCTTTCTATCTTGCACATGACTACTGTGAGAGTGAGAGGTTTATCAAAGATTTTGGTTCTTTCTCCCTGCTGTCCCATTATTGCTAATGTACCATAGGTGTGCACAGCCTATTGCAATAGGCTCCATGCACACTGTAGCTGATAAACCATAGCTTTTGGGCGTTTGGGCATTTTTTTAACAGCCTATAATTGCCCCTCTATGTTATCCTATGTGTCTATGCACACATGGACGTTAAATGTCGTTTATCAGCAGTGTTGTTTATGGGCTATCTGAATGCCCTAAAATTGCTTTCCAGAGTAGTTCTTCTGACCATAAAAAACGCTGATAAACGCTCAAAAACGTTGCTCACCAGCATTTTTGGTCGTTTGGATCCACTGAGAAAAAAACCCCACTAACGCTCGAAAACGCGAGTGCATTAACGCTGATGAAAGTTGAAAGACTCACTACAAAGCTACTGACGTTTTTAGATCGTTTTTTTTTTAATGTCCAGTGTGCATGGAACTTCAGGGTGTGTACCTCAAACTTCAAACACACGTGTGTGTGCATGTGTATACAGTATCTCACAAAATGAGTACACCCCTCACATTTTTGAAAATATTTTATTTTATCTTTTCATGTGACAACGCTGAAGAAATGACACTTTACTACAATGTAAAGTAGTGAGTGTACAGCTTGTATAACAGTGTCAATTTGTTGTTCCCTCAAAATTACTCAACACACAGCCATTAATGTCTAAACCGCTGGCAACAAAAGTGAGTACACCCCTAAGTGAAAATGTCCAAATTGGGACCAATTAGCCATTTTCCCTCCCCGGTGTCATGTGACTCGTGTTACAAGGTCTCAGGTATGAATGGGGAGCAGATGTGTTAAATTTGGTGTTATCGCTCTCACTCTCTCATACTGGTCACTGGAAGTTCAACATGGCACCTCGTGGCAAAGAACTCTCAGAGGATCTGAAAAAAAGAAGTGTTGCTCTACATAAAGATGGCCTAGGCTATAAGAAGATTGCCAAGACCCTGAAACTGATCTGCAGCACCGGGGCCAAGACCATACACTGGTTTAGCAGGACAGGTTCTACTCAGAACAGGCCTCGCCATGGTTTACTTAAGAAGTTGAGTGCACATGCTCAACGTCGTATCCAGAGGTTGTCTTTGGGAAATAGACGTATGAGTGCTGTCAGCATTGCTGCAGAGGTTGAAGGGGTGGGGGGGGGGGTCAGCCTGTCAGTGCTCAGACCATACGCCACACACTGCATCAAATTGGTCTGTATGGCTGTCATCCCAGAAAGAAGCCTCTTCTAAAGATGATGCACAAGAAAGCCTGCAAACAGTTTGCTGAAGACAAGCAGACTAAGGACCAGGATTACTGGAACCATGTCCTGTGGTCTGATGACACCAAGATAAACTTATATGGTACAGATGGTGTCGAGCGTGTGTGGAGGCAACCAGATGAGGAGTACAAAGACAACTGTGTCTTGCCTACAGTCAAGCATGGTGATGGGAATATCATGGTCTAGGGCTGCATGAGTGCTGCTGGCACTGGGGGGCTACAGTTCATTGAGAGAACCATGAATGCCAACATGTACTGTGACATACTGAAGCAGAGCATGATCCCCTCCCTTCAGAGACTGGGCCGCATGGCAGTATTCCAACATGATAATGACCCCAAACACACTTCCAAGACAATCACTGCCTTGCTAAAGAAGCTGAGGGTAAAGGTGATGGACTGGCCAAGCACGTCTCCAGACTTAAACCCTATTGAGCATTTGTGGAGCATCCTCAAATGGAGGGTGGAGGAGCACAAGGTCTCTAACTTCCACCAGCTCCATGATGTTGTCATGGAGGAGTGGACGAGGACTTCAGTGGTAACCTGTGAAGCTCTGGTGAACTCCATGCCCAAGAGAGTTAAGGCAGTGCTGGAATAATGGTGGCCACAAAAAATATTGACACTTTGGGCCCAATTTGGACATTTTCACTTAGGGGTGTACTCACTTTTGTTGCCAGCGGTTTAGACATTAATGGCTGTGTCTGTTGAGTTATTTTGAGGGGGCAGCAAATTTACACTGTTATACAAGCTGTGCACTCACTACTTTACGTTGAGGCTAAGTGTAATTTCTTCAGTGTTGTCACATGAAAAGATATAATAAAATATTTACAAAAATGTAAGGGGTGTACTCACTTTTGTGAGATACTGTATATACTGTATAGTGTCCGTAGAGCAGTGGACAGTGTCAGTAGGGCAAGGATTGGTGTCAGCGTGGCAGTTGATGGTGTCATTAGTTTTTATTTTTATTCGGTTTTTAGAATTTATATTTTTTTTTTTACAAATTTTTTTAGTGGGTTTTGGTGAAATATGAGGGGTTTAAACAGGGGAAATCTGCGCCACACAGGGCGATTAGGGTGCACAAGACAATAATTTATGTTATTTACTAAAAATTATTGTAAGCCAGTCAATCTTTTTTTCCATAAGCAATGGAAATGATCAAGGGTATTTCCCTAATACACATAAAATCATTAGTTGTTTTATTCTGTTATTATTCGCTAAATGAATGAAGGATTAAAATATCAGAGAAAGAAGGGGATTTCATGTTTTTTTTTTCAACATGCATAAACCCGGCAGGCTAAATTCACGTCAGTGCTTTTTGGTTGAAATTAAATGCTTTGTTATAGGTTATTGAGTTAGGGTCCTTTCACACGGGCATTCCGTTCAGGTCCGTCCATCTGTTCTGGTGGACCTGAACGGATTCCCCATTCTCCTCTATGGAGTGGCGGATGTCAGTGACTGGGGACCGGATCAGATGATAACAGACAGGCGGTCCGTTGTCATTGGATTTCCCACAGTTTGCAGAGATGGATCTGTCATCCATCTGCTCATCCCCGCTGAGCAGAAACAAACAGACAGCCCCATGTGAAAGGGGCCTTACTGAGTCACAGAGCACCATAAAAAAAATTTTTGTCCTAGGCACCCGAAGGTGCTGTGAGCAATTCCAGGCAACAAGTGAAACAAAACTGTGATTTATTGATGCTATCTAGCAAACACTGCAACTGTGCTAAAACTGGAATGCTCACTTGATTAACCTTAACCACTCAACGCCAGGGGACGTACGTCAACCAAACTTGTGGTGGCTTTACTAGGATAATATTTTCTTAGCAGCTAAACTGATAGGTGATCCCCCCCCCCCCCCGTGATTCATCGTGGTAAAATCGCGCAAACAGAATTGTAGGACGCCTGTCGCCCAAAAGAAGTACAAAAACATATTTTGGGCAACAGGTGTCCCATGATTCTGCTTGTGCGATATTACCATGATCCGGAACGGCAAGATGTGAACGGAGCCTAAATAACATCTGCAGGATTAAAAATTACTTTTGAATTTGCATGTTAGACATTATATATGATTTTAGTGACTGGTAGGGATGAGCCAAACCCCCCCCCCCAGTACAGTTCGCAGCAGAACACCGCAAACGGGCAATAAATTAGTGCGAATACAATGGGACTCAAACAGGAAAAATCAAAAGTGCTCATTTTAAAGGCTTATATGCAAGTTCTTGCCATAAAAAGTGTATGGGGACCAGGGTCCTGCCCTAGGGGACATGTATCAATGCAAAAAGAGTTTTTTAAAACAATTTTTCAGGAGCAGTGATTTTAATAATGCTGAAAGTGAAAAAAAAATTAAATATTCTTTTGAATATCATAAAATGGCACTTGTAAAGGAAAAATTGTCATTTAAAAATCGCTCACGGCTGTAATGTATTGCTGGCTCCCAGCAATATAGATCAAAATTTGCGTGGGGGTCCCCCCCCCCAAATCCAAACCAGGCCCTTTTTTTAACATTTTGTCACGGGGTTCCCCTTAACCACTTCAATACACTGTTATATATATACTACACTGACTGCACCATATAGTCTGAATTGTATTATATATACTACGGGGACTGCACTCTATAAGATTGTAATGACATTCCCCAATCAAACTGGTGCAGAAAAATTGGACCTTGGGTGTTGGTGGTGGTGGAAGAACACTGTAACCCCTTGCAGTTACTCTTGTTGGGCACAGGAACGGGCCCTGCAGTTGTAATTTATTTTAAAAATTGTAATGAAATGCCCCAGGCAAACAGGTGCAGAAAAATTGGACCTTGGGTGTTGGTGGTGACAGAACACTGTAAACCCTCATACTTACTCTCATTGGGTGCAGGAACGGGCCCTGCAGTTGTAATTTATTTTAAGAATTGTAATGACATGCCCCAGTCAAACAGGTGCAGAAAAATTGGGCCTTGGATGTTGGTGGTGGCAGAACACTGTAAACCCTCGCAGTTACTCTTGTTGGGCGCAGGAACTGACCCCGCTGTTGTAATTTATTTTTCAAATTGTAATGACATGCCCCAGTCAAACTGGTGCAGAAAAACTGGGCCTTGGGTGTTGGTGGTGGCAGAACACTATAAACCCTTGCAGTTACTTTCGTTGGGCGCAGGAATGGGCCCTGCTGTGAAAACATTTTTTAAAAATTGTTATGACTTGCCCCTGTAATACAGGTGAAGAATAATTGGGCCTTGGGTGTTGGTGGTGCCCTTAACCCAAAATATTGTTGGAAGCTAGCATCATCAGGATTCAGAAGGAATAAGATAGGCAACATAGGCAGTATTCAAGGGATCTCAGATCCCTAGCAAATTCAATCATTTGTATCAGCTTCAGGGGCTTGATAGCTGCTGGTCCAGGACTGATTAATTTTTATAAATGTGAGCATATCAATGGACTCTGTGGACAGGCGCACTCTTTGATCCATAACGAACCCTCCAGCAGCACTGAATGCCCGTTCAGAAAGCATGCTGGATGCAGGACAGGCCAGTAGCTCAATTGCATATTGAGCAAGTTCCGGCCAGTGGTCCATCCTCAAGACCCAGTAACTTCTCAATTGGAAAAGTCTCCAAGTCTGCTCTTGCCCCTAGATATTCCTGCACCACATGATGCAGACGCTGACGATGGTTGCTTGAACCTTTCAGCCCTGGGGGCTGAAGACTGAAAAATTGTTTAAAGGCATCGGTCACCTTCTCCACCGCTCTTCCTCTGACTGAAGGAAGCCTCAGAAACACTTTGTTCAGCAGCAGGAAATGGTAACCTCCCAGGGTCTGGAAAGGTGTTGCACAAATTTTTCTTTAAGCTATCCTGAAGATGTTTCATCCTCTGCTCGCTCTGCGAAGGCAGGATGAGCTCTGCAATTTTACCCTCGTGACATGGATCAAGAAGTGTTTCCAGCCAGTAATGATCCCTTGACACCACAAACCCTGGGGTCTTTTCGCAGGCTTTGCAGAATCAGGGAGGCCATGCACCGTAAGTCCGAGCAGACATGAGAGTCCTCTGGAACACTGAAGATGACATTGTCCGGAACTACCTCCTCCCAGCTGAGTACAGCTCCTTGGGTTTCTGGGGACTGAAAACTATCCCTTGAAGACTACCATGTGTTATCCTCTACATCCATGCTGACACAGTCCTCCTCCTCCTCTTCTTCCTTCTTCCTGTGTGTTTGGTGGCACTGCAGGAATGCTATCTGCATAAAGGGGGCCTTAAGATGAAAGGAAGTCCTCCTCTTCCTCCCTCTGTTCTGCCTCAAGTGCCCTATCCATGATTCCACAAAATGTGTGCTCCAGCAGGAAGACTAGAGGGACAGTGTCACTGATGCATGCATTGTCGCTGCTCACCATCCTTGTGGCATCCCCAAATGGTGACAGGACAGTGCATGCATCCTTGATCAGTAGCCAAACAAGCTCCCCTGAGGCTGTCCTGGTGCCATACTCACAGAGGTACTCATTGATGGCCCTCTGCTGTGGGTGCAGCTGCTGCAGCATTGCCAATGTTGAGTTCCACCTGGTGGGCATGTCGCAAATGAAGTGGTTGGTGGACAGGTTCAATTCCCGCTGAAGTCAGTCAGCCGAGCACTGGAATTATATGACTGGGGGAAATGACCATAGACTTTTCTGGTCTGCCTCAGAAAATCTGGTAAGCCTGGGCACCTGGTCAAGAAACGCTGCACCACCAAATTCAGGACGTGTGGCAAGCATGGAACATGTGCAAGGTATCCCTGTCGGAGGGCAGAGAGAAGGTTGGTGCCATTGTCGCATAAAACCATTCCTGGCTCAAGCTACCATGGTGTCAACCACCACTGAGTTTTCCCCCGCAGAGCTGACAGAATCTCTGCCCGTGTGTGGCTCCTGTCCCCTACACAGACCAACTCAAGCACTGCATGGCATCTTTTAGCCTGACTGCTTGCGTAGCCCCTAGAACGCTGCTGGTTCAGAGGACACTGCTGCAGAAGAGGCAAAAGAGGAATAAGAAGAGGAGGGGTGGAGGAAGCAGATGTGGCAGAAACAGCACCATTTTTTTGGAGGCATGGTGGTGGAACTAGCTCCAACACCGAACCCTGTCCTGCATCCTTCCCAGCTGCCAGCAGAGTTACCCAGTGCACTGTGAAGGAAAGGTAACGTCCCTGGCCATGTCTGCTGGACCATGAGTCAGCGGTAATATGAACTCTGTTGCTGACTGCCCTGTCCAAGGAGGCCAAAGCATTGCCTTCCACATGACAGCAGAGAGCTGGAATGGCCTTACGTGAAGAGAAATGTCTTTTTGGAACCTGCCACTGTGGTACAGCACATTCCACAAATTCACGAAAGGGGACAGAGACTACCAGCTGAAAAGGCAGCAGTTGGAGTACTAGCAATTTGGCCAAGCTAGCATTTAAACGCCGAGCATGTGGATGGCTGGGACAGTATTTTTTTTTACGGTTCAGCAATTGGGGTAGGGAAATTTGCCTGCTGACATCAACTGGTGGTATACTGCTAGCAGATTGGCTGCAAGTACTTGTGGCACCCTTTGCTAGACCTTCATTCCTCTCAGTGCAGGCTTTTCAGAGGACTGGAGGTATAGTAGGGACTGAGGTCACAGATGAGGAGCAAGGAGAAGTCTGCCTTGTTTTATGATGTGACTGTTGCTAACGGACTGCACGACAGGTCATCATATGTCTTGTCAAGCATGTAGTGCACAAGTGGCTGCTGTTCTGGCAGCGCTTGATCCACTACAGACATAGATTGCAAACCGCAATGGTGCGATCTACTGCACAAGTGTTGAAAAAAACTTGTGCAGTAGATCGCACCGTTGGAAGTCAGTGGGGAGTCATCAGTGCCCTGCACCTGTGGAACTCTGTGGTGTGATGCAATAGGGTGACTGCCCTTAAGCTGGCACCCAGAGGACATCCTGCCTCGTTGCAGTTGTGCCTCCTCCTCCTCACTTTCCTCCTCTCTTCTCTCAGGCAACCAAGTACAGTCAGTATCCTCATCATCCCCTCCCTCCTCGTCACTGGAGCAAACTTGGCAGTATGCTGCAGCTGGGGGAACATGACTGCTAGTTTCTTGTCCTTCTGTGGCACCCCCTCTCTCTAGGCTCAAGTTACTCCCTACCTCAACCTGGGAAACAACATCGGAGCCTTCAAATTGCTGCACATCCTACATCAGCATGTCACTATGGTCAAATAATTCTTGTGACTCCTCCGTGCATGATGGTGGGGCTATGGAAGCAGTAACTGTGGACAAGAAGCGGGTGGAATAGGCCACTTTGGCAGCTGCTTTGGAAGACAAACTTGTATGAGCCTGGGTGACAGAGGATGAGGATGGCTTAATTATCCACTCCACCAATTCTTCTGCATGGCTCAATAACATGGCCAACAGCAGAAAAAAAGAGCAAGCGTGACCCGCCTGCAGAGGATGAACCATGTCTGCCACCACCACTTTTCACTGTAGACACAGAGGCTTCTTGCCCTCTTTTAGTGGCCTGGGAGCATCTGCCTCTCCTTGGTGGCCTTCTGGACATGATGGGGATTTTTTTCAACAAGCACTAAACTGTATTATATACTGTACACTGCAGAATGCACTGTATATATAGTCTACACTGAATGCAGCATAAATATATATATATATATATATATATATATATATATATACATACATATACATATACACTATACTGTATATATATATTATTCTTATACTGCTTGAACGGACTCTATATACTATAATCTAAATTGACTGTATATACAG
>BLSH010064184.1:93266-149868 GCA_018402905.1 Glandirana rugosa
GTTCTGCTGGTGACGGAACGATTTTATCGACTCCCATTTCCACTACCTGACTGGTTTGTACAGAGGTCTGGATTTGGGATAACTCGTAGACACTCCGTAGGAGTTTGTCTTCCACCTTCTCGAGTTCCAGAGATTTTAGGTGGTTGAGGTACTACAGCAGTACCTCCTCACCTTCTCCTTTTGTAAATATTTTATTATATCTTTTCATGTGACAACACTGAAGAAATGACACTTTGCTACAATGTAAAGTAGTGAGTGTACAGCTTGTATAACAGTGTACATTTGCTGGCCCCTCAAAATAACTCAATACACAGCCATTAATGTCTAAACCGCTGGCAACAAAAGTGAGTACACCCCTAAGTGAAAATGTCCGAATTGGGCCCAAAATGTCAATATTTTGTGTGGCCACCATTATTTTCCAGCACTGCCTTAACCTTCTTGGGTATGGAGTTCACCAGAGCTTCACAGGATGCCACTGGAGTCCTCTTCCACTCCTCCATGACGACATCATGGAGTTGGTGGATTTTAGAGACCTTGAGCTCTTCCACCTTCTGTTTGAGGATGCCTCACAGATGCTCAATAGGGTTTAGGTCTGGAGACATGTTTGGTCAGTCCATCACCTTTACCCTCAGCTATTTTAGCAAGGCAGTGGTCGTCTTGGAGGTGTGTTTGGGCCTTTATCATGTTGGAATACTGCCATGCAGCCCAGTCTCTGGAGGGAGGGGATCATGCTCTGCTTCCATATGTTGCAGTGCATGTTGGCATTCACGATTCCCTCAATGAACTGTAGCTCCCCAGTGGTGGCAGCACTCATGCAGCCCCAGACCATGACACTCCGACCACCATGCTTGACTGTAGACAAGACACACTTGTCTTTGTACTCCTCACCTGGTTACCACCACACACGCTTAATACCATCTGAACAAAATACGTTTATCTTAGTCTCATCAGACCACAGGACATGGTTGCAGTAACCCATGTCCTTAGTCTGCTTGTCTTCAGCAAACTATTTGTGGGCTTTCTTGTGCATCTTCTTTAGAATAGGCTTCCTTCTGGGACAACAGCAATGCAGACCAATGTGAAGTAGTGTTTGGCATATGGTCTGAGCTCTGACAGGCTGACCCCCCACCCCTTCAACCTCTGCATCAATGCTGGCAGCACTCATACGTCTATTTCCCAAAGGCAACCTCTGAATATGACACTGAGCACGTGCATGCAACTTCTTTGAGCGACCATGGTGAGGCCTGTTCTCTGAGTGGAACCTGTCCTGTTAAACCGCTGTATGTTCTTGGCCACCGTGCTGCAGCTCAGTTTCAGGGTCTTGGCAATCTTGTTATAGCCTAGGCCATCTTTATGTAGAGCAACAATTCTTCCTCAGAGAGTTCTTTGCCACGAGGTGTCATGTTGAACTTCCAGCGACCAGTATGAGAGTGATAACACCAAATTTAGCACACCTGCTCCCCATTCACACCTGAGACCTTGTAACACTAACGAGTCATATGACACCGGGGAGGGAAAATGGCTAATTGGGCCCAATTTGAGAATTTTCACTTAGGGGTGTACTCACTTTTGTTTCCAGTGGTTTAGGCATTAATGGCTGTGTGTTCAGTTATTTTGAGGGGACAGCAAATTTACACTGTTATATATGCTGTACACTCAATACTTTACATTGTAGCAAAGTGTCATTTCTTCAGTGTTGTCACATGAAAAGATATAATAAAATATTCACAAAAATGTGAGGGGTGTACTCACTTTTGTGTCACACTTACACCCCCTTCCTACCCAGACCTATTTTCAGCTTTCAGTGCTATCACACTTTGAATACCAATTACTCAGTCATGCAACACTGTACCCAAACAAAATATTTATAATTTTTTTCACACAAATAGAGCTTTCTTTTGGTGGTATTTAATCACCTCTGTTTTTTTTATTTTTTGCGACGTAAGTGAAAAAAGAGCGAAAATTTTGCAAAAAAACAACTTAAGTAATTTTTGTTCATAAATTTGGGCCAAAACCTATACTGCTACATATCTTTGGTAAAAAAATAGCCCAAATAAGTGTATATTATTTGGTCTGTGTGAAAGTTATAGCGTCTACAAGTTATGGTGCCAATCATTGAAAATTGATCACACCTGATGTACTGACAGCCTATATAATTTCTTGAGGCCCTGAAATGTCAGGAAAATACAAATACCCCCCAAATGACCCCTTTTTGAAAAGCAGACAGTCCAAGGTATTTAGTAAGAGGCATGGCAAGTTTTTTGAAGGTATATTTTTTTCCTGCATTTCTTGGGAAAATTAAGATTTTTTTTTTTTTTTTTTTTAATACAAAATTGTCATAACAAGTAGTTATTTCTCATACACAGCATATGCATACTCCCAACTACACCTCAAAATACATTCTACACTTTTGAAGGACCTGGAGCACCAGGACAATGGAATTACCTACAAAATGACCCCATTTTGGAAAGCAAACACCCCAATGTACATTCTATGGGGCATCATGAGTCTTTTGAAAGGTTAATTTTTTTCCACAAGTCTTTGAAAAATGCAGAAAGAAAATGAAAACTCTTCTATTTTTACACAAAATGGTCAATTTATAAGATATTTCTAACACATAGCATGTACATAGCAAAAATTACACCCAAAATTACATTCTGCTACTTATCCCGAGTATGGCAATACCACATGTGTGAGACTTTTACACAGCCTGGCCACATACAGAGGTCCAACATGCAGGGAGCACCATCAGGCATTCTAGGAGCATAAATGACACATAAAATATCCTGATGACCTACACAGCCTGGCCACATAGAGAGGTGCAACATTGAAGTAGTACATTCAGGCATTCTAGGAGCATAAATTACACATCTAATTTCATTTCTACCTATCACACTTTTGAAGGTCCTGGAGCACCAGGACAGTGGAATTACCCACAAAATGACCCCGTTTTGTAAAGAAAACACCCCAATGTATATTTTCTGAGGCATGGGCTGCAGATAGGTACTCGGGTACACTGATGGGCTGCAGATAGGTACTCTGGTACCCTGATGGGCTGGAGACAGGTACTGGGGTACTCTGATGGACTGGTAAAAGGTACTTGGGTACTCTGATGGGCTGGTAAAAGATACTCGGGTACTCTGGTGGGCTGGTAAAAGGCACTCAGATTTGCTGGTGACAGGTACTCGGGTACTCTAATGGGCTGGTGACAGGTACTCGGGTACTCTGATGGGCTGGTGACAGGTCCTCAGTTACTCTGATGGGTTGGTGACAGGTACTCGGGTACTCTGATGGGCTGGTGACAGGTACTTGGGTACTCTGATGGGCTGGTGACAGGTACTCGGGTACTCAGATAGGTTGGTGACAGTTACTTGGGTGCTCAGATGGGTTGGTGACAGGTACTCGGGTACTCAGATGGGTTGGTGACAGGTACTCGGGTACTATGATGGGCTGGTGACAGGTACTCGGTTACTCTGATGGGCTGTTGACAGGTACTCGGGTACTCAAATGGGCTGGTGACAGGTACTCAGGTACTCAGATGGCTTGGTGACAGGTACTCAGATGGGCTGTGACAGGTACTTTGATGGGCTGTGACAGGTACTTTGATGGGGTGGTGACAGGTACTCTTTATGACTGGGGGAGGGAAATCAGTGTGCTTGGTGTACACAGTAAGCGGTAAGCTGTTACCGCAATCTCCTTCTCACACACGATCGGAGGAGAACCCGGTAACAGCTTGTTACCGCGGTTTGTTGACATTCTGTGACTGGCTGTGATTGGACACAGACGGTCACGTTGTAAAGAGGCAATTTAATTGGCTCTTTACAGTGACTGGGAATGGGCTGTGTCAGGGTGACGAGCCTCTTCCCCGGTCGCCGCTCGTACGAGCGCCGTGCATGAGTTCATTGCATGTGGACATGTGATAAAGAGCCATTTTCTATTGGCTCTTTACACTGATTGGGGATGGGCTGTGTCCGAGGGACAGGCCTCATCCCCGATTGCCACGATGTGGGCCCCGAGGGCCCTCAGGAGCTGCGAAAATGGGCGGACATTATATGATGTCCACCCAGGATGGGGAGTGCACCTTACCGGCGTCATTTTGCGATACACCGGTAAGGAAGTGGGTAAAAGAATTTTTAATTTTTATTGTTGCACAAGAATTATTAAAATCACTACTCCTGAAAAAAAAAAAAAGATTGTTTTTTTAAAAAAATGTTTACATTGATACATGTCCCCCAGGGCAATGCCCCCATACCCCTTTTATGGGCAATAACTTGAATATAAGCTTTCAATGGGCACTTTTGATTTTTTTTGTTTGGCTCCTATAGACTTCAATGGGGTTTGCTGTTCGGGTTAGAATTTTTCCCCTGTTCGCAAGTTTGGGTGATCAGCCCATCTCTATTTACCTGCTCTCCTCTTCTTCTAGGGTCCCCCGCTGGCGCTCCAGGACCCTCCTCTTCATCAAGCGACTTTCCCTGGGGGCACCCGTGTAGGCTCGATCCCGTGTTCCGCTACAGCGTCCATTCACAAAGACAGTGGGACTCGGCCAAGCCCCCTGCTCCCGTGTCACTGGATTTGTTTGACAGCAGCAGGAGCCAATCCCTCCCGCTTCTATCAAGCAGCACAGAAGGTTTTCCACCTTAATGCATAGAATGCATTAAGGTGAAAACCCCTAAGGCTTTAGAACAACTTTAAGGTGTGAAACTGATTTGATTGACTAATTCAGAAAGTCTAGAATACTATGAAGGTGTTATATGCCAAGTAAATTTGTAATAACTCTATGGGGCTTATAACTTAGAGACGGTTCACACAGCCCTGTACAGCTGCTGCATATTTCTCTGCTGCGATTTAGTGTGCAACAGCTGTCCATTAATCACACAGGAGGAGTGCTAGTATGTGCGCTGATCTTCACATGGCACCTTAACTGATATTTGTTAAGGTATACATAAAATCTCAAAATACTTGGCCACTGCAGCTCTCAAATTACTCCAGGGAGTAGAAGCATATCTGGAACACAAACCAGAATAACAGAATGCATGATCGCCCTACATGGCCGTCTTTAATGTGGGTCAAATGGGGCACCTGCCCTGGGCTCAATCTTTGTGGGGGGCCCAAAGCAGCTGCTGCTTGAGCCTGCGCTACCTGTAAATTGGGGCCCCTATGACGGCATTGCAGAGCGCACAGAGGACGTGGGAGACTGTATTCCTAAGCCAGCCAGCAGAGGGGGGCAGGGTGGGGAGCTGCACTGATTCTTTGACCCCACCCCATGCAGCCTGTAAGCTCTGAACAACGGCTGTAGTGAGAGCAGCGGTCAGAGTGGGAGCCCCACCCCCAGACCTCTGTATTCCTCTGCCAGTTTCCTGTAGTATGTCCATAGTCTCTGACCATCTCCTGTACCATATCTGCAGTCTCTGATTGTCTCCTGTAGTATGTCTGCAGTCTCTGGTCATCTCCTACAGTATGACCGCAGTCTCTGACCCTCTCCTGCAGTATGTTTGCAGTCTCTGAATCTCTCCTGTAGTATGTTTGCAGTCTTTGAAGCTCTCCTGTACCATGTCTGTAGACTCTGATGCTCTCCTGTAGTATGTCTGCAGTCTTTGATGCTCTCCTGTAACATGTCTGCAGTCTCTGACCTTCTCCTGTAAAAATGTATTAGTTTTCGTTCCGTTCGTTTTTTTTTTTTGTTTTTTTCAGAAATTCAGGAATTAGGAAATTGGGGAATTCAAAAAATTCGGAAATTGGAAATTCGAAAATTCGGAAATTGGAAATTTGGAAATTCGGTAATTCGGATTTCAAAAATGCCAAAATTCGAAAAGTCTAAAATTTGGAAATTCGGAAGTAAAATATCTGAAAATTCAAAAAGTCAGAAATTTGGAAATTCAAAAGTAAGAAAGAAAATTTGAAATAATAACTAACTAATAAATACGTATTAAATTATAGGTATTGGAATTTCCTTGAAAATTTGGCTGTCAGTGAACTTAAATACGAAATTTATCACTGACAGACACATTTTCAACAACATTCCAATACCTATAATTTAATAGTTAGTAAAATAGTTAAGTTATTATTAGTTAGTTACTATTTCAGATTTTCAAATTATCCGATTTTTGAATTTTCGGATTTCTGATTACCGAATTTCGGATTTTCAGATCTGCCGGTTTTCGGATTACCGATTTCAGATTTTCAAATTTCAAAAAATTTGTTGAAAAACAAATTCCAAAAGAAACAAATTGCACATGTCTACTCTCCTGTAGTATGTCTGCAGTCGTTGAGCCTCTCCTGTACCATGTCTGCAGTCTCTGACAATCTCCTGTACTATGTCTGCAGTCTCTGACCCTCTCCCACAGTATGTGTATTAATGTGCTGCTTTGCTCAATTATTTGGGATTGCTCCACTGCTCAGTGAGTGGTAATGATGTGCATTAACATGTAGCAACCAATTAGTGAACAGTAGTGATCTGCTGTAATCTCTCGCAACCGATCAGTGAGCGGTAATGATGTGCTGTAATCTCTAGCAACCAATCAGTAAGTGGCATTGATGTGCTGTAATCTCTAGAAACCAATCAGTGAGTGGTAAAGATAGGCTGCAACCTCTGGCAACCAATTTCAATTGCTGGGTGATCTGCTGCAGTAAACTTATTTTGAGTCTACCTTCTGTTTTTGTCTCAAAATGGAGGGGGGGGCAAGAAAATGTTTGCCCAGGGCCCAATCAATATTAAAGATGGCCCTGTAGTCCTAGTGTAAAATTATTTATTAAATGAATAATAAAAAATATCATCCAATTCACTCACCAAGACTAGACAGGCTTGTCACAAAGTTCCTTGCTGCCTCACCTGAATGGCAATCCCTGCGGTCCATGGAGGGGATGTGCGTGAATACTACAATGAGGTGGGACAAGAAACAGTTAAATCAACTGTGGAAGGTGTTCTTTATTGTTAAACTGGGAAGTATTTTGAACTCCTTTCCACAACTGGTGTTAGCAGGGAGTTTGGATGAAATTAAAAAAAAAACAAAAAAAAAAACTTTCAGATATGTTTTCTTAGCAAAAGCAGCGTACAGGGATATGGAAGTTGGCAAAGATAAACACGCGCACGCAAACACACCCACGCATGCACACGCAGGCACACTCAGTTTGAACTGGATAAACTGGTATCTTTATTTAACCTTACCAACTATATACCTATGTTTGGTATTTATTTCCTCATTACAACCTCGTCTTTTATATTGTACCAAATATAATAATGTGCAATATTAATTTTAGTGTACTTTCTCCTGAAAATATATATTTGTTCAATAAGTATGCAAATACCGAGCAGCATAAAAAATTCCAACTCCTACTATTTTTTCTTCCAAGGCATCTATTTTCAAAATATATATTATTGTTTGGAGATTAAAAAAACGCAAATTTTAACGTGCCAAAAATTGAAAACACGCCCCAGTAGACAAGGGGTTAAAGCACAGCTGTGGACACAGTAATGGTTATTACCTGCCTTCTCCTATCATGCAGACTGTCTTCTACATCTAGCAAATCTGCCAGACTACTTAACCACTTGAGTTCTGGAAGATTTTACCCCCTTCATGACCAGGGCATTTGCTATTCGGCACTGCGCTACTTTAACTGTCAATTGCACGGTCATGCAACGCTTTACCCAAAATGAAATCTATATCATTTTTTCACACCGATAGAGCTTTCTTTTGGTGGTATTTGATCAACACTGGGTTTTTTATCATATAAATAAAAAATGTCCGAAATTTTTGAAAAAAAAAAAAACAATATTTTTTAATTTCTGCTATAAAACATATACAATAAAAAAAAAAAAAAATTCTTCATGAATTTAGGCCAAAATATATTCTGTCTTTGGAAAAAAAAAAAGGGTATATTGATTCATTTGCATGAAAGTTATAGCCTCTACAAATAATGGTATATATACTGGAATTTTTTTTTTTTATACTAACAATGGCGGCGATCTGTGAATTATAGCAGGACTGTGATGGCAGGAAATCTGACACTAACTGACACTGGGTGGGGACTGACTAACTGACACTGACATCACCAGTGACACTAATACAGGGATCAGTGCTAATACTATACTCTGTCATTGTACTAATGACACTGGCTGGGAAGGGGTTAACATCTAAGGGCAATCAAAGGGTTAACTGTGTGCCTAACAAGTGTTAATTTGTGTAAAGTGATCTGCTTATTACTAAAGATATCCTTGTTTCTTATCCTGGCTTTGCAGGAAAAAGAAACAGAGAGATATTTCCCTCTGTACAGAGCCCTGTGTTGGTTGTCAACACAGGGCTCTGGGCTGTGATTGGACACAATAAATGGCCAAGACTTGCTGACAAACTCCTGCTGTGTACAATCACAGCGTCTGTGGGGGGGGGCCTAAATCCGGAAACAGGCAGTGACGCATGTGTGAGCGACGCTGCACACTGAATAGTCTGGTAGTCTTCTGGGACTTGTCATGTTCCCCGGAAGACTGCGGAGAGGGAGGAGAACTTCCGCTTGCGATCACCTAGGCGGTCCGAGTGGAAGTGGGAACGGGTACCTGTTTTTGTAGCAAAATACATTTTGGCTTAAATTTATGAAGATTGTTTTTTATTTGTATAATTTTTATAGCAGAAAATACAAAATCTATTTTTTATGTTTGGTCTTTTTTTGTTTATATAATAAAAATATACCACCAAAAGAAAGCTCTATTTATGGGAAAAAAATAATATAAATTTTGTTTGAGTACAGGGTTGCATGACATGACAAACTGAAAAGACTTATATCATAATAAAATGCAGTGCTTTAAAATAATATGACATACATAATAATAAAACACTTAGTAATAAATATAAATGAATGACAACATTTATATGGGAAATAATTCTATAGATAAAACAAAACAAGTCCAGTGTTTTTTTCTGTTTTTTGTTTTTTTCTACACTGGACTTTTGTTTTACCTATAGAATTATTTCACAAATCAATTTTGTCATTCATGTATATTTACTACTAAGCATCTTATTTTTATTATGTATGTCATATGATTTTATATTGCTGCACTTTATTACCATCGGACCATAGCAGAGGAATAACACATGTGCCTGTCCACACTACATAGTGTCTTGCACAGGCTGTTATTTAACTTCCACACACTAAACAAAAAAAAAGAGAGAGTACAGCAGATTTTAACCACTTGCTGACCGGCCACCATCATAATACGGCGGCAGGTTGACTCGTTCCCGTGAATCGCCATAGCTGTACAGCGGTCGTGCGAACGTATGGTGTGGGCGCGCTCGTGCTCTCACTGGCTAATATAGGTTTTCCACAGTCAGTGAGGTCTTTGTGGTGGTAGCTGTCTCATCCCTTATTTTGTCTAGTGAAAGGCAAATAAACCCCCTGTGCGGGACTATAATATGCAGCACTCAGCACACAAATAGTAAAAAAGACTTAATTTAAGGCTCCATGCACACTGGACGCTATAGGGCTCTTTCAGCGTCGGGCAGGAGACGCTGCTCACAAAACGTTCTATTTGCAGGGTTTTGTAAGCAGCGTTTAGTGGCGTTTAGCGGCGTCGGCGTTTGTTGGCTTTTTTTTTTTTACTTCATTGGCTTCCATTGACTGCAAAAAACGCCAGACGCCGATATACCGCCGTTTAGCGGCGTTTACCGGCGTCTGGCGTTTTTTGTGGTCAGGAGAACGACTTTTGAACGTCAATTCAGGGCGTTCAGATAACAGCCCAAAAACGCCACTGCTGATAAAAGACAATAAACGACCATGTGTGCATGGACACATAGGATAAAATAAAGTGGCGTTTTTGGGCTGTTAAAAAAAACGCCAAAACGACCAAAAACGGTCGTTTTTGAGATACAGTGTGCATGGAGCCTTATTGTATAAATCTTAAATATGATAAAAAAGCAACAGTATATTCACCACTTGTTATGAGCAATTACAGAAAGATTTTGATACATGCATGTCAAGAACATAGATATCATTATAAGTTAGATGTTTACAAAGCAGATCATACAATCCACCACAGATGAAACTATGGAATGGTTATACATAACTTGTATGACAGAGAAATCCATTGCCCGAAGATGGAAAATAGGATGGAATTTCAGTGCTCAACGTTTCGGGTCCGGTTACAACCCTTCGTCAGGGGATGTGTCAAGGGAACAAGAAGATCTATTACTATTATAGATATTGAATAATGTATCTCAGCTGCATGTATCCAATCTAGGAAAACATGTCCCATAAATGAGGCTGATAATGCAATAGCAATGTAATAATGTTTTTCAAAAAAGGGTAATCAATGATGCCCCCCGTAGAAAGAATATGTATAGAGGGCCAGTGTTGCCGATTTATGACGATACAGCCCTAGGGTGCAGGCATAGGCTTATAAGGGAGGCCTCCTCCTCGCATAATAGAGCAGACAGAGCTTTAATAGAACCGGGGGATCTACCACGGGTAAGGCAGAGGAGCAGGGAGATGTGTATACATCATATCCAGGGCCTGTCTTGCGGTTGTCCCGTCTGTCCTCCGGGTGTGCTAATGGGGGAGCCAATAAGCATGTGGGGTGGACTCGATGTCCGCTGGCCACCCGCGATCACTCCCGAGACACAGAAGAATGGGGATCTGTGTAAGTAGACAAACAGATCCCCGTTCTGACAGGTGAGATGAGAGTGATCGTCTGTTCCCTGTGTTCAGGAGCAACGATCTCTCTCTCCTCCTGGAGTCAGCCCAGCCCTCATACAGTTAGAAACACCTCCCAGGAAACACATTTCACCCCTTGATCACCCTCTAGTGCTAACCCCTTCCCTGCTAGTGACATTTATACAATAATCAGTGGCTATTTATAGCACTGATCGCTGTATAAATGTCATGGTCTCAAAAAAGTGTCCGATCTGTCCGCCACAATGTCGCAGTCCCACTAAAAATCGATTATCGCCGCCATTTCTAGTAAAAAAAATAAATACATTAAAATGCCATACATCTATTCCCACAGTTTGTAGATGTGATAACTTTTGCACAAACCAATCAATATATATTGGGATTTTTTTTCACTAAAAATATGTAGAGATATATATCGGCCAAAACTGAGGAAGAAATTAGATTTTTATATATTTTTTTGGATATGTATTATCAAATAGCACCAAAAGAAAGCTCTACTTGTGGGGGAAAAGGGACGTCAATTTTATTTGGGTACAATGTCACACGACTGCGCGATTGTCAGTTAAAGCGGTGCAGTGCGTATCACAAAAAATGCTCTGGACAGGAAGTGGGTAAATCCTTCCGGGGCTGAAGTGGTTTTAAAGGCAATGTACTTCGAGCTTGTGAAAGGCTAACAGAGCTGTGCATAGTATGACATGCAGAGAGAGAGAGAGAGAGAGCGGGGTAGGGCGACTGTACTGCTAAAGCCCCCTCACTACCCAGTGTGCACCCTGCTGGTCACAGTGACACTTAATGGTGGGCAGTCTTGGCACCCAGAGTGCCTGCTGCTAGCTATACCACTGTCTCAAGGGGTATACAGGGACACTGCTGTAAAGGTTAAGGGAATTCTGTTCAGATACACTTATTGTCTCTGTGCCTGCTACTGTCGCTGCTAGGGACACTTTTCTCCTGGAGACCAGTATGGCTTTGCTGTATGCCAATGCTGCCAGAGACATGCCAGGGATAATTGTTTGCTGGGGACAGAACCCTCAAAATGAGTACAAAGGCAACCTCAACTCAGATGTTAGTGCTGGAGCTCTCATAGACCCCAAAACTGTAGTTGTGTCGCTGCCCCCCTCTACTCCAGGCCATTCACAAAACACAGAGCCCCGGGCTTCATAATGTTAATGGTCTGTAGGCGAGGGGGGCAGAGACAAAACGTCAGTGCTGGAGTACATGAAACCTGCAGTGCTTACATGTGAGCAGTCTGGAAGTACAGCAAAAGCTGTTATAATCGCAGCATGTAAAAAAGCAGATATGTAGGACATAGGGGAAAGACTACATGACAGGAGCTTGCATTTGAGAACAATTAAAAATCTGAAAAATACTCTTTTACCCCTGGTAAGGGTATTATGCCAGGCGTTTAGGCGTCATCACTTAATGACCACCCCATAGCAGATATACTGCTACAGGGCGGCCCCCATGCGCAGAATCACATACAGTATCTCACAAAAGCGAGTATACCATTCACGTTTTTGTAAATATTTTATTATATCTTTTCATGTGACAACACTGAAGAAATGACACTTTGCTACAATGTAAAGTAGTGAGCGTACAGCTTGTATAACAGTGTAAATTTGCTGTCCCCTCAAAATAACTCAACTCACAGCCATTAAGGTCTAAACCACTGGCAACAAAAGTGAGTACACCCCTAAGTGAAAATGTCCAAATTGGGCACTCTCACTCTCTCATACTGGTCACTGGAAGTTCAACATGGCACCTCGTGGCAAAGAACTCTCTGACGATCTGAAAAAAAGAATTGTTGCTCCACATAAAGATGGTCTAGGCTACTGGCATGGCAGCCAAGACTATACAGTGGTTTAACAGGACAGGCTTCACTCAGAAAAGGCCTTGCCATGGTCAACCAAAGAAGTTGAGTGCACGTGGTCAGCGTCATATCCAGAGGTTGTCTTTGGGAAATAGATGTATGAGTGCTGCCAGCATTGCTGCAAAGGTTGAAGGGGTGGGGGGTCAGCCTGCCAGTGTTAAGACCATATGCCACACACTGCATCAAGTTGGTCTGCATGGCTGTCGTCCCAGAAGGAAGCCTCTTCTAAAGATGATGCACAAGAAAGCCTGCAAACAGTTTGCTGAAGACAAGCAGATTAAGGACATGGATTACTAGAACCATGTCCTGTGGTCTGATGAGACCAAGATAAACCTATTTGGGTCAGATGGTGTCAAGCGTGTGTGGTGGCAACCAGGTGAGGAGTACAAAGACAAGTGTCTTGCCTACAGTCAAGCATTGTGGTGGGAGTGTCATGGTCTAGGGCTGCATGAGTGCTGCCAGCACTGGAGAGCTACAGTTCATTGAGGGAACAATGAATGCCAACTGTACTGTGACCTGCGGAAGCAGAGCGTGATCCTCTCCCTTTGGAGACTGGACCGCAGGACAGTATTCCAACATGATAACGACCCCAAACACACCTCCAAGATGACCACTGCCTTGCTAAAGAAGTTGAAGGTAAAGGTGATGAACGGGCCAAGCATGTCTCCAGACCTAAACCCTATTGAGCATCTGTGGGGCATCCTCAAATGGAAGGTCGAAGAGCGCATGGTCTCTAACATCCATCATCTCCATGATGTCATCATGGAGGAGTGGAAGAGGACTTCAGTGGCAGCCTGTGAAGCTTTGGTTAACTCCATGCCCAAGTGGGTTAAGGCAGTGCTGGAAAATAATGGTGGCCACACAAAATATTGACACTTTGGACCCAATTTGGACATTTTCACTTAGGGGTGTACTCACTTTTGTTGCCAGTGGTTTAGACATTAATGGCTGTGTGTTGAGTTATTTTGAGGGGACAGCAAATTTACACCGTTATACAAGCTGTACACTCACTACTTTACATTGTAGCAAAGTGTGATTTCTTCAGTGTTGTCACATGAAATGTTATAATAAAATATTTACAAAAATGTGAGGGGTGTACTCACTTTTGTGAGATCCTGTATACACATGCACACACACATGTGATTGTACACTTCCGCCTAGGGGTGTTGCTTTTGCTGTGATTACTCATAGCCGAAGCCGATCTGCGGGTGTCGGGCACTGGATATCCGCTGGCACCCGCGGATCGTCAAGAAGAGACACAGTGCCTATGTAAACAAGGCAGATCTCCATTATGACAGGGGGAATGGATAGATTGTGTGTCCCTGCAAAGCAGTGAATAAAATCCATCACTTCCCTGAGTAAAAGCAACACACATATTACAGTAAAACATTAGCTAGGCACACCGTTAACCCTTTGATCGCCCTCAATGTGTAACCCCTTCCCAGCCAGTGCCATTACTAAAGTGGCAGTGCATATTTTTAGCACTGATCATTGTATTAGTGTCACTGGTTCCCAAAAAGTGTCAGTTAGTGTCTGACTGTCTGCCGCAATATCGCAGTCCAGCTATAAGTCTCTGATCGCCGCCATTACTAGTATATAAATATATAAATGGTAGATGCAATAACCATCAACATATGCTTATTGGGATTTTTTACCAAAAATATGTAGCAGAATACATATTGGCCCAAATTTATGAAGAAATTTGATGTTTTTCATTTTTTATTGGATATGTATTATAGCAGAAAGTAAAAAATTTTGCTTTTATTTTCAAAATTGTCAGGCTTGTTTGTTTATAGCACAACAAATAATGAAATCATGAAGTGGTTAAAACAGAGCTCCAGCCACGACTTTTTTCCACACTTGCGGAAAGAATTGAATCTCTGTCATGCATTTATTGCTTTAACTAATTCTGGTGACTATTGTCATCAGCACAGAATATGAGGAAAAATTCTAAATTGCATGTGTTGTCAATGGCACAAGAGTAGAAGGGCACTTGTGCCTCCAGAACAGGAATTTATAGGACTCGGTTGAGACATAGAGAATTAAAAAAAAACTGACAGAGGGTCTAATATGTCCCCGCTTGAACTAAAACTAAAAGATTTGGTAGGAGGTCCACTTTAACCACTTGCTGACCGCCCTATGACTATAAACAGCAACAGCGTGGCTCTGTCCCCCAAATCGCCACTTATAGTCGTCACTTTCATGCACAGCTGCTAGGCGGCACGTGCTTGTGCCGCCACACGCTCCCTGAGCGGGGCCGCGGGTCGGTCGGACTCGATGTCCCCCGACGACTCGCGATGCCCTGTGACAGAGCCGGAATGGAGCACTGCTGATGTAAACAGCGGTTTCCTGTTCTGACAGGCGGCGTGTTAGAGATCTACTGATCCCTGTACTCTGGATCAGTTAGATCTCTAGTGCCCCTGCCAGCCCAGCCCCCTCACAGTTAGAACTCGCCTAGGGAACACAGTTAACCCCTTCCCTGCCCCCTGCAGGTTAACTCCTTCACTGTCAATGACATTTATACAGTAATCAGTGGATATTTAAATTTCTGATCACTGTATACAGTGTTCCCTCGCCACTTCGCGCTTCATGTTTTGCGGTTTCAGTGCTTTGCGGGTCAGCAGCCACATTGTGGAAAGGAGCGTTGTTTCATGTTGATGCACAAGAGAGAAGGATCCCTGCATGTCAACCAAAGAGATGAGTTGACTCAGAGTACTGTACATACCACGGGCTTTCATAAAGGCGCGTGATTGGTTTCCGGTGTGACATCGACCAATAAGAGTACGAGTGGATTTATCCCATGGCAAGAGCGATGCAACAATTTGCACAAGACATTGACGACAATAGGGGCAAATACTACTTCGCGGTTTTTCAGCTTTCGCAGAAGGTTCTGGTCCCCATTAACAGCGAAAAACGAGGGATCACTGTACATGTCATTGGTCCCAAAAAAAGTGTCAAAAACGTCCGACATGTCCACTGCAATATCGCAGTCCTGATAAAAACCACAGATCGGCCAGTAACAAAAAAAAAAAAAATTGTAAAAACACCAGGAATGAATTCTCATGGTTTGTAAATTCGGCAACCAAACTTCTGTGCAAACCAATCAATAAACGCTGATTGTAATTTTTTTTTTTTTTTTACCACAAATATGAGGAACAATATATATTGCCAAAACTGATGAATAAATTAGTTTTTTATATATATTTTTTTGGATTTGTACTTTAGCAAAAAGAAAGAAATATAGTTTATTTTTTTTTTTTTTGCAAAGTTGTCGCTCTTTTTTTGTTCATATCGGTGATCAGAAATGATGCAGAGGCAATCAAATACCACCAAACGAAAGCTTTGTGGGGAAAAGGACGCAAATTTTGTTTGGGTACAACGTTGCACAACCACGCAATTGTCAGTTAAAGCGACGCAGTGACGAATCGCAAAAAGTGCTCTGGTCCTAGCATGGGAAATCCTTCCAGCCCTTAAGTGGTTAAACATGCAAATTAATCCTGAAGTGTATTTTTTTACTATTTTTATCAATATGTGGCTCAGAAAAGAAAGCCAGAATGCACAAATTTGTACAAGCCTGTATCCTCAAATCTAAACAAAATAGATATACTTAATGTGTGTGATTTCAGGCAAGAGATTGTGAAAAGTTTGCTACATCAAAGTATAATAATAGCAATGGCGCCATCTAGTGTATTTTTAGTGCAAGACACACTATAATCTGTTTTTTGCTAAAAGAACATCTAAACCCCAAAACATAAATATCATTTATTGAAAGTTACCGGTCCTTAGATGTGGTGTTTATACCCCTGGTCCGTAGATGTCACTATTTAAAGTTGTTACATGCATAGTTATCACCCTTATACAAAAAATGTTGGTATGGGACATTCATTTAAAACAGATGACATATTAGTAACTATTGTACCATTTAAATTAAGAAAAACTCTGTATATAAAGGAAGATTGATCATAGCATAATGCACACAAATAACACTGCAAACACATTTGGCATAAAATATTTACAAAACGTTATTCAACATTGACCTTTCTCCCGAGTGCTGTGATGCTTGCTGTGGCTTCTGATGGGTTTTTGTAGTGTAGCGCCCTCTACGTTATGTAGGTGCTAGTTTAGGATTTTTGCTAGAGTGGGCAAATTTAGGCAGGCTTGGCTGCTATCAGGCCTGTTTGTTTTTGTTCTGGGCATGGGAATGGTCCAGGGAGTGGCTGGTGACTGTAGGTGGTGACACTCTTTGGTTGATCCCTCCTTGGTTTTCAGAATGTTCTGAAAACGGGGAGTGGGGCAGAAGAGGTGGAACTGCTGGGAATTTGGGAAGCTGTGATCAATCCCCAACCTGGATTGGCAGGTGGCAGTCCTTCTCAAATAGCTGGGGACAGCCCAGATTGGGAGGAGAGTTGGAGATGGAGTATTGAAGGTTGTCGGGGGCCTTGTGGGAGTCCCCAGTCTGGGGGGGGGGGTGACCTTGGCCCGAAGATCGGGTGCATCCAGGAGGAGTGAGATCCTGGTGGAGAGGCACAAGGAGAGAGCAGGAAAGGACAGTGAGAGAAGAGTACTGCCAGCAGGGTCTCCAGGAGGAATTCACCAGATGGCGGTGAGTGACACAGCCCAGGGAGGTGAGATGCACTGTGAAGCAGATTGGAAGGAAGACAGTCTGGAAGAGTTGTAGGAAGAGACTGGGACTTTGGTGTCAGTGGGCAGTGTGCAGGCATTTGCAGTGAGGAAGACTGGTGAGGCCTGGAAGAGGATGGGCTGGGAGCAGTAGTCCATCAAGGCTTGCTAGCACTAAAACAAACTTTCTCTACACTATAGGGGCCCATGGTCCCTGCCTGCAAAAGGCAGTTACTGAGGCCTGGTCAAAGCCAGAGCAGGCCTCACCATGTGCTAGCTAGACCAGGAGCAAGTATAGTGCAAGAGAGATGAACAAGGTAACATTGAGAATGAGAAGTGTATATACTGTGGTGTATATAGTGGTCCCACAAAGAACTGTTGATCCATGAGCATCTTATAATCATCCCTTACCCCATCCACGTTTAAATCCCCTAATAAAAAAATAAAAATATTTAAAAAAAAACCAAAGAAGCCAGTCCGTTTTCTGACTCCGGATGCAAGCGAGGAGTGTGATTGAGGGCAGTGTGAGCAGGTGAACCACTACTTCCAGTAACCCATACAGTAGGTAGCAAAATTCCTGTGAAATAAAACTAGTTAAAACTTCCCCCAAAACTTAGTGTAGCGCCCCCATAGTATAGGTGTGATATATGGTGCGATTGAGGTCAGCTATCAGGTGAACCACTATTATAAGCCACTCTCAAGGGAGCACATGGCTACATTTGTGGGCTCGTTTTCCGGAGATTACCTGTGATGCAGTCAGTCGTTGCCCATAGCAACCACAAGAACTGTGCCAGAGGAATGTTTAATGTGTACTTTGCCTTAAATTGTACTAGATAAGTGTGCCGTTGTTCATAGCAACCAGCGGGAGCCGTCAACAGATTGCTGCCTGCTTACTCAGCCGCTCCAGTACAGCACTGGGGACGGACACTTATAAAACATTAACCCTGCAATTCATTGACTTTGTACCATGTGTCGCTGTCCACGGCAAGCATGGCAGGCAAACGTGCCCATGGATTACAAATATGTCCTGCACCATGTTACGGCCAGACTTTACCACTGGATTACAAATATGCCCAGCGTTCTGCTAAAGTTGGGCATTACAAGTGCTTTACCAATAACTGCTCCAATTCCTGCAAAGTATGCCTGGGACTGTTCTTGTTGCTAGGGGGAGAGACTGTGTGTGGGGTGTACCTTCCAGCAGAACAGTGGATACTACAGCTTACTGTTACTATCGGCAACCTCCGTCAGAGTCAACATGCCTGGACAAGTCCTGCTAGCGTCAGAGTGTCTGTAAAGTTTTGTTCTGCATACAAGGGGTTACAGCATTGTGACACGCAGCATGCTTGCTTACCAGAACATTTGGCGCCAATTCGTCTGGTAACGTAGGGGCGGTGCCACGCCCTGGAAGAAGCAATGCGCCTGCAGCTAGCATCAGTAACCGAGAGGAGCAAGATGGCGGAAGGTGCTAGCCACATCGGAGGAGCCAAGCTGGTGTACACTGGTGTCTGGCTTGAACACCATGGAGGATTTGCCCTGGGAGTGGTAGAGGGGAGAGAAAGGCTTTGCCTTGTGTGTCCGGAGTGTCAGTACCCCACTGCAGTGATAGATGCTTTGGTTTGGTGTGGGCATTGCAGCAGGCCGTTGCAGCGATGGGCATCAGTTCAACAAGACACCCGCTACTTCACTGTAGATCTGTGCTCGGGGATGTGTTTACCAGAAAGTCAGAACCCCCATGGGCCGGATCGGACCCAGAGCCACTTAAACAGAGCGGAAGGGAGTTGCCAGTTATTGACCTCATGGCAAGTGAAGCCAGATCACCAGGAAATCCACTGGTAGTGATCAGTGGCTCATCCTGGGACCGGGACCCTGTGAGTATGGTTCAGCAGGAGTCAGGGTCCCTTAGTGAGCCTAACCCAGGTCCTAAGGCTACTTTTGCCCCAGCGGAGTTGGTGTTGGAGAAGGGAGGCCTCTCTAGAGAGCTGCGAGAGCAAGACTGTGGTGCACCTATCGACTGGGGTTCTCCCAGACTGCTGGCTATGTTCAGGTCAGTGGAGCATTTGGTGGAGTGGTCCAGTCTGGAGGAAAGTTTGGGTAAGGCAGAATGGGAGACTGGGGACTCCCAGGAACCGAAGGACTTAGTAGAGAGAGACCTGATGCCACCGCTGAATGTTTGGAAAGCAGCAGGGACCACAGTCATTCAGAACTGCCGGTTCTTTAATTAACTCTCTTCAAATTCCAAAAAAAACAGAAAAGGGGGAGAAAGGAGGACATGTGGGCAGGGATTGCTTGTTGGCCCTTATAATGCAGAGACTGTTGTGTGGTACAGCCTGGAAATGTGATAAACTGTATATTGTAAATACTGCAAAAATGGAGATGATATATTTTTGATACTTATTCATTCATGTACATTTTTGTATGTGTCCCTCCAAGTTTGTTCCCTTCTTCCCCTCCATTTTCTGACTTTGGGATTTCTGTTTAAAGAGGCTATTTTTCAATTTCAGCTGGGGACCAGCTGATGTTTAGGGAGGGTGAGTGTAGCGCCCCCATAGTATAGGTGTGTTTTCTAGCTTGGTTTTCGACTAGGAGAGGTACATTTAGTCAGACCTGACTGTAATGTGCAGGCCTGAATGTTTTGATCTGGGCTGGGAGGAGAAGCTCAGGGATGATTGGGTGGAGTTAACAGATGAGGTCACCAGAACCTCCCACTTCTTTCTAGAAACCTGGAGAAAGTTGTCTGGTCAGAAAGCTGGGAGATGGGTGGAGCCATCTGGAGTGTTCTAAGGAGCCCTGACCAATCCCCAAGCAGGGTTGGCAGGGGACAGGCTTCCTTAAATAGTCAGCCCAATCTGGGAGGAGTAGTGTTGGATGGAAGTCTGGAGATGTAGCAGAGGCACTGTGGTGCAGGCCCCTACCCAGGAGGTTGCCCCCAGTCTGGGGAGGGTGACCTTAGGGCCTGGGTGTTCGGGTTAAGCCAGAAGGGAGAGTGATTTCTGGAGCGGAAAAGGAGGAACAGGAGAACAGTGGAGGTGCTACAGGAGGAGAGAGAGACTTTAAAGTATCCACCGGTGCGGTGAGTGACTGTCCCTGGGACTGGAAGAGAAAGTGCTGGAGCAGGCTGGGAGAGGAAAGGTGGACAGTCTGTGGGAACCTTGGGAGCCAGTCAAAAGAAAGGAGAGTCACTACCAAAGAGCAGGTCGATGGGACGTGGAAGAGGATGGGCTGGGAGTTGTAGTCCGTCAAAGGCCCGGTTAGCACTAAAGTACTTTGCTGCACATTCAAGAGCCTGTGATCCCTGGCCTGTAATGGGTGTTTCGTGGTCCTGCTGAAACAGGGTAGGCTTTACCACGTGCTAACCATGGTGAAGAGAAAGGTACAGAAAAGCCTCATAAATTTCCCTTCAGGCTGGAAACTAAGATCTGAGCTGGAGAGAAGCAAAGGAGTGTAAAGCTGTGAGTTCTGTGTAGTGAGAGAACTGTAAGAAAAACGGTCAGCAAGCAAAGTGCTGGAGAGTTGAGAGGAGCAATAGTCTACAGAGGGAGAGTCTGCAGTGAAGCATTCATATACAGGCTGGTATATGGGATCTTTGTACCATAATTCCTTGGGCATCCCACAGTTACCCCTTATCCCCATCCAAGTTATTTCCCCCAAATAAAAAGAACAAGAAGCGGCCTGGTCAGTGTCTCCGAATGTGTGATATATGGTGCAATTGAGGTCAGCTATCAGGTAAACCACTACTATAGACCACTCTCAAGGGGGCACATGGCTACATTAATATATTATACAACATAGCATATACAGTGCAGAGGCCAGGGGAATAAAGTACAATATAGTGTATACAGTGTACAACATAATAAATGCATTGCGTTGATCAGGAGTATAACATAAAGCATAGACTATATGGTGCAGAGGTCAGTAGCTAAACATACAACATAGACTATATGGCGTAGGGGTCAGGAGAATAGCATACAACATAGACTATATGGTGCAGGGATCAGGAGCATAACATGCAACATAGACTATATGGTGGAGGGATCAGGAGCATAACATATAACATAGCATATACAGTGCAGAGGTCAGTAGTATAATGTACAACATAACATATACATTGAATGGGTCAGGGGTATAAAGTACAACATAGTGCATACACTGCAAGGGCCAGGGGTATTATGAAAAGCATAGTAAATATAATGCAGGCGGAGTCAGGAGTATAACGCGCACATAGTAATACAGTGCAGGGTTCAAAAGTATAATAGTAAAACATGGTAATTGCAGGGGTCAGGAGCAGGGCTGAACTGACCTGCAGGGGGCCAAGGGATTCCCTCTGTGGGCCTTGAGTATGTGGGCCCAGAGTGTTACCTTTTATGTACTTTTCCTCATTTTGTAGCCATAAATTGTGGCTGAAATTGTACTTGCCAGTTGTCAGTCAATTGTGTGGGCTGTTGGCACTCTGTGGTAAGATATTGTCCCTGCCAGCCTACAATACATGTTGTAGTTTGCATACTTCCAGTTACCAATCCTGCCCCCTTTACACATCTTCAGAGAGGTCACTCCAGAGTGAACCTCATTTTACCTGGTAATTCCACTGAGTCTCTGCCTTCCTCGAACAGTTTCAAGCCACAGCATGAAAATGATGAAGAATATCTACTCAAATTTCTTGTCCTCAGTGAGGCTGCTCTGTAAACTCTCATTTCACAGGGGGCGTGGCCAAGATGGAGACCTGAGCGGACGTCCAAGGCGAGAGCTCCGCTGTTCTATATAGCTGTACCTGGGTTATCCTGATGCTACCTGGCTAATATTCATCTCTGGAAGATCCGTATGCCCAGCAGGACTCATAAAGCCGGACGTGGTCGGGGTAAGAAGTTGCACTTTCCCCCTATACCACCCGTCATTTCGCCGACTGTCGGCAACAGCATGCAGACACGTGCACGGACTCTCCTAAACATGGCGTCCCAGACGGAGGGGACGGAGCAGCCCACGTCTGCTCAGCCGGGCCTTGCCGAAGTGCTGGCGGCTATAGGCCAATGTCAGGCCACACTTAGCGCCCTGACCACCAGAGTGGAAGCTGTACAGCTGGACGTGGGGCATATCAGACATGATATGGAGAAAATGAGATCCCGGATCTCAGAGGCGGAGCAGCGGCTGGGAAATGTGGAGGACACTGTGGCGGGGCACTCTACTGATCTGCGGGCCTTACAAACTAAAGTTAAAGCTCTAGAGTACAGGGCTGAAGACGAAGAGAACCATAATAGACGGAATAATCTCTGCATATTGGGTCTCTTGGAGGGGGTGGAGGGCCCGAACCCTACAGACTTTGTGGAAACACTATTGCACAACTTGTTGCCTGCAGCCCAGTTCTCCCCCTTTTATGCAGTGGAGCGCGTGCACCATGTGCCGCCTAAACCCGGGCCTGTGGGATCCCCGCCGCGCACTTTCATCCTTAAATTCCTTAACTTCAGGGACCGGGATGAAGTCCTTCGAGCCGCTAGAGTGCAGGGGGAGCTGACATATCAAAACACCAAGCTGCTCATATTCCCGGATTATTCGGTAGAAACTCAGAAGCTATGACGATCATTCGACCATGTCAAGGCGACTATGAGAAGCCGGGGCATTCGCTATAGTGTCCTGTTTGCGGCCAGGCTACGGGTGCAGGATGGGGAAGCTGTCAGGTTTTTTACCTCGCCTGCTGATGCCTCAGCATGGATGGATACCCTGCCACCTCAACGTTGATACCGCTCATTGTAAGAGGCACCTAATTATCCCCACCACATGTGAGTGTTGCCTGCTCTCAATCGTGGATGTGTTGCTTTGATACCTGCACCTGATGTGCCTACTCCGTATACGGCACTATTGCCAGTTGATTTGGGTTTTCTTGTTGTTATTTGTTCTGCAAGCTTTGAGCCCCTGGCGAGACCAGGAGAAACACCACTTTCACTACAGCTCAGCCCTCCGTGTGTTACTGGTGCATAGAGATACTGTATGGATATGAGCTCTCCTTTACATACTTACGCACTGTCGGATTATCCTATCTTCAAAAGACTCCCCATTACTTTTATAAATCCTGGAGATACTTGAGGATCCCTGGCTTGGGGGAGTCCCTGGCGACCCTGTACTGGTGGCTAGTTAGATACCCTCTACGGGAGAACCTTAACTCTACAGGTAGTATAATACACCTTTGATTTACACTGTCAGCCTTTCTTAACTGGTTGTCCCGGTTACTCTTGGATAAAGGCGGCTGCCTTGGCTCTCGGTCAAAGGACTTGTCCGTGGTGAACTGTACCCACTGACCACGCCTCCCAGCGGTAGTTGGGTATCTTACTGTTTGGGGTATATGCATTCCTGGGTTGGGGTTAGGGATGCGGGGAGGGGGGTGGAGGGATTTCTACATGGGGGTGGGGGTGGGGGGGTGTTGGGAAATTGTTTTCTGTGTTTCATTTGAATGTTACTGGTGCTTTGGTGCTTGTATTGAACATACCTCTGTGTGTATATGTTGGATTTTATGTATGGATGGGGGCCCTGACCTTCCGGGCGTGCTGCTCACCTCCCTTTGGTTATGATTGTCATGATGGCATTGTGTAAGATCATTTCCTGGAATGTCAGAGGCCTGAATTCGGCGATTAAACGCTTGTTAGTGTTTAAATTTTTGCAAAAACATAACCCGCATATTTGTATCCTGCAAGAAACTCACCTTCTAGGCTCTAGGGTGGTGAGTCTTGGGAGGTCTTGGGTGGGGCAGCAATATCATGCCACCTACTCTACGTACGCTCGGGGGGTCAGCATCCTTATTAGAAAGACACTGCCCATTCGGATCCTGGATGTGCACACGGATCCGGAGGGCAGATACATTATTTTACACATGTGTATATATGATAAATGTGTTGTATTGGTGGGTTTGTACCTTCCCCCACCGGCCTCAACTCAACTGTTACACACTTTGATGAAACGGATAGTGCTGTATAATACCAATCTGGTCTATTTGTTGGGGGACTTCAATATGGTCCTACAGGCCTCTATTGACAGACTGCATCCTACGGCCAGAGACTCTCCTGACCTCCACCAATGGGCATCCACCTTTGCCCTCTCGGATGTTTGGAGACATATCCACCCTACAAGTAGGGAATTTACATGTCACTCTGCCACATTTAAAACCTTATCGAGGATTGATCTTGTGTATGCCTCAACCTGTGCCTTACGACTGATACAAGATATGATAATACTTCCCAGGGGTATATCAGACCATGCTCCCCTGTCTTTGACCCTAGCCCTGACTGACCCCCTGGACTCCAGACTCTGGCGCCTTTCTCAATCCTGGGCCCTGGATGAGAAGCTGCAGGAGCAGGTGGGGGCCTCGATCGTGCTTTGCTTCCAGTAGGGTGAGCTGGGATGCATTTAAGGCATGGGTGAGAGGGGAATACATATCTCAAATCTCAAGGATTAAAAGGCTGTCATCCCTAGCATTGCAGGAACTAGAGGGGAAGGCAGGCACATTAGAAGCTGACTATGTAGGGAACCCTGACAAGGAGCGGTACTCTCAATGGCAACGGGCTTTGCGTGACCTGGCCACATGTAGAATGACGCAATCATCCGAGGCCCTTCTATACTCCTCTCAAAGAGTGTTTGAACATGGGGGGAAGAATGGGAAACTATTGGCGTGGTTGGCCAGAGGTGATATACCGGTTGCGCCAATAGGTTGCATCAGAGATGAAGAGGGTGAGATGCTCACATCCCCCAGACTCATCAATGAACGCTTTGCCCGTTTTTTTCGATCTATATACACTACCAGGGTGGATTATCAGTACGCTGAGTTGGTATCTTTCCTGAGTGAGTTACCATTCCCTACACTATCAGAGGAGGCGCGGAAGAAACTAGATGGAGATATCACCTTAGAGGAAGTCCAGGAGGCGGTGAGCGGGTTAAAGGGGGGGAAGGCGCCCGGGGCAGATGGTCTCCCATCAGAATTTTACCAAAACTACAGTGAAGTGCTTGCTCCCAAACTAACATCTCTCCTATCCAAACCAGAGGCATTAGAGGCACTACCTGAATCTATGGCCGAGGCGATCATAGTGCTAGTGCCTAAACCTGGGAAGAACCCACAAGAATGTGCGTCATATAGGCCTATATCATTGTTAAATGTCGATGCAAAAATATTTGCTAAGATCTTGGCCTCTCGACTCTCTCAGATTATAGATGAACTGATAGACATAGATCTTACGGGGTTTATGCCGGGCAAGGGCACTGATATAAATATAAAACGGCTTCACCTAAACTTGCACATCCCTCATGATAATGCTGGTTCTAGAGTCATAGCCTCTCTCGACGCAGAGAAGGCATTTGACTCCGTGGAGTGGGTATATCTTTGGGAGGTGCTGCGCCGCTTTGGGTTTAGCCCGCGGTACCTTCACAGCCTCCAGTTACTATATAATGCACCTAGTGCTAGAGTCTGAATGAATAATTGGCTTTCTTCCTCCTTTAAGTTATCGCGCGGGACACGGCAGGGATGCCCCCTCTCTCCAAGTCTATTTGCCCTGGCCCTTGAGCCCTTGGCCATTTTGATCCGTACTGCTCCGCAGGTCAAGGGTCTCAGGATAGGTAGACTGGAAGAAAAAATTTCGCTCTATGCGGATGACACCCTTTTATATCTTAATGATGCCGGGCCCTCGCTACAGGCCGCCGTGCAGATTTTTGACACGTTCGGCAGTTTTTACGGGATCAGAATTAACTGGACGAAATCGGTGTTATTCCCCATCGACGATAGGGCGTAGCTGTCTGCCGCCCCCTCGCCACTACAATGGGTTGATGAATTTCGGTATTTAGGGGTGGTGGTTACTAGGCAGACGGTAGGTTATATAGATAAGAATCTCCGACCACTACTTAACGACCTTAAAAAACGGTGTTCTGCGTGGAGCAAACTCCCACTGAATATCCTAGGACGCATTAATCTTATTAAGATGATTATCCTTCCCAAATTAAATTATGTCTTCAGAAATTGCCCTGTGTGGATCCCCACTTCTCTCTTCACCGAAATTAGCGCGACCCTTAGCTCGTTCATCTGGAGTGGTGGGGCGCCAAGAATGGCGAAGGCTACCTTGTGGCTGCCGGCTCATATGGGTGGGCTTGCTCTCCCTAATTTTCAGGTATACTGGTGGGCGGCAATGTTAGTAACGGTTCACTGGTGGTTTGTGGGATCTAAGGCAAATGCGGCGACGTGTCTGGAGGCAAGCTGCCTGGGTTCCCTGGCAGAGTTACGTAATTTTGCTAACAGGGGGCCGGGTGCATATCCGACCTCTCCTGGACCCATGAGAGCAACATATAGGGTGTGGGTGGCGGCTAGGAAGCGGTTCAAGTCACCAGATAGTTGGTCCCCGGCCCAGCCGTTATGTGGAAACCCACAGCTCCCTCACCTGAGAACTGTGCCGGATCCTCGAGTGTGGGCAAGGCATGGCATCACCACCCTAGGGGATGTCCTCGCACAGGGGGCCCTGCCCCCCTTCTTGGAATTATCTGCTGCATTTGGACTACCTTGTTGGATGTATTTCAGATACATGCAACTCAAACACGCTATTCTAGCCCAGTTCCCGCGCATATTGTCTCTCCAGGAGGACCCCATTGAGGCCTTGCTCTCCCGGGGGGAATTGAACAAACCTCTGTCGACGCTTTACTGTGCCTTGATAAGCAAGGACTCCCCTAGAATCAAAAAATTATGGGAGTTATGGCAAGAAGACATCCCGTCACTGGATAGGGAGGATTGGGAGGAGTGTCTGGAGTTGGGGCCTAAGCTAGTCATCTCCTCTGGAGACAAATTTATACAGAGTAAAATTATACATAGACTACACTATACCCCCCACAAACTGCACCGCATCTTTCCAGATAGGGATCCCTATTGCCAGCGCTGTAAATCACAGATTGGCGCGCTAATTCACATGTTGTGGGACTGTCCTAGAGTGAGACCTTACTGGGCTGGGGTGTTTGAAGAAATTAACCGCAGACTGCAATTGACTGTACCTATGACACCTGAATTAGCTCTACTAGGGGTTCATGACGACGCTCAACGTTCCCACCACACTAAGCTACTGATCTCGTATCTTCTGTTTTATGCTAAGAAGGAAATCCTTCTGAAATGGATTTCGGTGACTTCCCCATCTCTGTCCTCCTGGGAGGCACTGGTGACAGCGACCTTGCCTATGTATAGAATTACCTACAGGAATAGGGGCTGTGCATGGAAGTATGATAAAGTGTGGGGCTCTTGGAACAACTCGGAGGGGGGAGACGGGGGAGGGGTAGGTAGTTCCTTCTTGGAAATGCTTATTACTGTACACGCACCTGATGCTATTGATTAATTACTGATGTAGCAATGATATAGTTAAGTTGAACTGATATAAGCAATATAATCGATGTTTATTGGCTGATCTGCATTGTCTATAGTCCTATCTGTTTTCATTAACAATCCTCTGGAATGTCATGCAATGTGAAATACATACTTGGTATGCTGTATACAATATATGTACTACCAATAAAGCACCTTTGTTTGTTAAAAAAAAAACTCCCATTTCACCCACCAGCCTGCCATGGCCACTACATAACCTGCCACACAAGTGGCCGGTGACCAAAGGGGACATGCTATCTCCTCCTTCCAGGCCCAGCTTTTTTCCAGCTTTTACTTTTAAAGTGACCCTGTTACCACAAGGTATGGACCACTAGAAAAGTAACAATACATGCTATTCTTTTATAGCCCAGTCTTCTTTTACAAGTGACCCTGTGACACCTTCAAGTTTCTGGTTTTGTCAGGATAGTACTGATTTTATCTTCAGACATGTTTTTGTGAAAACAGAACTGATGGTTTCTCTATGGATTTGCGTATGGCTGTGCCTGATGAGTCTATCCATAATTACAGAGTATTTTCTTATTACAAGGACAGTGTCAAATTTTTGCAGTGTGTACTGCAAGACTACAGACTCTACCGATCCATGTTCCTGTCAGGAACCATGAATCAGACTGAGACAGAAGTGCAGTAAAAATCACACTACTTAATAAAAATGGTAAAATAGAATAAACAGAGCAAACAAAGTCAAAACATAGCCAAGGTTCGGTAGCCAGAGCGGATGGTTGGAGCAAGCCAGTAAACAGGGATCCAGAGATCAGCAAGGTCAAACAAACAGCATGCAAGGTCAGGAGCCAGAAGGGAAATCAGCCAAGCAGAGTCTTGAATCCAGAAACCAGAAGGAACGTCAAACAGGCAAAAGTGTTTCACAGGAAAACACAGTAGAGATTTATCCAGAGATGTTGACCAGGTGAAGGCCTCTGACATCTGATTCAGGCAGTATATATAGCTAGGAGAGCTGGCTAATGAGCATGGTATGGACATCAGGTGAGACAGAGTGAAAATTATTTATATGTGAATATCCGCGCTCGTGATAAATAAAAATAAATAATAAATTCAATTAAAAAGCAGCTGATACACTTAAACCCACACATTGAGTTAAACCAACTGAATAGAATAAAGTGCAGTGCTAATTGCCAAAAAGTATTGTGAAAAAGTATACAAAAAATCTTCAATAAATCTATATAAAGCAATACGTCCCAGAGCGGCCGCTCAAGATGAAGTCACTGTGATGAAGCCAGTAGAGCGGGGCTAACATGTGTCACTTCCGGGTGTAGAGCCGCAGTTTACACTTGCAAACAGCTCCCTAATTTGTTATGATTTTTAACCAGCGTTTTACTACCAGGTCTGGATATTTTATGCTTAATTAAAGTACCTTTTTTAAACGCTACTACTCTATGGAGATTCCTCTTTTTTATACACTTATATGACCTTTGGAACGAACACCAAAGGAAAGGAAGGAGGATTACAAGGTCCAGCCAGGACAGTGGCATAGAACTGTGACAGCGATATACCCCACAGAGGGGTGAAGCCTTCCGTTTAGTCTTTCCATATCCAGGGGATATTCTGCTCAGTCCTATGACATCAGGAATCCTTCTTCTTCTCTAGCAGTGGGTGCATCTTATTGTCCCACTGAATGTTGGTCATGTGAAGTGCGTACAGTTGGCCTGGGCTCAGGAGAAGTACATTTAATGACATCTAGTGGTGGAAAGTAATTATTGCTGGAGGCAGACTGGATTGAAGACCTACTGGAGAGGTGAAACGAAGATTGTGGATACGAAGGGAAGGTGTTGCTACCATCGGGCCATCTGTGGACATCTGAGATGTACTCTGGCTGATCTGTGATCCCCTCAAGCGCTTTCTGACACCCCTGAGAAGGGGTGTCACTGGCCCTCCAGTAAGCTTCCATCTTCACTGGTGAAGGATTGTCACTTGGTGGTTGTTTTTGATAACATACCTTCCTCAACTGATGTCTCCTTGAAATGGAACTCTTTCTACACCTTTTTGCACAGAAGCAATCTTTATGAACTTTATCACTGGGACACTATACTATTGCACCAGAACTTCAATGTATTGCTTTATATAGATTTATTGAAGATTTTTTTATACATTATATTATATATTATATATATTTATACAATATTTTTGGGCAATTACCGCTGCACTTTATTTTAATGAGACAGAGTGGAAGCTGAGACTGGCAATTAACCCTCAGCTGAGCAACTTGCTCTGAGAAGGGAGGGCAGAGCCCAGCCCTGACAGTTCCACCAAACCATGCTTAATATGCAGCCATGCCCATTTTTCACAGTGGCAAGCAGAGCCATCTCTTCTTCTTCCCCTGTGGGTCCTAAAGTCCCAGTCCACCCCTGGTCAGAAGTAAAACGTACAACAGATACGGCACTGTGTACAGAGTGCTCTATTTGTGTGAAAAAATGATAAAAAATGGCATTTGTGCACAGTGTTGCATGACCGTGCAATTGTCATTCAAAGTGGGACAGCACTAAAAGCTGAATATTAGCCTGGTCAGGAAGAGGGTCAAAGTGCCCAGTATTGCATTTGTTAAATCATCCAATAGAAACTGTACCTTTTTATCTGCAGCCTTCTCTCCTCTACAACCATTCAATCAGTTTTTTAGTTTTTCTTCAGTGCAGGCTCAGACCCCAGCACTTTTTCACCAGTCCCATTTCCTTTAAGAGGTGGAAGTGAGGGACATAGAGGGTTTACTCAGGGGAGTAAGAAACAGTCCCACAGAAGGCACTTCCTAACTGTTTTGGAGCAGCCTCTTGCCTGACAAGCCTCACACTCCAGAACAGTTCCAAACTGCTTAAGGTACTTGCAAGGCTCCCACTGCCTCACCAGCTTTAAGATTCTTCTGCAGACTTAATTAAGCCACTAATTTCACTTTTTGTACTTTGCACACCAAGGCACCAAGGCGCATGTAGGGCCTAGTTTCATCCCTTTACATTCTAATGAATTTCAAGAATTTCTCATTGTTTGGAGAATAGACTGGCTGTGCGTATTTCATAGTACCCAGATAGCAAAGCGTTGAATTGTAAGTCTGTTAACTTGCTGCGCATTTTCACTAGCAAGTTGTACACCTGCAGAGCACTTGAATCACAAGTTGTAGTTGACACCTTTCCAATGCACAGAAAATTTGCATCTTGAGTCTCTAGCAAGAGCAAAGTTGCAGTGGTGAGTCTACAGCAAGAGCTCTGCAATTCTAAAGCATGAAAATTCAGTCACAGTGAGCCCTGTGGTGGGATGACTATTGCACAACATAACTGAACCAGAACTTGCAGCAGACTTGCAGAATGTTCGCAAAAACAATTGATCTGGAGTCATGCCATGCAGACTTACTACAATTGTTCAACAAACTTGTGAAGCCTGGCAAGTCTAGCAATAACGTGCAGCACAATGTATTGCTATCTGGGTACAGCTACTGCAAATATTTAAAGTAGTAGTCAACACTCAGTGTTTTTAGCTTAGCACATAGAGCACAATAAAATAAACTTTCCCCAGTAAACTTTTTTTTTTTTTATTCTTACTCCAACACATGCATTTTACAACATTTAATGCTTCCGACTGTTGCTCTCTCATTGCTACTTCCCTGAATTTCTGGTCATCACAAGAAGGAGTTCACAGCTGACAGTACAGTATCCAGTCATTCTTATTAGCTTGGAGAAGGGAGGGGTGGAGGAGGAGGAAGGAGCACAAGATTGCCTTGCCATCTATTAATGCATGCAGCATAGAGAGACACACCTCTAGTCCTTGTATGAAAGGATGGCTCCATAGGCTGCAGCAAGAGAATGAACCCACCTTGAAACAGTTAAGGAGAAGCTGAGGTTCCCAAGAGGGACTATCTCGGTGCCAAAAGACAATAAACCAAAAAGCATCAATTTGTATAAAATCACAAAGTTTTATTCATTTTTTGTTAAAAGGTTTGGTTCACACCATAAAATAAGAGAGGGTCCAAAACAGTGTGGATACATTGGTGGTGAGTGGCACTGGTAATGATGTCATGCAGTGTGAAAGAAAACTCCCAACATGTTTTGCCAAAACATTGGCTTCCTCAGGGGACTCACGTGGACATTAAATTGTACTAACATAGAGAAGAAAACATACAATAGATCAGCAATAATACACTAAGATACAGTTTGCAGTACATGTCATTCAGTTGGCCCACGTCCCCACAGATAAGAAGGTGTCCCTCCCCCTCTAACTCCACGCCACTCACCCAATCGGGAACCAGGCCAGGAGCAATACCAGAAAGGCAAAGACCAAAGTCTTTATCCTAATATTGCCCTGATTTAGTTTTATATTCACTTCTTTCCAGTCTGGACTGCTGGTGTCTTCTGCAGGGGCAAAGTACTGGGTCCCCTGCGGTGGGTGAGGGGCTTGCCTTTCTGGAATTGCTCCTGGCCTGGTTATCGATTGGGTAAGTGGCGTGGAGTGAGAGGGGAGGGACACCTTTTTTTCTGGGGGAACGTGGGCCAACTGAATGACATGTACTGCAAACTGTATCTTAGTGTATTATTGCTGATTTATTGTATGTTTTCTTCTCTATGTTAGTACAATTTGATGTCCATGTGAATCCCCTGAGGAAGCCAATGTTTTGGCAAAACATCATTACCAGTGCCACTCACCACCAATGTATCCACAATGTTTTTGACCCTCTCTTATTTTATGATGTGAACCAAACCTTTTAACAAAAAAATAAATAAAACTTTGTGATTTTATACAAATTGATGCTTTTTGGTTTATTGTCTTTTGGCACCGAGATAGTCCCTCTTGGGAACCTCAACTTCTCCTTAATTGCATAAATGATTATGGGATGAGGTGCTTCCTAAAGAGTGTCCTAACGGGAACCATAATCCTCCTTTTCTTCCCCACCTTGAAACAGTAAACCTGGGGCAATGCTCATGGCACCAGCAAAAACTGGAACACATGCAAGGATTAAAAGATAAAGAAGCTGCATACCCAGTAAGTGATTACATTACCTGATAAAAGTGCTTAAAAACTGAGGGTTTAATATTACTTTAACCACTTGCCAACCATCAACTGTACATTTACTGTTTGTGGGCAGCTCCCCTGGGCTCAACGACGTACCTGTGCATCTCGGTGAACTTCTGGGTTTACACACACACACACCCTGCCTCTTGTGCTGTGATTGGATACATTATGAGTTTGTCAACAGGCTCACAACCAATGATTTTGGTTGTGAACCTGCTGATTGCTGTGGCCAGTCACAGTGGAAAGGTAATGGAAAGGTAGTAAACAATGCCCAGTAGCTTCTACCACAACAGCAGTTTTTCATTCCCCTGTCACTGATTCTCTAGCTTGATTTATTACTGAAGAACATCTATATGAGTGTGCAAAAAAACTCCTTAATGTCGGGTTAAAATAAAGTGGCAGTGTTTTTATTAATACTGTTTTTTTTTTAAAGGTCTTTTTTTCTGCTCACAAAGTATATTTTTTTCCATTTGCTGATACAAATGTATTATACAGTGTGTAGGAGTAAATTTCTGCTTAACATCACCAGATATTAAAACCATTAACCACAAGCCTTAAATTCCACAAGGAGGACTGCATATTTCAATGTAGTAATTACAATGCATGATATAACAGACCTACAGTCATGCTTTCTCTATACTTCTCTATACTTTCTCTATACTTCCTCTGTAGACATTGATCAGTAAATGCTTAAAGTGCACCATCACAAAGAAAGTAAGCCATTATGCTAAAAGTTATGAAAATATATCACATAAAAGACTTATTTACACTTCCTTACAGGTTTATCTTTCTTGGAATGACTTTCTAGTCTGCACAACCTGCAGCTGAGTTCATCATATGACCTTTGGGAGCTTTCATTATGTGTATATATATATATATATATATGTATATATATATATATATATATATATATATATATATATATATATATATAGAGAGAGATATATATATTTTTCTTTTACATCATTTTTTTTTGTCAATCCAGAAGAATGGCTGTAGGCCATCATGTGCACGGGAATTATTTGCCCCTCACTTGCAAAGTTATCCCTATTTCTCTAATTTCTCCTCAAAATGTCTCTTTTAGCTCTGCTGTAAACATCTGTATAAAAACTCACTATTTAACTTTAAGGCCTCGTGCAAACTGGACATTATGAAAATGGCAGTAGCATTAGCCATACCTTCCACCTTTTTGATATGGGACCAAGGGACACCTATTAGCAAAAGTATGTAGGCATAGGACACACCCCCTGCCACGCCCTTAAAGAAGAATTATACAAAAAAATGATTACGAAAACCCACAAGTGCTTTTTGTATGCCACTACTATTCTTTATACTGGCTTTTGAAATTTACAAACGCAGCAATTTAGATATTGGATGAAAGGTTTAGCACTGGGAATCACTTTTTGAAAGATAAAAAGTGCATTTTATAAACAACTATATAGAACACAACAAAACCAGGGACAAATGAGGAGGAAAGAGGGACAGAGGGACTTTGTTCCAAATCAGGGACAGTCCCTCAAAATCAGGGACAGTTAGAAGCTATGGTGAGCTCCAAGGCAGGCTGCTACTGTTCTGCTCTCTTCTTTGACATATGAGGTGTGTCTAAAAAGTTTGGTGAATGGTATCAGAAAACAAACAAAACAGGAGATACAAAACAAATTACCTTCATTGGCCTTCAAAATAATCTCCTTCCTTCACAACACACTTTTGGCAATGTTCATAAAGCTTCTGGAAACTTTCAGCAAAGGCCTCTTTTGGAATCGATCATAGATTCACTGTCACACATACTTGGTTTGCTGCCAAGAAGGAGATCAACATTGTCTTTACCTTGAATCCATGTTGACTAGTGCTTAAATTGCTCTATAAGGCCTCATACACACGGGCGTATCTTTAAAAATAAACAAAACGTCGGGCCCGATGTCAAGGGAAAAAAATCGGCATTTTTCGGCGTTATGCATCGGCGTTAGTGAGCGTCGGCGTCAATAGGCGTTTTAAAAAAAAAATCATCCCTCTGCTATTTTTCAACCTAAAAACGTTGGCGTCAAAAAACGCCAGAAAACGCCGGTACAGTATTAGTTGGCGTTTGTTGGCGTTAGTTGGCGTTTGTCTGCGTTTTGCAGCGTCGGCGTCAAAAAATGCCAAAACGTTACAGCCTCAGAATGCGATGGCCGTGGGTTCTACTTTCAGCTCACTAACACCGATGCCATCTACAGCTCAAAAACGCAGACGTTTTTATGGGGCCATTGACTAACATGGAGAGCTGCAAAAGATGCCAGAAAACGCTGGCGTCAAAAAACGTCCGTGTGTATGAGGCCTTACTCTTCCATATGGTCTTTTATCAAACGATCAAATATGTTCCCAGCTATAGAAGTTAAACGTACCAATCTGTAGTTACTCGGTAAACACTTCGATCCCTTTTTAAATAGAGGTACCACATTGGGCCAAACCAGTGGTACTACGGCAGTCATTAAAGTGTATCTAAAAATTTGAAACAATGGCTTTGAAATACCAGAGTTCATTTTTTAGGGCAAGTGGATGTAGGGACCTGAGCTCTCCCATTTCCTTTGTATACACAGAGCTGAAGAATGTATTTAATAAATATGCCTTCTCTTTGTCTCCAGTTACCAACTCTAAATTCTTATTCTTGTAAAGGACCTACATGTTCAGACCTAACCTTTTTATTATTAATATGTAGTGCCACCCCCATAAGGGCCGCTAGGAGATAACTGACCCCAAAGGTTGCCAGGCCCTGCAAACCTCCCGGCACCTCTGACACCCTGGGTTCGGACATGTTTAAAAATGAGTAATGCAATCACACAGACTCCAAATTGTAATAAAGTAACCAAGTGTGTTTACTGTAAAGTTCTTAAAGTAGACAGAGCAGTAATAGCTTAGGCAAATATTATTTCCCAGTAGTATACTCTTAGACTTAACACCGGTAAACAGGACTGTAATACATATAGAGTTACTTTAAGTTGAATGAAAGCAATCAATAAAACATGACTGCAGGTATGAAAGGAAGGAGAGTAACCTTTTATATCAGACTGCTCCCTTTAACCCCTTATGCCGCAGGCCCATTAAGCTCTGTAACACAAATATGGAATTGACCAGGAAGGGAAACACTGGAATTTTTGAAAAGAGTCACCTGTTTTTATTTGTGCAGATAGTGTGCACCAAGTCCTTTAAGTGGTAGTGGTGGTAGTGGTGGGGGGGGGGGGGGGGTTGGAGGAGTCCTTGTGGTGTAGCTGTTCTGTGTCTTCAGCTAGCTTAACAGGGGCCCAGAGAGATTTCTGTATAATTGTTCCAATGCTGTAGATAGCAAGTGCAAAGTGTCTCCTTGTTAGAGCCCTAGTGCAAAGAATATGGGGAAAGGTGTCTGCATGCAGTGTCTCTTAAGGTGTAAAAAGGACGGGCTTCTTCCCGCTCACCAATTCAGATGATACTAGGCTCAAGGAAATAGGAAAGGGATGGATCCTGGAGCAGGCTCCTGAAGAATCTGTGCTCTGATGGAGGATCCCAACCGCATGCTTTGCTGCAGTGTGACCAGCGCCAAGGGTGATGAGAGCAACCCCCAACTGACAGGAAGCTGGCAAGTGTAGAGGCATCTGCACACACACTTACTGGATGCTCTGATGCTCTCCCCGCTGCCTAGGCCGCAGCACCGGCTCACCTTCCTCTGACCACCTGGGGCTCTGCTTGTAGCTGAAGGCCATGGTCCCAAGAGAGCCCCCGGACTGGACTATATATCACCTCTCCCAGCATTCTGTTCTTCCTCCCAGCGGGCTGGAACATGTAGTCTGCGATGGTCCAGCTCCAGTGCGTATCCTGGCTCCTCAGACTACATGCGTCAAGATCCTCCACTCTCATGTGGGGTCTCTGTTGCAGCTACCCTAAGAAAACTATGACACAATGCCCAACTGAGCCCTAGAGGGAAATAAGTTCACTGCAGCCATTGTTACCGAATGTCTACGATAACACAAGTAAGTTAGTCAGCACCTGGCCTTCATTTTCGTTTTTCAAATTCTGTAACATTCTTTGTAATTTCCAAATGATAATTGTGTTCTTTTATTGTTATATTCTTTAAATGTCCTTTTCTTATTTTTTATATTTTCTTTTAACTTTGATTGAGCCACACAGGTTTTATTTGCCTTTTAAACGTATTGCCCGTGGTAATATATTTTTTAGTGTGTTTACATTCACATTTCAATGTTCTTCTATAACAATAAAGTAATTATAATCCCCAAACATTTTTACTTTAATGCATTGTCTGCATTAAGGTAAAACATTCCCCTCTACCTGTCCTAGCTCCCCAGAACCCCCCACCCCTAAACACTTACCTTGCACATTTCACCGATCCAGTGCTGTCCTGTCAGCAGCACCGCTCCTTCTCCTAATCTCACAGGAGACTTAGGCAGCAGTGGCAGCCTTAGGCTCCAGCTGCTGTCAGTCAAATCCTGTGAGGAGGGAGGGGGGTGTGTGTGTCTATGGAGGCACAAAGCTTGGTTCAAGAGCGCACCTGCACGGCTGACCCTCAGAGCATGGCTTGCTGAAGGGGCACTAGGAGAAGAAGTGCTAGTGGGGGGACTCCAGAAGAGGAGGCAAGATAGACAAGATTTATTGTCTATGTGAAAAAAATCCACAACAAAATTATAAAAAAGGAGGAAAACTCCCACACAATCAAATTCACACACATATTCAGAGTGACCGGTCTTTGTAATACCATTGCAAAGAGCAGGTAAGTATAACATTCTTTTTAATAAAAAATAAAAAAAAACTAGCCTTTAGAATCACCTTGAGAAAAAGAGTTAGTTTGGTAGGTATGGCCCTGTTCTTGGTATATGAAGTGCCCGCTATCCTTTGTGCCAGTAATGTATTACTGTAGTACTGATAACCCAAAGGGTTTATATATAATGGTAAAAATAAATTCCAGTAATTCTTAACCTTGAAATGCCATTATGTGAAAGTATGAATACATATGATAGAATAAATTAATACAAGCTTAATATATAAATAAATAAACCAGCGCTAAAAATTATTAAGTTGATAGGTATATAAGTGGAAATTCATTGAAAGTTCATATGCAGATACTATCATAAACACTTCATTGTAAAGTTCATTGAATTTTGTGCAGAAAAACGTTTGTTTTTAAATCCATATAAAAAGTGATCTGTGTAAAGTGACTGGTGCTCTTCAGTGCCTGGATGTTGCTGCCACCTCCCAGTGGTAATGAACGCGCCAGAAGAATTCACCCCACAAGGAGGTACAGCGCTTTATTGGCGTTAGCTACAGGTGCTCCTTAGTGACTCTGTGCTCCTTAAGTGCCCCTTATGGATATACACTTACCAGAGAATTTCACCCCTTCCCAGGGTACAGCGATTTCACAGTTATACATGACTGTGTAGAGGGTCCAGATTTGACCTCAGCAATCTCCCTCCTCCTTGCTGGTCTCTGTCCCAAAATCACATGTATATGGAAGAAAATATCCTCATAGAGCAGTACAGTTTAAAAATCGCTTTTATTAGCATGACGTCATCTGGAGTGGCAGCGACAGATGATGTCACGACGATTAAACGCGTACGACGGAGTAACTAGCGTCTTTGGGTCACTCCCGGTTTACGAAGCCACGGTCTGTACATACACGCGGACCTCTGGCTTACATTTTATTTTCATTTTAAAGCCATTGTATGGATTATTTATGTTTGGAGATTAATTTAGTACCCTAATAAAAGCGATTTTTAAACGGTACTACTCTATGAGGTTATTTTCTTTAACTAACACCAAGAAAGTGCTGTACCTACTTGTGGGGTGAATTCTTCTGGTGAGTTCATTACCACTGGGGGGGTGGCAGCAACATCCAGGCACTGAAGAGCACCAGTCCCTTTACACAGATAAAGTATAGTATCTGAATACGAGCTTTCAAAGAATTTCCACTTATATACCTATCAACGTAATCATTTTTAGCACTAGTTTATTTATTTATATATTAAGCTTCTATTAATTTAATCTATCGTATGTTTTCATGCTTTCACGTTATGTCATTTCAAGGTTAAGAATTACTGGAATTTATTTTTACCACTATATATATTAACCCTTTGAGTTGTTAGTACTACAGTAATATGTTACTGGCACAAAGGATAGTAGGCACTTCAGATACCAAGAACAGCGCCATACCCACCAAACTAACTCTTACTCATTCATTACCCCCCCTCCTTTGGGGTGGTAACAGTAGGGGCAGCAGTTATGTTCACCCACCATACACACCCTAACCTCATCACAGGATCACCTGTATAAATTCTCTTTAGAATCACCTTAATCTCTCCCAGTCTACTTCATGTAGAGCGGCCCTCAGCCTGGGGAAATCTGCTCTCTCAAAATTATTATTTTTTACTTTCGAGTATGAGCTTGTTGTTTACAACAGTAAATGAAATCATGTTATTGCTAGTGCTACCCAGATGTTCTTGCATATTTACATTCTCTGCATGGTTTGAGATTACCAGGTATAGCAAAGCATAATTTCTGGTTCAGGCATCTATAAACTGTACCATAAAATTGCTTTAAAATGGGTTTATAAATTTCCACTCTTTTACTTTTCCAGCAATTCCATTACTCTAGTTCATTTCCAGGTAGTTAATTACCACTGTTGCAGCCCTTTGACGGGGCGGGGGGGGTAGCAAACTCCAATAAATAGTTTTGAAGTATGCACCCCCATATTCAGCTCCACCCATAATGCCTCAGCACCACCACACTATCCACCAAAAAGGCTTTCTTTCACACTAACTTTGAGCTTTCTACTCACATAGAGACAGACCCTACCACCTTTTCATTTAACCCTGTCTCTCCAAAAAGAGAGCATAGCCAATAATATTCATATCCCAATCATGTCAAAAATGAAGCCAAGATTCAGACATCTGGCATTGGTAAACAAATACTTGAATCTATTGTTACATTTTGCACTTGTGTTTTGCCTTTTTTTGTAGCTTTGGTTGAGGCAATCCAAGCAACAAATTATTCTATCAGTCCTTCTGAATGTAGAATCATCAGTTGCCACCAACTGGGACTTCTTGAATTACCCTCAGCACCCCTACTAGATGGGCTGTTCACTTGACTGATAGTGGTAGCACTGCCACTTCTGAGTTTGCCAACCACACATCTTCACCCACATTTATTGGGTTGCTAACACACAGGACTGGTCTTACTTTTCTGTGAGCCCCCAGTATTCCCTCTAACTATAGTACCCATCTTCCTACCTAATCATCCTGACTTACCCCTCCACCCTCCATATCAACCCCATTACCAGCTACTCAGTGAGCAGAAAACAACTTTTAAGGTTTTCTGTTACACTCAGTGTTGCAATTCACTGCTCCAGATCTCTAATTTGAGCTTCCAGAAGGGCAACCTGCTTACATTTGTCACAATGATATTCATCCTGGAGCTGTTGCTCCATTATTGTATACATGTGGCACTGCACACTGAGCAAAACCTTTAATCTTGCTATCACCAGTGTTAATTTTGGCAGCAAATTTTGATTTCGTTTTAGTCTTAGTTCTAGGACTAAAATGGCATTTTTTTTTTAGTCCCATTTTAGTCTTCTGCATTTGTTAAAGTCTTAGTCATATTTAGTCGACTAAATCTTTAGGACATTTTAGTCGACTAAAATCTTCAGTACATTTTAGTTAGCTAAAATCTAATGTGTTTAGTTAAATTGTAATGCATCATTTAAGCATTTCTCTACAATTTCCAAACTCATTATATACTGCTGGAGCAAAAAATTGAATATGTTATTATTTATGGTATTGAGGTATGAACATGCACTACAGACCACTGTTAATTTTGACGTCAAATTTCAATTTAGTTTTAGCCTTAGTCTTTTGACTAAAATGCCTTTTCAGTTTTAGTCGTATTTTAGTCATCTCAATTATTTTAGTTTTAGTCATATTTTAGTTGACTAAAATGGTATTAAGTTAGTAGACGAAAATGTTTTAGTTAGTATTAGTCAGAAACAGAGGTTATCCTACAAGACCAAGCTACCTGTGTTCCGTCATCCCTGGTTAAATGCAAATACCAAACAGAAACCCTCTGGGGTGAGACTTTTTGAAGGCACAAAGCAAACAAGTATTTATATAAAAGGTAATTTTATTTATACAAAAATTGGTTTAAAAGAGGAACAGAATATGCCCATTGTTAACAATCAATATATAATGATACATTTGACATAAATCATGTTTATGCAATTTGGTACTAAAGACCTTCATCAGAGGTGATAGCTTGTACATTTAGGTCAAAATTAGTTGATTCTGAAAAATCAAGAGAAGCATGTGAGATTTTAGGTCCACCAAGCAGGCTGGCGCCCCGAGCCTTTTATACAATGTATAGGAATGGTCACTTACCAAGGCATATAAGTCAAAGTTCAAATTAAAAGAGTAAATTGTGCTAAAATCATGCCACTCCACAAGTTGTCACGGGTCCTACGGCAGGGCCGGCCCGCTCTGCCCCACAGGGGCTTCATATACCACCCTAAGGGGGAGAAGGAGAGGGTCCAAGGCCAGAGGAAAGCCTGTGGAATCTAAGTATAAGAGGAGTATGAGTATGTATAAGGGTTAAAAACCATCCAACATATGTATGTACAGTGCAATATAATGTCGCACCCATATATATTTTAGAAATAATACATATGGGCCGATAATAAAGAAAGAAGCTGGTAGTTACCTGTGGTAGCTCAAAGGTGCATAGTGACTGGCGTGTGCTTATGGATGGCAGGGGGTTGATTAATCCTGCACCCCCTTTATGCAGAGGGGGGGGGGCAATTCACTGTTAAAAATAAAGATGATGCAGATAAATATAGAGTAAGTGTCAAAAGTGTCTGTGTTTGAAGCAGGTTTTGACATAAAAAGCAAGGGAGTGTTACCTGCAGTAATAGAGCCGGTTTGAGAATACGGCTCATCCGGATAGTATAGGACCAATGCTGTATAAAAAATATACCAAAGGTATAGCTGTAAACATTAGCCAAAACATATGTATGTAAGCACAGCTAGTAGATTATGCCGATAAATCCATCTACCTTTTGGAGAAGAAAAACAGGGGGAAAGGGGGTCCAGCGTCTCAACCTGATGCTGTGCTCATGCCGCCATCCATGCCAGTAATGAGCCCAGGCATCTGAGGTGTTTTAAGGCCTGACCGTGAGCTCATTATTGGCTCCATGGATAAAGCACTGCCTCCTTTCTGGCTCTCTCCTCCTATCTGAGCGCCTCCTGATTGGAGCTCCCGACCAGGTGATCAGCGGCATCAGAAGCCAACCCAGAAATGCCGCCGTGGGTCACACAGTCGCCAACGCAGCTTCCCCCCAGTGGAACGCAAGCCGGAAGTGAGCAACAACAGGGCCAGAGGAGGCCCAATGCTCACTAAATAGGTGGAAACGGCCGAGCGCTGGGGATAAAGAATATCCACCAGCATTCCAGCACTCAGCAAAAGGCAAACCATAAGGGGGGAACGAGTCACCATCTCTGCCAATCGGCGGGTGGCTTGGGTGCGCAGAGTGGGGATCGGGGCGCACCGGCATGACAAGAACCCACGGGAGTGCCATGACAAATACACAAACAAAGCCAAATCAGCAAAAAATATGAAATCCACGAATAATAAATGGGAGGCATGTACTATCACATATTCATACCTGCAAACTCCCATGCATAAGCAAAAGGGTACGTACCTTGCCTCAATGATCTATATAGGTAAGTGGGGCACCAGTTAAATGCCTGTAGGGCTCCATCTCACATTCTTTTCACAATGTATCTATTATCAAATATATATAATGCATATATAAGATAATCACACAGAGTCAATCATAAAGAATAAGGGGAAAGGGTAGGGTGGACAAATAGAAAGAGATTTAATCTCATGGGCAAATAGGGACACATCATTAACTAAGTGGAATCATATTAACGCTCCCAGCCCCCAGATACAAAGCCTTCTAGAACGGGATTGTAGTAGACGGTTTAATTTAACCCCGGAAAAGTCGTGGCTTGTAGGAGGTGAATCCAACAGGTTTCAAATTGTAGAAGGGTATTATTCCAATCCCCCCCTCGGGGGTTGGAATGGACCCGGTCTAGTATCAAAAATTTGACTTTGAATGTGCCTATATGCACGTTGCCAGAACTCCTGGATTGTTTTACCAACATAGAAACAGCCGCAGTCGCACAGAAGCAAGTATACGACCCCTCTGGTTTTGCAATTGGCGTAGTGTTTAGGTTTAAACTTTACCCCATTAGGTAGTGTGGGGTTGCGGACAGTGTGCATATACTGACAATATCCGCAACCCCCACAGGTAAAGGTGCCAAGGTATTTACAAGGGTCCCCCAGAGTAGCAATATAATCACTATGGACCTGTGGTTGTGTACATGATTTATGTCAAATGTATCATTATATATTTGAATGTTGACAATGGGCATATTCTGTTCCTCTTTTAAACCAATTTTTGTATAAATAAAATGACCTTTTATATAAATACTTGTTTGCTTTGTGCCTCCAAAAAGTCCCACCCCAGAGGGTTACTGTTTGGTAGTTGATATTAATCGACAAAATTAACACTGGCTAGCACTTATTATCCTAGTTGTAATATTATTATTACTTAGAGAAAGTTTAAAATGATGGCTATAATGTTTATTTTGTCCTAACTCCATTTTTTTATTCTACACTTTATCAAATGTCACTGTTTTCACAGTCCCAAATGTGAGCAAGCTTAATGTGAGTTGAAGAGATAGTTATACAACAACTGTGAACAGTTACAGTAAACACCCCCTTAAATAGCAGACTGACTCTCTCAATGGACAATGATGCTATCAGAAATATCTGTTAAAGGAAAATATCCATTAGTCCCGAACATCATGAAGCAGACCCATGAACATGAAGTAAGATGAATGGCAGCCTCAGCCTGGACTCCGGCCAGGCCACGCCCCAACGTGCTTCGCTCAGTCCCTTGGAGCTTAATCCCCTTGCAGCTTGGAGCTAGGGTGAGCTCCCTGTCCCTGCCTGCGCTCACAGCGGTCTAGCTGGACTTTACCTCTCTACCTGAGAAGCACCTACATTTTGTCTTTTTGGGTCAACATGACTCAGTCAATACTGTATACCTACTTTGGGTCATATCATTATCAATATCTGTAAAGTAAAACAAATAGCAGACATTTTCAATTTGTTTCGTTCCAAATTCATGTTTCGTCAAAATTCGCCATTTTCGTTCATTCGGGAGCATCCGAATGAACAAAAAACTATTTTACGAATTTTTTCTAAAACACATTTTCTAAAAAAAACAAAGTTAGAAAAACGAAAATCAGAAAATTAGAACGAAAATCCAAAAATAAGAACGAAAATCAGAAGGAATGAAAATCAGAAAATAAGAGCAGGAATCTGAAAGTTCACAAATCTGAAAATTTGAAAATCCGAAAGAACTAAAAACATTTAGATAATTTAAGATGAATAAACAAAGAAGGAATGGCGGTCTCATAAAATAACTACAACTTATCCGGAGATTTATAAATACATTAAAAAATAAAAAATATAAAAACATAAAAACCAATCTGTGCAAAAATAGAACTAGGAATATTTGTGTGCAAAGCTTCTAATATGCCGTAACCATAAAGTGTCTAATGTCCATGAGTTGTAGAACCAAGTTCATAAAGATCCAAAATATAAGAAATGGCAACAATACAGGTGTTTAAAAAGTATCACAAAATTGCAGTAGCAGCAAAAAGGTGGTGAAAAATCGCAAACAACAAAAAATATTAAATATTAATTATAAACCAAGTTCATAAAGTGTCCACAATAGATGTCAAAAACCAGAAAACAAAAAACACAAGTCTTCAGAAAGTAGAAAAAAGGTGAATATATGTATAAATAAGGTGAATATATGTATAAAAAAGGTGAATATATGTATAAAAAATGTATAAAAAAAAGCAAATGAAGTAGCAGCAAACAGGAGGTGAAGATTCGCAATAAGGAAAGTAAAATATAAAAAATAATAAAAAATAGTAAAAAATATAGAAAGTGACTTCAGTGCTTCTGTGTTTAGGTGATAACACACGTGCTCCCCCTCTTGGGTCCCCACTTACCAGATCTCCACACCCCTACAGGGGTAACTCGCATGTGGTAAATGGGGTCTTTGGTTGTATTGGGTTCACCTCTGTGTTATTGCCTCCAAACTCCGATCCTCCACTGGTCAGGTATTCATCAGCAGGACTCCATATGATGGGAAAATAAAGGATTCCAAATAGTGTAATTCCGTAAACAAGGGGGGGGGGGGTTATTTTTTTATTAAGTTTTAAAAAGCATGCAAAAAAGGTCCATTTTAAAAATAATTCAGCTGGTGTACAAATCGGGCAGAGCAAAAGTTGCTGCTTGAGGAAGGTCAGGACTCCTTCCTTCCTGAGCCGACTTTAAGACTATGGAGTCCTGCCCTGTGATTTGTCACAGCTGATCAAGTGGTAAAAAGCGTCTGACAGAAGCTCTTTACCACGATTAGAGATGCGGTGTGTCAGACTGACAGACCCTACCACCGATCGCCGCACTGCGCGCCCCACTTGTTATCCTGCTGAACATCATATGACGCCCAATCAGGATAACTGAACCACTTCCCAGCCATCATTCTGCATACAGCGGTTAAATTATTAACATTATCGTTTTTTTTATTATTATTATGTATTAATAATAAATGATAATAAAAACTATAGTAATAAACTATTAAATTATAGGTATTGGAACTTCCTTTCATATTTGGCTAACTGTTAGTGAACGTAATGAATAGGACGTACTAACCTGCGAAGTTACGAATTATCTGAAATAACGAATGCTGCATATAAACGCTTGGAACGTAACAAATACGAATGCATCCAAAGTTACAAATTATCGAAGTAACGAATACCGCATCTATACGGATAGAACGTAACAAATTTGAATGCATCCAAAGTTACAAATTATCAAAATAAGGAATGATTCAATAAATGAAAAAAAAAAACACTTTTTTGGCAGTGCACATGTCTAAGAAATAGTAAATGAAAATGAATAATAAATAAAATTAAAATGAAATGCCATGATCCAGCCAGTTATATATACCTACTATAAAATACCATGATCCGATTTGTAATGTCAACTTACTTTTGGCCCATCCTGTATATCCACTTTAAACAAATTCAATCTATATCCGTGTTGACTGTACATTACAGATAAAGGTCTGTTGGCTTATCATGTAAAGAAGCAGCTTAGAAAAACTGGAGTTATAAATTCCAGTTCTCTGCTTTTGATTTATCTTAAAGTGATTGTAAAGGCTCCCTTTTTTTTTGTTTTAAATAACAAACATGTCATACTTCCTCTGTGCAATTGGTTTTCACAAAGCAGCCCTGATCCTCCTATTCTCGGGTCCCTCTTTGCCTCTCCTGGCTTCTCCCTCTGGTGAGTGCCCCCTCAGCCAGCAGCTTGCTACAGGGGGCACCTGAGTCGAGTCAGAGCTACGTATATCCATTCAGACACAGAGCCCCGACCTGGCCCCTACCCCTCTCTCCCCTGATTGGCTAACAGACTTTGATTGACAGCCACATTACCCAATGGTGCCGCTGTTGTGTCTCAGACAATCAGGAGGAGTGTCCTGGACGGCTGAGGAGGTTGTGGACATCGCTGGAGAGAGGGGGTGGGGGCTCAGGGTAAGTATTAGGGGGGTGCTGGGGAGGCTGCTGCACACAGAAGGTTTTTTATCTTAATGCATAGAATGCTTTAAGTAAAAAAAAACCTTCTGCATTTATAACTCCTTTAATATCAGGGGGAGTCGAATACATTTGATAATTAGCATCCATTTATAAAGCACTGACAAAGTGATTCTGTAGATGAACAGCATTAAAACAGAATTTGTTTGTAGAAGCTATTCTCCTGGTCTTCCCACTGGTCCATACTACTCTAGTGCTCTACGCTTGTACCTGCAGAGGTTCCTCCCAGGACAGGCATCTATTCCTCTCATGAATCCCCACTTTGAGTACCAGACTTGATCTACTGTACTTATATACATACATTTTATACATTTTCTGTATATAGGAAAATGATTATGCTTCTTTAAAATAAATTATTAATCAATAAATACTCAATTAATTTGGCAAGTTCTTTGGCAATGGTATAATTATTAAACATGGAGGGATTTAGATGCTAAAATAATTTTCATCGTATTTGTTCTTATTACACTGAATTATATAGCATTTCCTGAAGTGCAGTATTATTATTATTATGCAGGATTTATATAGCGCCAACAATTTGCGCAACACTTTACAATATGAGGGTAGACAGTACAGTTACAATACAATTCAATACAGGAGGAATCAGAGGGCCCTGCCTGTTAGAGCTTACAATCTAGGAGGGGGGGTCAAGTGAAACAAAAGATAATAGCTGTTGGGGATGAACTGATAACGAAAATGAAAATGTAGTTGTTAGATGTGGGTAGAATCAGCTTCTCTGAAGAGGAGGGTTTTCGGGGATTGTCTAAAAGCTAACAGAGTAGGAGATAGTCGGACAGGTTGGGGTAAGGAGTTCCATAGGATTGGAGAGGCTCTGGGAAAAAAGTCCTGGAGGTGAGCAAAGGAGGAGGTGACGAGGGAGCTAGAGCAGGAGGTCTTGAGAGGAACGAAGAGAACGATTAGGTTGGCATTTCGAGATTAGGCTGGTGATGTAGCTGGGGACTAAATTGTGGATGGCTTTGTAAGTTGTTGTGAGTATTTTGAATTTAATTTGTTGGGTGAGCGGGAGCCAGTGGAGGTATTGACAGAGAGGAGTAGCAGACACCGAGCGATTGGTAAGGTGGATGAGTTTGGCAGCAGCATTCATGATGGATTGAAGGGGGGATAGCCTATGTAGAGGTAAGCCAATGAGAAGGGAGATGCAGTAGTCAAGGCAAGAGATGGCCAGGGAGTGAATTAAGAGCTTTGTTGTGTCATTGGTTAGAAAGGGGAGTATTTTTGAGATGTTGTGTAGGTTGAGGCGGCACTATTTGGACATTGATTGGATGTGGGGCTTAAAGGAGAGTTCAGAGTCCAGGACTACGCCTAGGGCCTTGGCATGCAGTGATGGGTTGATAGTTGTGCCATCGATTATGACAGAGAAAGGGGCATGTGGTGGAGGAAAAATTATAAGTTCGGTTTTGGATATATTGAGTTTGAGGAAGTGGTGTGACATGAAGACTGATATGTCTGTTAGTAAATTAGTGATACGTGGGGAGACAGAGAGATAGATTTGGGTGTCATCAGCATAGAGGTCGTATTGGACCCAACCCAGCTGACCCAGGGAGGAAGAATAAATTGAAAAGATGAGCGGCCCAAGAACAGAACCTTGGGGGACCCCAACAGAGAAAGAGAAAGGAAGAGGAGAGGAGGAGGTAGAGTTGTAAGTAATGCTAAAGGTGCAATTGGATAAGTAGGAAGATAACCATCGAAGAGTACAGTCACGGAGACCAAAGGCATGGAGTTTTTGGAGGAGGAGGGGGTGGTCAACGATATCAAAGGCAGCAGAAAGGTCCAAGAGTAGGAGTACAGAATAGTGTCCATTGGTTTTGGCTGTTAGTAGGTTGTTTGTTAGTTTTAGAAGAGCGGTTTCTGTGTAGTGTTGTGGACGAAATCCAGACTGAAGGGGATCAAGAAGGCTATTCTCAGCAAGGTGGCTGCCCAGTTGGTTGTAGACCAGACGTTCAAGGAGTTTGGATAAAAAGGGGAGCAAGGAGATGGGGCACAGGTGGTTAAGATTGGTTGGGTCCAGTGAAGGCTTTTTAAGTATGGGGTTAACTAGTGCATGTTTTATAGATTAGGGGAAGATGCCAGAAGAGAAGGAGAGATTTAAGATGTGGGTTAAAGAGTTTAGAGGGTGAACGTAGTACTTGTGAGGGAACAGGATCCAGAGGGCACGTGGTTAGTTTGACGTTAGCAAGTAGTTTTGCAACCTCATCTAAATTGGTGGGGTTGAATGAGGGAAGTAGTGATTGTACCTGTGGGCATGAAGTGTAAAGCATGTAGGGTATCTGAACAGAAGAGATCTCCTTGTGAATTGTTTCAATCCTCTGTTTGAAGTGATTGGCGATCTCCTGGGCAGTGAGTGAAGTATAGATGGAAGCAGAGGAGGACGAAGTAGAGTAGTTGAAGTTGAAGGTAGAGAAGAGTTGATGGGGACAGGAGAATAAGTTGTTAACAAGAGTGATAAAATAGGTCTGCTTGGCAGTGAAGAGGCTGGAATTGTATTTTTGGGGGGCAGATTTATACTGGTTGAAATCTATCTGAGATTTAGTCTTACGCCACAGGAGCCAGAGTGTGGCTATGTTTTTTTAGACTTCTAGTGTCATCTGTTTGCCAAGGTTGAAGGGGTCGGGGCCTGATTCTGTGAGCAGTGAGAGGGGACAGTGTGTCCAGGGAGGCTAAAAGTGAAGTGTTGTAGACAGAAATGGCTAGGTCGGTGCAGGACAGTGGTGCGATTTTGTCATAGTGGTGGTCAGTAGCAGAGTAGAGAAGAGTAGGGTTGAGACAGTGTAGGTTTCTACGAGTATATTGGGAGCTAAACTCAGAATTAATTGGCTGCATAAAAAAATCTGAACAGGATAAGAGAACCTTGTGAAATATGCAGTAGAAACTGATGAAAAGGAGGAAAAACACATTTCAGGCCAGGGAAAAAAAGTCAGCTAGAGACCATGCCTTTTCCAGTTGCCACCTTTTTCTCCTGCAGCAACGCTATATATTCCATAGCACTTGTAGCGCTCCCCCCTAAGGGATGCAGATGAACTGGGATCCCCCACCTTGCACAGCCAGGCACACCAAATTTCCACGAGCACTTCAGAGTCAGAGAATAGTCTATGACATTGTTTTTGTTATTTATAGAGCGATAATAACTTGGATAGGGAAGGAAGATTATGGGATGCCCATTTGACTCCAACAACAAGCTTCAGGGACAGCTCTTGCTATATACAGTCTGTATATACAGCTCCACTTCTTCCTCCAGCACGCTCTTGCAGAACCCAGCTGGATTACTGTGAAGATCTGACAGTTACTAAGTCATATTAAAAGCAATGGCCCATTACAGGCAGGAACCCGAGGCCCCTTGATTGTGTAGCAAAGATTACAGTGTCCAGCTTGTATTACTCTTCCTGTGGCTACTGGTCCCAGCACCACCTCTTCAGGCACTGCCAACCCATCTGGTTGCAACTGCCCCTTTTACTAGCCCTTCAGGCTAACTTCACTACAGTCTCCCAGACTGACACTCACCAGCCCACTCGGCTGACTCTCAGGAGATCTTCCAGTAGTGCTGGTCTGTTCCTGCTGTCCTCTCTCCTTGCACCCATGCCTCAAGGAAGGGCTTCCTCCATCTGTTTTGGCAGGATCCTCCCAAGCCCCAGGCCCAAGGCTACCCCCCCCCCCCCAGACTAGTGGGCACCCTTGATGGCCACGACAGCCTCCTCAGCACTCCATCTTCCACCCAACTGCCCCTGCTAACATGACCCGTGCCTATTTATGAGGTGGCCTTCCCCCTGCCAGCCCTGTACTGGGGATTGGCTGAGATCCTCATAAATATTCCAAGCAGCTCCTCCTAACCGTCATCCACTATGTCTAGAACATTCTCCAATGTCGCAGAAAACAGGGGGAGGCACCAGAAGAGCTGTAATCCAGCCTAACTCAGTGAACCCTGACCCAGATTCAGAGCCCAGCCCTAAGTAAAATACACATTTCCCTACTCTAACAAACTTGCACTAAGACCTAGCACACACTAGAGGGTGATATACACAGTAACAGTATTTTAAGCTTATAAAAAGAGGTATAACCTTCAAAATGTGTTGTCTAGTCCTTCACCTGGAAGCAACTTACACCTCTTCCCCCAGAGATGCCATCAGAAGACTGTGAGCCCCGTTTGCCTTGAGAACATTGGATCAGATCCTGTCCAAGTGTCCATTTTGACAGCTGCAAGATCTGAATGCCAGCCCTGCCATTGGCCATGGTGTGCAGGCTCAATCTGAATGTTCTTTCCTGGCCTGAGATGCATTGATTCTTTTAGAAGCTTTTGAGTTGCTCATCTGTTTTATATTTATTAAACATATTTGTTTTAATTGTACAAGATCTGTGAGCTATTGTCTTGTTTATGTTACAGTGTATGGAGACCCTCTACTCTCTGATCAAATACACACCTGTCTTAAGGAACTTTTCTCCCTTTGCACAAACTTGCTGCAGATTGGTAATCCTTGATTTTGAGGACACTGCTTGTGCAGTGCTGTGCACTTTTTATTGTTTATTTATTAATTTTTATTTGCATGAAAATCTGAACTAGAGCAAATTACATATTTACATATCATTAGCTGCTCATTAGAGCTCTCAGAAAAAGTGCCCAATCATCGTGCCTTATAAAGAGTGACAGCCAATATGATTTACGGCATTACGTACTCGTGGTTCGGGCCTCACTCTAAACAACAGGCATCTGCACTTCAAGCTGATATTATGAGACATTTTTTAGAAAAAGGGTATGCTGACTCTGACCTGATGCTGAATTTAAATAGAAATGTCCTTCTTCAAGACAGGCCAACAGAGGATTGAGAAGGATTTTAGATGGTCCTTTTTTATATCTTTTTCTATACAAAACAGACAGATCAAGAATATTTTTAACAAACATTGGGCCATTTTAGGGAATGACTGGGTATTGGGTCATCCAATCCTAGAGAAAGCAGGCATTATTTATTGGAGAAAAAATTGCTCCTAACGTGGTCAATACCTCCTCTAAGACTCTATTTTTTCATACCATGATAGGTTATTACCCATGTAAGAAATGTCCTGTCTGCCGGTGTAATGTACGCGGTAGGAAGAAAACTTGTTCTTTTACAACCATGTTCACGCAAAGAACTTATTAGATCAAGCATTTTGTCACCTGTATGACTAGGAATGTAGTTTGCTTGTTTCAATGTCCTTGTGGCAAACAATAAGTGGGTCGGACCACTCAAACTTTTTCTAGCCAGGTGAATGAGCATATCAACAACATAAAAAAAGGATTGGGGGACATAGTGTTTCCCAACACTATACCCGTTTTCACCACAAAGATAGTGGCACAAGTTCATAAATATGTACCGCCTTGGAGGGGAGGATCTAGTAAGAGGGGTGTTTTGCGGTTAAAAACTCAGTGGATTTATGAACTTAAGTGTTACACCCCTTTTGGTATGAACGTAGAATGAGATATCAAAGCATTTATTAATAATGCATGATGTCCCCTCTCCCCTACTTCTAGTTGTTTTTTCTACCATAATTTAATTTTGTTATAATGTCTGTAATAACAATTTTTTATTCTATACTTTTTTTTGCATTTTTAATATTTATATTTTGGGACTTTATAGCTATATGTTATATGTATGTAATAGTCTGTTTTGTAGTATTTGTCATTCCTTGCTATTGATATACCTGTATAGAACCTTTTATTGTGGCAACCCATGGGAAATATATTTATCTATTTTTTTTTTTTTTTTTTTGCATCTGTTCATTGGATTGATCCAGAACAGTTGTTCACATTTTTGAACAGTAGATGATGCTGGATTTTTATAGTCCTCATCACAATTTCTACCCCAAAATGTTATATTATACATATCCCTTTGTCTTTGGGCGGAAGGTATTGTTTGATATTACAGAGGCATCTTGGATATTTGATTTTTGTGTTTTTTGGGTACAATCTATGCAGCTTGCAAGTTATGTGTGCAGCTGAATGGGGTTCAGGACGAGGCTTGACACACAGTTGTTTCCTAGGCTTCCAGTGCCTGGGCTCGAAGCAAGGCTTGAAGTGCAGGGTGCCTGTAGTTCAGAGCGAGGCCTTAACCCTGTGTATGTAAATTTTAATGGTTGCCACTCTTTATAAGGCGCGAAGATTGGGCACGGCTCCTAAACCCTGGGTGACGTCAGTTATGACAAAACACGTCGGATGGAGCCTGTGCTCATGATGTCATCGGCCCCAAGTGTATATGTGAGATAATTTTGGAGAACTATACTCAGAATAAAGAAATCATATGGATTTATTGGAGATGTATCCATCCCTGTGAGTGGTGATCTATGTGGTGTTTGTTGATATTTGATACCCTTCAATGCTCCTTGCTATATAGACCAGTTATAGATGGAAGCAGCGGCTTACTTTTTGCATACGAGTGGTGATCTATACTCACAAAGGTGTGATTGACTCTATACCTAGGGTATGGGAGTCCATTCATTCTGGTAAGCTGGTTTTGCATACTTGATTTTGGGCAGGTAAACGCACTGACACCTTTGCAGCCATTGTGCTATCTGCTGGGTGTCCAGTGTGTACCTGTACCTTTAGTCCATCTGCCTTCATCTATCTCATCAGAATGCATGTGCTCCCACTGTGGAGTCTCTCATAAGTCAGAGATAGGGACTAGAGGTCACAGGGAGCCTTGCCAGGGCCCTCTAGCTTACGCATGCATTTGCAAATGTGTGTAACCAATCCCCTTTTTTAACGCATACTGTTAGTCAGGTCAATTTGTCTGGTTTCAAGCTGGTTGGTAATTAGAGCTTGTTTTTTTTATTGGGTTTTTCCTTGGCTGTTTGTTGTCATTTGATGCCCTCCAATGCTCCTTGTTATATAGACCAGTTATAGATGGAGGCAGCGGCTTACTTTTTGCATACGAGTGGTGATCTATACTCACAAAGGTGTGATTGACTCTATACCTAGGGTATGAGAGTCCATTCATTCTAGTAAGCATGCATGCTTTCCTTCATGGTGGTGGATCACTGAATAATCAAGTGCATCACGGATTAATATATGTTGATTATTTTCATTGAAGAGGACATTTGGATTGTCACTGCAGTGTTCACACTTTGGACTTTATTACTCTATTTTGTGTTTTTTCAATATTTCTGTATTCACATTTTTCTTAATCCATTTAGAATGCTACACTCTTTTAATATGCAAATGGTATTAATTTATGTCAACTGATTTGTTAGCTGCACAGTAAAGGCTTATTTCTGGCAACTCAACCATGCAGTATCATTGTATTGTGCTCCTTGGAACAACCACACCATATTTTTCCAGAGCCTGTATTTCTCGTGGGGTTACCTGTTGGTTTTTTGCAGTAAAGATGGTGAGATCTCTACCTTGTCTCCAGCTCTCATGAGCACTTCCTTTAGTGAAGTGACAACTTTACTTCCTGGTTTTTGAATTGCCTGTGTTAGACTCATGTTGTCCCCATTTGTGTCTATTCTCTCTGCAAAAAACGTCACTGGGGGAGGGTCTTTGTATCACATGGGAAGCTGAGGGATTTCATTCTACATAGATTGATTTGATTGATTGATGATGATTAGGCTCCTCCCACAATTGGCCAGTGAAGCCCCACCCACTCCCACCTATGTCCTTCTGTTCTGCCAGATTACAAATTATCAGAGGAGTGCAGACAGAGAGAAGCACATAGATTAATAGACTTTTCTATGTGCAAAGTAACCTGTACTATCTTGTGCTGTGGTTACATAGCACACACCAGCTATTGATTGGTAGATGGGTGTGTGTTATGTAAAATAGACTGAGCATCATAGAAGTCTGGATGTTTGGGATAGAGCAGCTTTTTCACTGACAGGAAATAACATCTGACCTCTGCAGAACTCCTCCCATCATCACTACACTATACAGTTAAGGAGAACTGATGGAGGGGATTACAGACCACAATCATAGCTATAATGGTAGGGAAATAATAATTTCAGTTATTATGTTTATTAACCTGTGTAACTTTCAAATATTTATGTGAGGATTTACTAAAATATGTATGTTGCCTTTAGTTCTACTTTAATAAGTGATTGAACAGTACTGACTGGAATATTCAAGGCTTTGGGTATCTTTTTATATCCTTTTCCATCTTTATAAAGTTCCATTACCTTGTTACGTTGGTCTTTTTAGAGTTCTTTTCTGCTCCCCATAGCTCAGTATTCGGCCTATTCAGTGCATCCATGTGAGAGCTAACAAACTCATTGACTATTTATACACAGACACTAATTGCATTTTAAAAGCCACATATGTGGAAAATTAACCTTTAATTGCCATTTTAACTGATGTTTGTCACATTGTGTCTCTGTACCAAGGCCAAACTTTTGATCAGGGCCATTTGGATGATTTCTGTAATCATTATGATTTGAAAGGGAGACAAACAAGTATGTGATAATAAATTACTTCATATGATCACTATCCTTGAATAAAAGACAGTTTTTGGCATGATCAGTCATATTTTCAATATTAATGCCAAAGTTTTACAATTTCTGCCAGGGTATGCAAACTTTTGAGCACAACTGGTATGCCAATAATAGTGCTGTTAACATTTTCTTAGAAAGGTAATTACGGTATATATCATATATGCCATAAAAGGCTTTCTTTGCAGAACTAAGGTTACTATTCTGTGCGCATATATACACAGATCACTTGGTAATAACAAAAATATTTGCCTGCAAAAAGAAAAAATCCCCCATACAGAATCACATGAACTTCAAAAAACAGAGTGGTGCTTCTAAAGAAATGTGAAAGAAAGATAATCTCTATATTTCCCATTAGCTGAAGTTTTTCTGCCGAGACAAAATAATACATCATGTTAATTAATGAAACTTAGTATATGAATAGATCTGTCTCTTGCACGTGTGGTAGAGCAAATTTCCATTCAGGCTGAGTCATTTATCTGGTTTGGGGTAACCTCAAACAAAATATATATTGGGTTTTTGCTGATATTTTCTTTTGCATAGTACCTTTTTGTACAATATTTGTTCTATGTAATTTAAAGTGCTTTTATATTTTATTTTTAGAGATGGGTCCTCACTCTGTGTTGGGTACTCTTTGGTGAGGCACAACATAGCAGAAGGACCATTGTCAGTTGTTAAACCAAGCTGAGGAGCACCAGGCTGACAATTTCTGGAGGGTCTAACTTAGCAACATATAGATGGTAGAACTAATATAACAAAAACTGGACTGGAAGTTGGCGCTGCTCACTTACAATAGTTATGTTAGGGTAAAAACTCTAATTATCATGTGATGTGTTATAAAGTGATCAGGTGCAATTGTGCAAAGATCCAAAAAACAAACTTAAAATCCAATCCGTAAAATTAACCCTCTAAAACAGATTACTATAAACAAAGTTAAAAGTGTGTGTGCAATCTATGAATAGAATATACATAAAAGATAACAGTGAGTAAAGGGCGTGTTAAGGTGACTGTAGTGTCATTAATTAAATAATTGTAAATCCAAGGTGACTTTGTGCTAGACAACCCCCAACAGTCATCTATTGATAGAATCTTGGTAGATCAAGCCTTTAGGAACATTCATGTATATATATAAAAAGTACCCTTGATCATATATATTTCATGTATATCAAACCCCTTAGCGTAGTTGTAATCATCAGAGGGGGGACAACCCAAGTCTATAATGTCCTCATAAGCAGCTTGAATAGCTCTTGTAGTAATATCTAACCACCCACAGGTGGTGACAAAGCTGGTAAATAGTTGTTCAAAAACCTCTAATCATATAATAGTTCAAGTTCATATCATCACTGTCAATCCCTCCAGAAAGTGCTCTGTGCGAGAAGGAAGTTTTTCTTCAGATCTTATTTGCCAGTGCAAGACACACGTGCTCCCCTCAAGGTCCCCTCCTTACTAGAGTTGAGCGAACTTCTAGAAGTCCGGGTTCTGCTGGTTCGGCCGAACTTCGGGACAAAGTCCGGGTTCGGGTCCGGACAGAACCCGAACTTTGTCCCGGACCCCGAACCCCATTGAAATCAATGGGGACACGGACTTTTAGGCACAAAAAATGCTGTAAAATAGTCCTGGAAGGTCCTAGAGGTCTGCAAAAGGAAGGAAATGTGGGTAAGGGTGGGACAAGTGACCTACAAAGAAATGGGGGCAGGGAAATAAGTTTAAATATTTTTAAAAAAATAAAAACATAAAAAATGCAAAAATGGAGATCATCTTCAAAATGGGTCTGAAAAGTATTAATTAACATTAGAGGCCATAGAACTGTTCTAAAATCATCTTCAAACTGTGTCAAAAAAGTATAAATAAGCCGGGAGTACCCATATC
>BLSH010064184.1:159227-172151 GCA_018402905.1 Glandirana rugosa
TGGTCAGGGAGATGGCCCAGTTCGGAGAAGTGGCCTCTGTACAGGCTCGTGAAATGGGGACGTCCCCACCGCAAAAAACCATTCCGAATTTTGAAAACGTTTTATGACATATATCTCTGTCGTTTTACAACTTCAGTCTATAAAGAAAATATTGAATACGTCCCCACCGCAAAAAACCATTCCTCATCTCAACTCGCTTGGGCCTGACATTTCAAGCCCAGGCATGGCTTGAAACCCCACAGGCCCTGGGCCTGGGCCTGAAAAGTTTTTTTCAGGCCCAAGCCCAGGCCCCAAGACCATTAAAATTACTTTTTAGAATTTTTACGACATTTGACCCGAACCCGGACTTTTTTTGAAAAGTCCGGGTCCGGGTCCCGGACACCCCAAAGTTCGGTACGGACCCGAACTTTACAGTCCGGGTTCGCTCAACTCTACTCCTTACCAAAAAACGCCACCCCTGCATAAGTTATAAAAGAAATATCTGACTTCAACATTTTGCTGTCTCTATATACAGTATTTTGCAAAAGTTTTAAGCCTTACCAAAAAACGCCACCCCTGCAGGGGTAAAGTGCTCGGACATGTCTCCGGTGAAGAGGCTTGACCCGGTAGAGGGACTGGTCCCAAAATCCGTGTCAGGGAAGAGAAAGAAGGAAATCCATAGCGTATTATGTCTTGAAATTTGACTTTACTTTATTAGTTACTCGTAGTTTACAAAACAATAAAAAGTCTCTACATTAAAAATATAGGTGGTGTAGAAACGTATGAGCCTGTCCCTTATCAGTCACTTAACCGGCTCCGGCTTGGTGGATTTCCTTCTTTTTCTTCCCTGACACGGATTTTGGGACCAGTCCCTCTACCGGGCAGATGACCGCCATTACTAGTAAAAAAAGAATTGTAGAAACGCCAGATATGAATTTCATGGTTTGTAAACGTGTGATTTTTTTTTTTTTACCGAAAATATGAGGAAGAATATAAATCGGCCAAAACCGATGAATACATTTGTTTCTTTTTTTTTTCGGATATGTATTTTAGCAAAATGTAAGAAATATTGGTTTTTTTTTTGCAAAATTGTCAGTCAAAGCAACGCAGTGCTGAATCACAAAAAGTGCTTTGGTCCTAACATTGGAAATCCTTCTGGGGCTGAAGTGGTTAAGTGGGTAAAGGTTTAACCCCTTCCTGGCTAAGCCCTTTTCTAACATTTGTTGCTTATAAGTTAAAATCCATATTTTTTGCTAGAAATCAGTTGTTATCCCAAGAAAGCCAACTGCCGGCTCTAAAAAAATGGCACCATGGTGATGCCTGTCACTACAGCCCCGGTACAACCCCTTCAAGCCGAGGCTGCATATTTGCATATGGTCGGCAGGTAGGGGTTAAGCTGGCCATAGGTGGTACAATTTTTTTTTTTTTTTAAACCACGGGGTGGGGGCGCTGGCAATAACCATATGAAAAATCGAATATGCTGATGGATCGACTTGGGTACAATCATCCTTCCCATAGATGGTTCAATGATTCAATTCTCTGCCAGTCCCTGCTGAACTGGCCAAGATTCAAACCATATATATCCGACTTTACTGTAAGTACAAATAGAGAACAGTACACAGCCATAGAACTTTTATGGCAAATGTGGGTAGAACTTGTAATCAACATAGGTAAGACACAGTTTGAGTATAACAAACAACAGTGGTGTACATACAGCAAACTCTTCAGCATCAAACTAGACCATCAAAACCAACCAGGGATGTTCAAAAAATATTGGGTGCGCTAATTCCAAGAGCGCTGGTCAAATAAGGTAGAACCTGTTTTCTGCTCCAAACTGCTCCATAGGACAACATAAACAAGAAAACCAACATGTTACTGCCCAACTCTCATCACAGGTAATAAAAGGACATTATCATACACATTGCCATATACATAGTTTGATACATTATTATAATGCTTATGATAATTACTTTGTGGTTACAAATGGCTGCATATTCTTCTGCGTTGCAATTTTTTTTGCCATCATGCACAATATTTCTGTGATGTTTTATTGTAGGAAAGCGGTACATATTACATGAAAATCGTAGGTTCTGTTCAGTAACAAGAAAAATTTTGCAGTTTGCTCCTTCAGTAATTTCCTTTTGGAAAGTCTGAATTGGCTCTTGAAAATGAAATGCGTGTACACGCTATATGAAAATATGGACTTTTCCCTCCGATTATCATATAATTAGTAGGCCCCTCTAGTGATTGCAAATCTGTTACAGGCTAGACTTGCCATTCCATAGACATTTAGGACCAAATGTGACTTTTCTAACTCCATCTAAAAAGTTTGTTCCCTTTTGGCCACAGGGCAGGGAAAAATGTTAACTGACAGGGCTTCCTCAGTATTTGTATAATCACCAAAAAACATTCTGTTTTTGGGAACATATCTGCATATGGCAAGAACGAGTTATCATATACCGTGTGACATGGGGGTCTTTATTGCTTGTGGTAGGTGCATTTGGAGTGAGTTCACGACAGCCAGGATCTCTGTTTGAGGGCATGGTAGCCCATGTTTATTAACCACTTCAGCCCCGGAAGGATTTCCAGCTTTAGGACCGGAGCCCTTTTTGCGATTCGGCGCTGCGTCGCTTTAACTGACAATTGCGCGGTCATGCAACGTTGTACCCAAACGAAATTTGCGTCCTTTTTTTTCCCACAAACAGAGCTTTCTTTTGGTGGTATTTGATCCCCTCTGCGTCATTTCTGATCGCCGCTATAAACAAAAGAAGAGCGACAATTTTGCAAAAAAACCCAAATTTCTTACTTTTTGCTAAAATACAAATCCAAAAAAAAAAAAAAAAAAGCATTTTTTTTCACCGTTTTTGACCGATTTATATTCTTCCTCATATTTGCGATAAAAAAAAATCGCAATCGGCGTTTATTGATTGGTTTGCGCAAAAGTGGCCGCGTTTACGGATGATGAGAATTCATTTTTGGGGTTTTTTATTTTTTTTATTTTTTACTAGTAATGGTGGCGATCTGCGATTTTTAGCGTTACTGCGATATTTCAGCGGATATGTCGGACCATTTTGACACTTTTTTGGGACCATTGGCATTTATACAGCGATCAGTGCTATAAAAATGCACTGATTACTGTGTAAATGCCATTGGCAGTGAAAGGGTTAACCTGCAGGGGCGCTCTAAGGGTTAACTATGTTCCCTGGGCGTGTTCTTACTGTGGGGGGACTGCCCTAGCTGGGGAAGGGAAGTGGTCACAGCCTCCATGTAGAGGAAGGCTGTTATCACAGCCCTTCCCCCTTCACAGAACGGAGGTCCGTGTTTACTTACACAGACCTCCGTTCTTTCACTCCGGGGGGGGCATCGCGGGTGGCCGGCGGAGATCGACTGCGCCGCACCCGCCTCCTGGGCCTCCCCGAACACAGTGAGCACGCGGGCGCGCCTCCGGGGGCGCGCGCGCTCACTAGGCTCGATCTCGCGGCTGCCGTCGCATGACGGGGATTCGCTTTACAGAGCCACTTTGTCACCGTCATTTGCCGATCAGCCGTCGGCAAGTGGTTAAAAAGAAAAGTTTCAAATAAACAGCAGCAAAAGGGTCGCTGGTTCGAATCCCAACCACGACACTACCTGCATGGAGTTTGCACGTTCTCCCTGTGCCTGCTTGGGTTTCCTCCAGGTCCTCCGGTTTCCTCGGACACTCCAACGACATGCTCGTAGGTAAATTAGATCCTGCCTAAATTGACCCTAGTATGTGTATGTATGAATGGGAGTTAGGGACCTTAGATTGTAAGCTCCTTGAGGTTATGGACTGATGTTAATGTACAATGTATATGTAAAGTGCTGCGTAAATTGACGGCGCTATATAAGTACCTGAAATAAATAAAAATAATAAACAAATCACAGGGTTTCCCACACGGGGGGGTCCACTATCACTGTTCAAATGTAAACCTTCAGCCTCCTGTTTTATAAATGACATCTAGCTCTCCTGGCTATAACGACATCCTAGCCCTCCTGGTTATAAGCAAACAATAGCTCTCCTGGCCAGTTTCCTCCCAAGTAAGCAAATCATCCGGGGCCCCTTAACCTGCCGTGGTTGAGAATCCCAGCTCATCCTCATTCACTAGACGCTGGCAGGGCAACACTCTGTCACATATCCCTCCCCTCTGTTCTGAACCCATAGGGGGGCGAGACACACTGAGCCACACTCCTTCAGCAAGTGTCCTGACACCAACCTTTTACTTTTGAGCTCCCTTAAACCTCTCCCATATACCACTTTTACCTGAAGTACCCCAGCAGCATATCCAAGTGCAACTTTTAACAAGAGTAACAAACTCAGGAATAAGTTATTCCTTTCTTGTTTTTCTTTGGGCTATACCACCTGCCATCCAGTACTCCACCTAGTGGTACTCCGCAGTACCAGACCATCGGACTGTGTAGGAGACACACCAGTATAGAGGGCATCCGAAAGTGCAAGCATCTCCTCGAGTGCTTGTGCTACCAACCAGACCCTTGATTCAAAGCCCAAGTCCAACCTGGGGACTTCCATGACACTAAGAATGCAGAGAGCACAGCCTGGTGCTTTACCAGAGCGCTGCCAGGTGCTGGACTTATAACCAACTTCTCAGGCTCAGCAACAGTGACCTGCTCCAGAACATTACCAGCGACAACACATTGACACTCCATATCAGCATTACTTTTGGGAGTCATTGACATAATCTCTGCTGTGTGTTCGCCCTTGTCTGGTCCTCTCTCTTGGGGGTTAACCTCTGCACCAGCTATCACACTTTCTGTTACAGGCTGTTCTGCAGGTCCCCCTGCTGGCACAGCAAAGACAGTGTCCACCACACCTTTAGCCCCAGAAATATCATCTAGCATTGCACTTATTTTCTTGGCCAACTCATCGTAACAAGCATTGCTCTGTAGCACTAAATCCGTCCAATGAGGTCTGGACAGACAAAGAGGCTCTGCAGCATCTGCAACCCTGCACTTGTCAGTACCACCCTTCTCAATAATATTATCATAAACATTATCAGCATGGTAATAAACACATTTCTCCTTTACATTCCTGTCTTCTATGGTTGCTAATGTCTGCCTGGCCATACCTTCCCAATCAATTGCATGTTTGCTCCCTTCATCGGTACTCCTCAGCACCGAACCATCTGAACAAGGAGACACATGCAAGCAGACGGGCTCAGCTGCAGACTTATTACACACGTCATTGTAAATCATGTCAGATTTTGGCAATATAGATTTTAACACAACAGGTTGCAATACACCACATCCAGCTACTTGCTCAGGTGGTGCTTCATAGACCTCACACATATTTGCATTTTCCATAAGCTGTATTAACCCATTATATACCCGCACATTTTCAGTACTAGCAGATTGCACTAATACATTCCCATTAAAAGGTGCAGTTCCACTCTGTTCTCCCAGAGTGACATTGCAGTTGTCCAGAGCAACCTCCAGCTCCAAAACATGAAGGTTCGTGGAGATTTCCAGAGACAACTGTGCTGTTTTACCACCCATTGAAATGGCCCGTCTTTCTCTGCAGCATTACCATAACCTGAGGTTTTCCCAACAGCCGCACATTCAGCATTATAAGCCTTGACAGCATTTTTACCTTTTGTAGGCTGTTCCAGCTCACTACCAACTCTGACCTTACAGACATTAAACACAGCATCATTCCCCTCTTGAGAAGCATGCACAGGTGCAAATTTGACCTTAACCCCTGCCTCCCCACAGTACAGAGCACTGCACAGGGAAAAGTCACTCTCAAGAGCATATTCAGTGGCCCCACTAACTGGGGTCACTCTCACATCACCATGGACAGTCTCGTAACCAGTCTTTTGCAGCACGAAATCAGCGGTTACAGCCAACAATTCATTAAAGACAGTCTTAACCATTGCAGTAGTAGGGGTCACCATCTTCAATTGAGTACGCTGTCTCATGAAGCAGTCCTCTGTCGCACTTTCACTGGCCAACTCTCCCTGGTGGCCACGGGATAGAACTGCAGCAGCCCTTCTGAACTCCTTAGCACCCCCTGCAGGCACAACAGGTACTTCCTCACTGTTGCTAGGAATGTGCAGGAATTGCAGGAATCCGGGCCTGCAGACAAACCCCCCCAATATCGACTCTTGGTGTACCCCACAACTAAGGACAAGACAAGCAATCATGTCTCCATTTACCACATTCCACATTCTTTATCCAGGATCACAGCTTTATAGCTGTCATAGTCACCTCTGTTAGTAACCATCCCACTGTATATTTTTCTGTACTCTTCCGTAATAAATGGCTTTACCAACACAGTACAGCGGTTTCTAGGCCAGTTTTCAATTACAGCCCAGAATTCAAAGTCCTCCGGATAACCCACAATGGCATCCTTGGGTGACATAGGATTACAAAAGTCTGTGACCTGAATTACTTCTTTGATACCATGGGTAACCACTTTCGTCGGTGCAATCTTTGCACTAACGCTGTTAGGGGCAACAGCATGCATCTTGATAGCTGGTCTCCTTGCACCAGCATTGCTAGGGGCAACAGCATGCACTTCCGCTTTATGTGAAGCAAAGAACAGTCTGCAATACTCCCCGGCAGGCTCACACTCTTGCTTCATCCACACAGACAGTCCACAACACTTTTGTGCGGTTCAGCCAAGACAAAATTGGAACAATGTCTTTTTTAAGGCTGGTTCCTTTTCACCTGCAGTTTCTCCTCACCTGCACACAGATTGGGCAGTCTCATGCAGCAAACACAGTTCACTTAACAGCTGAACTCACTTTTGCAGGGATCTGGATTGTATCCAAAAAGCACTCCTTCTAAAATGTTGTCTGCCTGGCTGTACTTCCGCACACAGCCAACGTGACACAAACTCACTGTGGAGCAGAGACCCGGATTTTACCATCTTGTGCCCAATGCAATACCTCCACCACATCTGACATGGGGGTCTTTAGCTCTTGTGGTAGGTGGAGTGAGTTCACAACAGCCAGGATCTCCGTTTGAGGGTATGGTAGCCCATGTTTATTAAAAGAAAAGTAGACAGAAATCACAAGGTTTTCCGCACAGGGGGTTCCACCATCACTGTTCAAGCGTAAACCTTTGACCTCCTGGCTCATAAATGACATCTAGCTCTCCTGGCTATAACAACATCCTAGCCCTCCTGGCTATAAGTGAACAATAGCTCTCCTGACTATATGGTTTAGTAGCTCTCCTGGCTACAAGCGATCGGCCACTGTGCGATCGTGGGCCACCTCTGCCTCCTTGCAGACCTGGACGCTCAGACTGCATTCTGCAGTATTCGACTCCTGGAGACCAATGTGTGTGTGACACCGAAGCCTGATCCTGACTGCCTCTATCAGGCCTCCACCCAGCTGGGCAATCAGTGTCCTGGCTAAAGCCAAATCCTGGACCCAGGACTGGGGATTTCATGCCACCCAGATCTCAAAGAAATCCCTGGGCTCTGGATCCCAAAACTGACTTTAAGAAGTGGGGAAACTGAAAGGCCAGATTCGTCCCAAGTAAGCAAATCATCCAGAGCGCCTCAACCTGACGGGTTAAGAATCCCAGGTCCTCCTCATTCACTAGACCCTGGCAGGGCAACACTCTGCCACAACAGTCATGGGTCAAAAATATTGAAACCCCTGCATTTCTGTTAGATAATATACCACTTCACCCAGAAAATTGTTGCAATTATAAATGTCTAGGCATTCTCATGTTTATTTCTTTTGTTTGTATTGGTATGACACAAAAAAGTAGAAAAACAAAAAGCCAAATCTGGTACATTCCACAAAAAAACTTCAAAAATGGACTGGACAAAATTATTGACACCCTCAATTTAATATTTGGTAGCAAAAAAAAAAAAGAACTGAAATCAATGGCTTCCTGCATCCATCAATTAGTTTATTCTACCTCTCTGCTGCAATTTTGGACCACCTGCTTTTTCACCATCGGCTCCAGGTCTCTCGGGCTGGATGGGTTCCTTTTCCTGATCTCTCCACAGGTGCTCTATAGGATTTAGATCTGGATTCAGTGCTGGCCAGTTCAGTACTCTCCAACGCTTTGTTTTAAACCATTTCTGGGTGTTTTTTGACGTGTGCTTTAGGTCATTTTCCTGCTGTAAGACCCATGACCTCTGACGGAGACCCAACTTTCTGATACTGGGCCCTACATTGCACCCCAGAATTATTTGGTAGTCTTCAGATTTCATAATGCCATGCACACGGTCAAGACATCCAGTGCCTGAAGCAGCAATGCAACCCCGAAACATCAGTGAACGTCCACCATGTGTGACTGTAGGGACTGTAGTCTTTTCTTTAAAGGCCTCATTTCTTTTTTTTAAAACAGTAGAATGATGGGCTTTACCAAAAAGCTGTAATTTTGTTTCGTCTGTACAAATTCCCAAAAGTATTTTGGCTTTCTCAGGTAAGTTTTGGAAAACTTCAATCCATCTTTTTTTATTCTTCTGTACCAGCAATGGTGTCCTCCTGGGTCTCTTACTATAGTGTCCCTTTTCATTCAGATGGCGACGTATAGTGCAAGCTGACACAGTTTTACCCTGTGCCTGAAGGTCAGCTTGAATTTGTCTGTCATTGAGGTTCTTTTCCACCATTTAAACAATCCTTCTTTGCAATCTTTGATCAAATTTTCTCTTTTGTCCACATCCAGGTAGATTAACTACAGTGCCATGGGCTGGAAACTTCTTGACATGTTGCGCACAGTGGACAGAGGAACATTAAGATCTTGGACTTGTAACCTTGAGATTGCCAATGTTTTTCCACAATTTTTATTCTCAAATGCTCAGACAATTCTTTGCTGCTCTTTCTCCCCTCCATGCTCCGCGTGGCACACAGAGTCCATTTTTCACCATTTGAACTTGTTGCCAGTGTGATTTCTATATTGCCAGCACCTGTTAAATGATACAGGTGAGTTTAACTACAAATTACAGGATCATCACAAACTTGGAATGCAATTATTTCTTACAATTTTGAGAAGGTGCTAATCATTTTGTCCAGCCCATTTTTAGAGTTTTGTGTGGAATGTGTCAGATTAGGCTTTTTGTTTCTCCACTTTTTTGCATCATTGAAATACAAACAAAATAAATAAACATGAGAAGGCCGAAACATTTGTAATTGCAACAATTTTTTGGGCAAAGTGGTGCATTATCTGACAGAAATTCAGGAGTGCCAATATTTTTGGCCATGACTGTACAAATTAAAGTTATTCTTATTCATATTAATCAACTTGAAATAACCATCCACCAATCCATCTCTACTGAAAAATGAATGTAATGAGTTTACATGGGTTAGGGTTACTATTATTGCACTTTTGTACTCTCATCTTAGATCTTGCACTAATGCCTAATAAAACTGCCATCTTTATTTTCATAGGTTACATTACTTGATGATGAGAAGAAAAGCTGCCTGTGCAGTGGAACAGATCTACTGTGCATAAATGATTCCAAACATAAAATAGGAATCTATCGTATAGTACATATCCAGTCCATTGCCATTAATAGTATTAACTCATTGGATCTTCCTAAATGGCACTGTATATGTCTAGTATACTCATTTTAATCCTCCCCCTCCCCCAACCCTATTCTGGCAGCAGTGGATGGTGTGCTCAAGTGAAAGCATAACATGCTTATAATGACTATATTCAACTTTATTGTTATGCATGCGTGTCTTAAGCTATACAATAAGATAGTATCTTCAATCACGTGAGTTTAATTTTAGTTATAGTAAATACATTTTTATACAACGCATAAAGTTGCCACCATGGTTTCCAGTAGAAGAATTTAGTGGTATTTCATGAATAGCATCAAGGTGTTTGGGGTCCAGCACATGTTGATGATACTCTTGTAGTTCAACAATTTTTATAAATGGTAATGATGATAACTTGCCTATAATTTCATGTTACGTATTCTGTTGGGCCCATAATGGAGGCTTTCATGTTGTGAAAACATCATTTTATCTGATAAAATCACAAATTTTTAAACAGTCTATGAACAAGTAGTACCTAGCTAATTTACAGATAATCGATTCAAATTGAATTCAAATCGAATTTGGACCAAATTCCATTCAAATACGGATGAAACATTTGAATCAAATCAAAAACATAAAAACAAAATGAAAACAAAACGAAGTATGAAAACTAATCATTAAAAATAACAAATGTAACTAAACTAAATTTTTAACTTTAACAAATCCATCGGAAACAACACAAAACATTTTTTTTGTTCTGCACTTGTCTATTGCAGGCTGCCCTTATACAGATACAAATATTTTCTTCCCAGCACTCCTCTGCTGACTAGGGATGGGCCCACTGTTCGAGTCGAACAGAACATCGGGCGTTCGTCTAAATTAGATCATTATGGGGTGTTCGTGGGAACTTTGAGCGCCACATAATGCATTCCAATGGTGGGGGAAGTGCTGCCCGCTGATTGGCCAAGGCATGCACATGACCTGCATGCTTTGGCCAATCACAGAGCGCTCTGCTGTGAGAGATATGATTGGCTAAAGGCAGGGTGCCTTTAGCCAATCACTGCTCAGCAGCTTCAATCCACGCCCCACACTATATAAAGCAGCTTGTACAGCGGCTCTATGTAGTGTGTGTGTGTATAACGTGGAGAAAGAGTCAGTGAACTTAGGTAGCGGCGTGCAGGCAGATTAGTGTTGCTAGCTGTGGATTGTGAAAATCATATTAGATAGATAGATAGATAGATAGATAGATAGATAGATAGATATAGCAATCTATATACAGTCAGTTAGTACAGGGAGTTTAGTGTAGATAGGGCGATATGTATACAGTCAGTTACTGTAGAGTGAAATATATGATAGATAGATAGATAGATAGATAGATAGATAGATAGATAGATAGATAGATAGATAGATAGATAGATAGATAGATAGGACAATCTATATACAGTCACTTAGTGCAAGCAGTTTAGTATCGAGTGAAATATATACTAGATATATAGATAGATAGGGCAATCTGTATACAGTCAGATAGTGCAGGCAGTACAAGAATATATATATATATACCTTCCTAGTGTATATATATATATATATATATATAAATATGACATGGGGGTCCCCCCAAAATCCAAACCAGGCCCTTGGGGTCTGGTATGGATTTTAAGGGCAACCCCGGGCCAAATGTTTTTAAAAAATGACATGGGGACCCCCCAAAATCCAAACCAGGCCCTTCAGGTCTTGGCACAGGGTTCCCCTTAAAATCCATATCAGACCTGAAGGGCCTGGTACGGACTTTGGGGGAACCCCTATGCAATATTTTTTTCTGATTTTGGGCGTGGTTCCCCTTAAAATACATACCAGACCTGAAGGGTCTGTTACAGACTTTGGGGGGGAACCCTACGCAATTTTTTTTAAAAATTCGGAGCGGGGTTCCCCTTAAAACCCATACCAGACCTGAAGGGCCTGGTATGGACTGGGGGGGGGGGGGGGCAGCGCAATGCTTTCTCAGTGATTTTATCTATATTGCTGGCAACCGGCAATACATTACAGCTGCGATAATAAATTACAATTTTTCCTTTGGAAATGTCATTTTGCTCTGGCTATGTTCTAAACATCACAGAGGTGCACCCTTTTACAGGCAGACTAAGGGGACCCCCCAGGCACGATATTTAACGTAATATTTCATTGTTATTGTTTCACTTTAAGCATTATTAAAATCACTGCTCCTGAAAAAACGATTGATTTAAAAACTTTTCTTTGCATTGATACATGTCCCCTAGGGCAGGACCCAGGTCCCCATACACTTTTTAGGGCAATAACTTGCATATAAGCCTTTAAAATGAGCACTTTTGATTTTTCATGTTCGAGTCCCATTGATTTTAATGGTGTTCGCACACATTTTTTGCCTGTTCGCAAGTTCTGGTGTGAACCGAACTGAGGGGTATTCGGCCCATCCCTACTACTGGCTTTCTAAGTCCCCAGTGGCTGTCTGCATGGTTGTAGTACACAAATTCCCTTAAGGTCTTGGTGGATGATAGCACAGATTCATTCATTGGTAGACCAAAAATTTACAGTGTAACTACTCGCCATTGCCTGCAAAGCCTTCATAGGAAAGAACTTCATAGACAGGAAAGATCACCATAGCTAAACATTCAGATTGATGGCAATGTACTGTAGATATCAAATGGTTACTAATTATACAGCTGTGCTTAAATCCAAACCCATAAGTTCCTGCAAAGCTGGAATACTGACTAATGATGGTGCATAAAACAATATTCCTTTCCTACACTAAAGAAGTTCCATAGGTAAGATTAAGAAAATAGGAATCTTGGTCGATTGCCAATGAGCAATTTAGTGGGAGATTTTTTCCTAGCAATTTGGGAAAGCTTGCCTTTATAAAACTTCACATTTTTAGAATCCTAATTTCCCATATGGTATACATAGTAGGAAGTAGGAAATCGAGCACTAACCTGCATGCTCCCCCTAAGCATAAATCCCCCCTTCCTCCCAGTACAAATCCACCCCCTGCTGAAATCCTCCCTCCTGGCACAAATCTTTGCCCCTATCACCCCCAGCTCAAATCCTCTCTCTCCCCATATGCCTCCAGCACAAATCCCCCCCAAATCAAGCACCAATCTGTATGCTCCCCCTAAGCATAAATCCCCCCTTCCTCCCAATACAAATCTACCCCCTGCTGAAATCCCCCTCCTGGCACAAATCTTTGCCCCCAATCCCTTACAGCTCAAATCCTCTTTCTCTCCATATGCCCTGAGCACAAATCCCCCCCCCAAAAAAAATTCCCCCTCCTAGCACAAATCCTTTACCCCCACTCCAAATCCCCCCCAGCACAAATACCCCCCAATCAGTCATACTAGCAGAAACCCCCTGCCCCAAAAAAAAACCCTCCTTCCCCCCACCATATTACCCTTTCTAGCATAAATCCCCCTTCCTAGCACAGATCCTCTTAACCCAT
>BLSH010064184.1:176159-195216 GCA_018402905.1 Glandirana rugosa
TAAGTCGTCTCCTAGACAAATGACTAGGGGATGACTAGTCTCTGTTCCGACGGTTACATTTTCCCGGGGAAACAACCAGCGAAGAACTAACCCACAGTGACCCCTTAAAATAGATATACATATATGTGTGTGTGTGTGTGCTAGAAAATTACAAACCATAAAATACTAATATATATGATATGTCATATAACATATATGAGTACTCTAAAATACTAATATATATATATATATGTCCCACCCAGTAAATATACCTATGTGGAATTATTTTACCCTTACCAACCACTATAATTGAAGGACAAACACCGTGTAATCATATCCACTCCCCCTTTGAAAAGTTCTACCCACCACTGGTACCGCCGGTAAAACTTCAGCTGGTAAAACTTAGGTTGAAAATAAAAAAGTTATCCTTCTCCCAGTACACTGTGTAGTTTGAACCCCCTCACCTATACTAATGTGCCACAAACAGGAAGTTAATATCACCAACCATTCCCATTTTATTAAGGTGTATCCATATAAATGACCCACCCTGTATATATATATATATAATCATAAAATCTCATGAGTATATACAATATACTGTATAGTATATATAATCATAAAATACCAAACATTAAAAGATCGTGTGTGTGTGTGTGTATATACATATAGATAAAATTCCCCAGTGACACCCAATCAAGAAGCGACCAACAAAGGGGCCCTTTTACATTGGCAGCCTTGTCTCTGATCAGTAGGGGATCAGTAAACAGATCCTCTGCTGAATCGGACCAGAACAGTGCAGATGTCACTTTTGTGACATCCATGTCTGTTCAGTCTTTTCCTGAGAGAACCTAATGGTATCCATATTAGGTCTATGGGCAGGCGGATGTAAAAGGATGTGTGTCGTTTACATCATTTTACCTCCAATCCATCATGCTCAGAAACAAAAACACAGAAAAAAATAAACCTTTTGCAATTTTTTTTTAGACCTAGATGGTGAAAGTGGCCTAAAGATATAATGTGCAATGAGTCAATTTATATAAAATACAGCAGCTCCACATTTAACTAAATATTTTTCCTTACAGCCCAACTGGGAGCTTAAATTTTATTTCTTTAAATAGTCCCCCCAGCAGTGCTAATAATAAGCAGTTCAGGCTGCAATACTTACCTTCAGTCAAGGAGCTGCCCCCTGTAGTGCCATTTTTTCATCATAAAATGTCTTCTGTCTTTTGGGTTGAAGGACTCTTGTTCTTGTGACAACTGTCTAATAAGGGAATGCGACTCATTTTGGAGAGGTTTTCTCTCACTTCCTGTTGCATCTCCAAGACAGGGAGTCAAAGAAAATCCTCCTCAATAGAACATAGGCATCAAAAAATACACTGACAGGATTAATTTCTTCACTATCCAAAACTAAAAAAAATGTTTTGGTTATATTGTACATACACTTTACGGCAACCCCCCCCCCTTAGTTTTAGTTCCATCCACCTATTTTATGTTTAGACATAGTAGGAGTCAACAGCTACTAAATGGAAAGTAATGGGAAATATAGTACATAACACAGCTTAATCCATATCCAAGCTGGCCATACACAGAGCAAATTTCATCTGGTTGAAGGGACACCCACCCCTTCAACCTCCTTTGGTTAAAAAAATCAAAGGTGCTGGGCAGAAAAGTGTCTGCCTAGCGATACCTGAATTCAATCAGATGAAATTTAATTCAATCTACTCTCATCAGGAAATCTGATTTCATCCAATCAGAGGACACCATTCAAGTGTCTTGACAGCTGGCAGCTCCCGCACAAGATTCATCCAACCGTTTAGCAGAGCCATTTACATTTAGTGTGGGCTGAAAGAAAACTAAAATGAACAAAATCTAAAGCTGGCCTTACACACAGAAATCTATACAGTAAAACCTTGGTTTGAGTGTAACTTGGTTTGAGAGCGTTTTGCAAGACAAATGTAGCCATGCCCCCGTAGGGGTTGCTGGAAGTAGTGGTTCACCTGTCACACTGCCCTCAATCACGCTTGTCCTTTCATCCGGAGTCAGGAAGAACATGCCGGTACTTGTGTTTTTGTATTTTTGTTAGAGGATATAACTTGGATGGAATATAGGGTGATTATGGGATGCCCAGCAACTTGAACAGTTCATTAATGGGACCATCTATATACGATCCTGTATATACTCTTCTCCTCTTCCTCCAGCACAACACTTCCTCTCAGTTAACTCCTCATCTTTCAGCACAACACTTGCTCTCAGCTAACTGCTCTTCCTCCAGCACAACACTTCTCAAGCCTAGCTAGCACATGTTGAGGCCTGCTCTCAATTTAGCCCAGCCTCAGTGAACTGTCCATTACAGGTAGGGACCATGGGCCCCTTTAGTGTAGCAAAAAGTAGAAGGTGTGCTAACTAGCCTTGGTGGACTACTGCTCCCAGTCCATCCCTCTTCAGGTCCTGCCAGCCCTCCTGGCTGCAACGGCCCAACTCCACTGCCCAGTGACACCACAGTCCCAACTGGCTCTTGCACACTTCTCAGACTGTCTATCACCCCAATCTGCTCCGGTGTGCTTCTTCCAGCTTCCCTGGGTGTGTGTCACTCACCAACATCTGGTAGATCCCTCCTGGAGACTTGCCCGGCAGCACAACGCTGTTGCTCTCTCCTGCTCCCCTGGTCAGGACTCCTCTTGGGTTTGTTGAGGGGTCCTTTCCACTCCTGAGCCTCCAGGCCCAAAGTCACCTCCCAGACTAGGGGCTCCCTCAAAGGCCTCTACAACTAGTGCTACATCTCCCAGTTCTTCCACCAGAACTCCCCTCTCCAGCGAGGCTGACCCCAGGTGCTCTCTCCCCCAGTTCATAGGCCTGGATTTGCTACACAGGTCAGGGGAAGGGATTTGAAAACTGTCATTGTAGATTTTTCTCCCTATGGCTATGGTGCAAAACATGGAATCAATTGAACTTCTATAGGCACAGCATGCTGGCGTGGAGGGTAATGTGGATAAATAGTGCAGCGCTAAAACATTATCATATGTGAAAAATCATTCTGAGTAGAAAATACAATACCTCTATGCAGAAATATCATAAAATTGGTAATAATGTGCAAATATGCAAACAGTGCTGAAATATCATATTATTGTGCAAATATGCAAAAAAGTGCTTCTTTGAAAAAAAGATCATCCAGTTTGTAAAAGTGTTCTGAAAATTCGTAAACAGTAGTGCAAAAGTTCATTTGTGCAATCCAAAGTTAGGAGATGAAATCCCAACTTCCACAAACGGCACTCTATGAGCAGAAAATCCTCTACCATTCAGTATGGGAGCTTACCAGATAACATGGACTCAGACAGGCGTACGCCAGCTAAGTCAAAAAGGGCAGAGGGGTGTAGTACACCAATCTACACTTCAAACTTCTCTTATATCCCAAAACTCTATGGAGTAATCTCTATGCCAGTATAAGGTATTGATACAATCCACCAGGATAATCCTTCCATAGGATTAGGATGGGACATGTGACAGATTGGTCATCATGTCCTCCATGTTTCCACCCTCGTTGGGCACCAAGCAGGGATCACAGGAGGCCTACCCCTGGGTGGGTTCTTCTGGGCTACGCTAGGCACTTTGTACAGGGTCACTACTGCGCATAAGGGGTATCTTTACTTGAGCCACACTCATGACCCGGTAGATGACATACATGAACTCTAGTAAACTCTCTTGATGTCATATACACCAATACAGTCACTTGTGCCTTTAGGAGGGATACAAAATAAAAGTCAATAGTAAAAAAAGCACAAATAGTTTTTGACAAGCCCTTTTAAAAAAATAAAGACCCCAAAAACGTCCCACAATGTACATCCACCATCAATCACATCATGCAGCCATCCAACATACCTGTCATTTAACGATAGGCATGTAGACAGTCCGGACGTGTCTCAACGGGTATATTTTTTTCTTTCTGAGGATCAGAAGGCATTATTATTGATGTGGATCTACATCTACAATCGCTGGATGTAATGAATGGTGGATGTACCTCATGGGGCACTTCCGGGCCAGCCAGGCTGTAAGCTTGGATTAACCACTTCAGCCCCAGAAGGATTTCCAACTTTAGGACCGGAGCACTTTTTTCAATTTGGCACTGCGCTGCTTTAACTGGTAATTGCGCAGTCATGCAATGCTGTACCCATATGAAATGTGCATCCTTTTTTCCCCACAAATATAGATTTCTTTTGGTGGTATTTGTTCACCTCTGTGCTTTTTTTTTTTGCAATATAAACGAAAAAAGAACTGACATTTTGAAAAAAAATGATATTTTCAACTTTATGTTATTACAAAAATACAATAAACAAATTTTTAGTCATATATTTTTGCCAAAATGCATGCAGCCACATGTCTCGGGTAAAAAAAGTCAATTAGTGTATATTTATTAGTTTGCACAAAAGTTATAGCGTCTACAAACATTTTCTGGAATTTATGCAGCTTTTACTTTATGACTGCCTATCTTATTTCCTGAGGTGCTATAATGGAAGGGCAGTACAACCCCCCCCCCCCCCAAATGACCGCATTTTGGAAAGTAGACAGCCCAAAGAATTTGCTGAGAGGCATGTTGAGCCCATTGAATATTTTATTTTTTTGTTATAAGTGATTGAAAAATGACAAAAAATATTAAACAAAGTTGTCACTGAAATTATATATTGCTCACACATGCCATGGGTATGTGTGGCATTACACCCCAAAATACATTCTGCTGCTTCTCCTAAGTATGGGGATACCACATGTGTGAGACTTTTTGGGAGCCTATCCGCGTACGGGACCTCAAAAACCAATCACCGCCTTCAGGATTTCTAAGGGCAAAAATTTATGCTTTCACCCCACACTTCCTATCACAGTTGTGGAGGCCGTGGAATGCCCAGATAGCAAAAAAAAAAAAAAAAAATGACCCCATTTTGGAAAGAAGTAGACACCCCAAAACATTTTCTGAGAGGCATGTTGAGTCCATGGAATATTTTTTTTTTTTTGTCACAAGTGATTAAAAAGTGACAAAAAAAAAAATTACACAAAGTGGTCACTGAAATGTATATATTGCTCACACATGCCATGGGTATGTATGGAATTACAACCCAAAATACATTCTGCTGCTTCTTTTGAGTACGGGGATACCCCATGTGTGAGACTTTTTGGGAGCCTATCCACATACGGGGCCCCAAAAACCAATCACCCCCTACAGGATTTCTAAGGGCAAAAATGTATGCCTTCACCCCACACTACCTATCATAGTTTTGGAGTCCATGAATTGCCCAGATAGCACAACCCCCCCCCCCCCTCCGCCCCCATATGACCCCATTTTGGAACATAAACGCCCCAAGCTATTTGCTGAGAGGCATGTTGAGTCCATGGAATATTTAATATTTTGCCACAAGTTTTTGGGACAATTTTTTTTCACAAAGATGTCACTAAATGATTCATTGCTTGAACATGCCATGGGTATATGTGAAATTACACCCCAAAATACATTCTGTTGCTTCTTCTTTTTTTTTTATATCATTAACATTTTTATTGAATTTTGAAGGTACAGTACAGAGAGATGTGTAAGGTACAGTGCAACATCTTAAATATTACAGGTATTAGCTTGGTACATTGAGAGAATGAAGGAAAGAAGGGTATATGAAATGCATGAAATAATTTGAGAAAGAGAAGGGTATATGATATGCAAGAAACAGTTTGACAACATCACGTAGTTAATTGCTGGATTTAAAGGGTCTTACATTTATCATTCCATATAGACCAAGTACGGTCAAATGATGCTCTATTCAGTGTATTCGTGGCTATGGCTTTTTTTGTGGTAGAAGTTTGTTTGTACTAGTTGCAGAACCTCAGATATGAGCGGTGGGGTGTTAGACTTCCATGTTTTTAGTATAAGTGTGCGCGCTGCCAATAGTATGTGAGTGATGGGTTGTCTGAATTGGTGTGGATAGAGATCTATTCCTATGTGGAGCATGGCTAGCTCTGGGCAAGGTGGTTTAATGCAGCCCGTGAGCGTGGACAGAATTTTGAATATGTAGTTCCAGAAACTGGTAAGGTGTGGGCATTTCCAGAAGGCATGTAGGAGGTTTCCAACTTGCCCGCACCCCCTCCAGCATAATGGGGAGGTGTTGGGGTAGATTTTGTATGGCGTTAGGTGCCATCTGTTGGTAATCTTGAACGAGATTTCCCAATGGTTGACACAATGGGTCGCTTTGTGTAATTCTTTGTGTGCTGCTTTCCATCTATCTAAAGTGAATGAGATTCCGAGCTCGGTTTCCCATTTGGTGGTGGTTAGAGTTTTCTGAAATTCTGTTTTGTTTTGTATGTTATTATAAAAATATGTGATACCTTTGATATTTAGTGTGGGGGTTGAGTAGTAATAGTTCCATGCATAGGCAGGTATTTCCAGCCTTGGAATAGGATGTTTCTTCAAGAAGTGTAGGATACAGGTGTAAGTAAATTTGGCTATTATGTTGAGCTTGTATTTCGCTGCCAGATGATGTAGGCTGTAAGGCTTACCATCTTGTATGAGGTCTCGAACCTGGGTTATGCCATGCGTTTTAAGGTGTACCGTGGATAGAGAGGGAATCAGTGCCTCAATCATTTGTAGTGTGAATTCATGATGTATAGATTTGGTGGATATGGTTGTTTGCTTTAGTAGATGGCGCCAAGCTAGGATGGAGGCCTGTATTGTTGGTGGAAATTGGAGTATGTTCCATTTTTTCCATTGGTCACTCATTAGTAATGCTCTGAGGTCATCTGTTGGTTGCATAGATGATTCTATTGCAACCCATATTGGTTTTCCTGTGTTCACTAGCCAGTGAGAAATTTGTTCTAGCCTTGCAGCCCAGTAGTAGTCCTTGATGTCTATCATACCTGCCCCACCGCATCTTTTATGTAGTACCATGGTTGCATATGTACATCTGGCTCTCTTTCCACAGACACTCTTTTATGAGGCTTGACAGGACGTTGAGATATCTATTTTGAATGGGTAATGGTAATACTCTAAAAACATAAAGGATTTGGGGGAGAACCATCATCTTTATGGCCACTATCCTGCCGGCCCATGAAATATTACGTTGTGAGATGGTTGTGAGGATAGGACCTAGCTTAGTGGACAGTGAAGTAAGGTTGGCCTTTACTGTTGTTGTGAGAGATTTGGTAATAGTGATCCCTAAGTAGGATATTTCTTTGTCGTTCCAAGAGTATTGTAAGTTGTTCTGTAGATGCATTCTGAGATTAGGTGGGATTTCCATGGCTAGGATGAGAGATTTAGTAAAATTGACCTTATAGTAGGATATGTTGCTAAAGTCTGATAATATCTGGTAGGCTGCTGTGAGAGAAATTTGGGGATTTGTAAGCATTAATATCACATCATCGGCAAATAGTGTTATAACATGTGGTTCGTTGTTAAAGTTAAACCCCGTAATTTGTGGGTGGGTCCTAATTTTTTCAGCTAGAGGCTCTATCAGGAGGTTAAAGATTGTGGGTGATAGTGGGCACCCCTGCCGAGTCCCATTTGAGATGTTGAATGGTCTGGACAGAAAGTCCGATGTGTACACTTGAGCTGGTGGGTTGGAATAGAGAGCAAGGATCGCTGATAGTATTGGGCCCTGGAAACCAAACTTCTCCAGTATCTCTGCCATATAAGTCCAGTGGACCTCCTCTGCATCTATGGAGAGAAGCAGAGAAGGCATCCGAGTTTTTTCGTCGTAATATTGGATATTCAGTATTCTTCTGGTGGCATCAGCGGACTGTCTGCCGCTCACGAAACCCATCTGGTCTGGCTTGATCAGAGACGGTAGTATGTCTGTTAAACGTCTCGCTAAGAGTTTGGCGTATATTTTAATGTCTGTATTTAGGAGTGAGATAGGCCTGAAATTGACATTGAGTTCTTTACCCGGTTTTGGCAGAGTCACCACATAGGCCCCCAGCATCTCTTTTGGGAACAGTGATTCTTGGGTTGCTTGGGTGAATATTTTTGCAGGTAAGGAGAAAGTACCTTGTGGTAAGTTTTAAAGTACTCGTTAGAGAGGCCGTCCGGGCCTGGTGATTTCCCATTGGGAAGTGATAGGATCATTTTTTCTATTTCCATATGTGTGTATGGGGCATTTAGTGTTAGTAGTTGATGTTCCGTTAGCTTATGGGAGTTAATTGTTGCCAAGAATTCCTGAATGTTTATTGAGGTGGGTTGTGTGGTGTTCGAGTCTGGAGGTTGTAGAGTGCCTCGTAGTAGTTTGCGAATTGGTTCACAATGTCATTCGGATTTGTAATGTTGTGCTTACTAAGTGGGTGTATTAGGTGTGAGATTCTTGTTTTGGCCCTTGCTTGCTTTATTCTGTTGGCCAGGTATTTTCCCGCCCTATTGGCGTGTGCGTAGGAGTGTGTTTTTAGTTTTTTCAGATACTGTATGTGTCGTATTGTTGGGCTAGTAGAGTCTTCAATTGGTCCCTGAGTTTCAATAGCTTTTGCGGGGTTATCAGGGTGGGAGTACGTTTGTTTTGGGTTTCTAGCGTATGGATATTCGCTAGTACAGCGTTAAGAGTGGCCGCATGTTTCTTTTTTGCTCTGGGCCCTAGCTGAATTAGGATGCCCCTTATGAATGCCTTGTGTGCATTCCACAGTGTGGCTGGGGAAGAGACAGAGTTTTCATTGTCTGAAAAGTAGGTTTGGAGATGCTGGGAGATTAGTGGTGAGCTCTGTGGGTCCTGCAGCAGTTTAGTGTTGCAGCACCAGATGGGTGTGGAGGGTGGGACATTCCGCTCTGCAATGACCATGCATATCGCAGCATGGTCTGACCATGTGATGTCCTGAATGGTGGAAGAGGTAATATTCTGTAGTAGCCATTTGTCTGTCAAGAACATGTCTATACTGGAGTACATGTTATGTATAGGGGAAAAGAAGGTATAATCCCTCTTATTGCCGTGTTGACAGCGCCAGACATCAAAGAGTTCTTCCGTATGAAGTAGTTGTTGTAGAGAGTTTGTGGGTCTCCTGGGTTTTGAAGTAGAGTCCAGATTAGGGTCTGTCGTCAGGTTAAAGTCCCCACTGATTAAGAGATGCCCATATCGGTCTGTTGCTAAACTTTTAAGGAGCTTGCGTAAGAAACGCACCTTGTGTGTGTTGGGAGCGTAGAGAGACACTACGGTGAATGGTTGGGAGTTGAGGGTACATTTAATAATTAGGTATCTCCCTTCGGGATCAGTAATTTCCTCTTTCTGTTGAAATGCTAGAGTATTTTTAAAGGGCAAGAGTACTCCTCTCTTTTTGACATTGGCGTTGGAAAGAAATATATTTGGGTAGTCTCTGGGGTTGCACTTAGGTGCTGCGTTGTTTTGAAATTGTGTCTCCTGGACATTTAGGATATCTACCTTATGTTTAGCTGTTTCTTTCCATAAAGAGTGCCTCTTGGCATGGTGATTCAGGCCTCTGGCGTTAATAGATAGGCAGGTTATGTACATGGAAAGGTCTATGAAAGGTCAATGTGATGTTCCGAGGGTTACTCACAGTTATGAAGAAGTGGGAAGCCATGTCCAGGGACTGATGGTCCCGTCTGTTCCCATAGTCTGCCAGCAACGTGGTAGGGTGGGTATTCCTGTTGTAACTTACAAGACAAGTTTGAGAGCAAAGTGAGAAGGAAATAAACAAGTGAACTGCACAAATTATAAACTAAGTGACGTAACTACGCCAGTAAAAAAGGAGGTGTTGTTGGTAAACCTTGAGTGGTAACAGTGGCCTGGACGATCCAGGTGGGGGGAATAGAGAGATCATTACTTTCATGAGAAATATGCATAATGGTCCTCTAGCCCGGGGAATTCCTGAACTTTCAGCATTGTGGTATAAGGTTTAGGAGCCCCCATTGTGTTTCTTGTTGTTTTTCTTGCGGGAGACTACTTGCCATTCTGGTTGCATGTGAGCAGGTGGGCTGGAGTGACTGGGTGTTGGTGGTGGGTCTGGTATGATGCCCCATTGGTGCAAGGTGGATATGCCCTCTTCCAGCGTGGAGACTGAGATTGTTTCTCCCCTGTGGGTAATGATTAGCGTGGCGGGATATTTCCACTTGTGCAGAATTTTGTGGTTCCTTAGGGGTTTGGTAACTGTGGCAAGGTTGCGGCATCTTTGGAGGGTATGTCTGGATAGATCCGGCAGGATTTGTACCGTGGCGTACATGGAGGGTAAATTTTCAGCTTTTTTAAAGGCCATCATTATCATTTCCTTTACATGATAAAATGTACCCTTAGCAGGACATCTCTAGGGACTTCTGCAGCTAGGAAGGATGGTTTAGGAAGCCTGTGTATCCTATCTATGATGAGGTCTTGTGCTGTCAATGAAGGCACTAGAGAAGAGAACAGCGTCAGTGTATACTGTTGAAGCTGCTGGGGGAGTATAGTCTCTGGTATTCCTCTAAGTTTGAGGTTATTCCTCCTTGAGCGATCTTCTAAATCTGAAATTTTGTCTTTCAGCCATTTAATCTCCTCAATTTGTGTATTATGCGCTTCTATCAGGGTATTGTAGGACACTGTATAGTCTCCCTTGGTTTTCTCCATATGGTCTAATCTATTCTCCAGCCTATGCTCCTCTGCTTGGCAGTGCTGGACACTGGATATGAGGTCTGCTTGGAGGGCTGCTCGCAGGGATAACATCATGTCCTTCAGCATGGTATCTGAGACAGGCTGGCCAGATGTGGGGAATGCTGTGATGGGGTCTGTGTGTCCTGCTGTGCTGTGTGCGGTTGCGGCCTGTGCGCCACTCACCTCCTTGTCCGGGTTTCCTTGAGCTCTAAGCGGGGAGTACTTACGGGCTTTGGATTTAGCCGGGCTTCTCACTGTGGGACTGGAGTTGGTAGTGGATGATCCGCTCCCTCCGTGGCCCGCATTCGTCCCGTTGCTGTGAAGTGGACGGCTCGATCCAGCGGCCTGGGCCTGTTCACCTCATGAGGTGCCGCCGCCATCTTGCTGCATTCCTCTCTGGATTGCGAGGTAAAACCCTGGTATTTTGTTCAGCTGCTGTGGCTCTTTTCTCCTGCGGGTCATTCTGGGTGCCCTCCCGTACCCTATGAGCGCGGTGACAGGCGCTTTCCTCCGCTGTGGGCTCTGTGCTGGGCTAGTTTCCCCGATGGCTGAGAGGAGCTCTAAGCTCAGGCATCCATCTTAGAGCTCAGCGGCCACACCCCCCTCCTGCTGCTTCTTCTGAATACAGGGATACCACATATATGAAACTTTTTGGCGGTCTAGCCACATACAGGACCCCGAAAACCAAGCACCGCCTTCAGGCTTTCTAAGTGCGTAAAATGGCGATTTTACTCCTCACTCCCTATCATAGATTCGGAGGCCATGGAATGCCCAGATAGCACAACCCCCCCCCCCCAATGACCCCATTTTGGAAAGTATTGTATGGGGGGGAAATTGGGACTTTAAATGAGGAGTGCAAACAGACACCAGCAAACGATAAGTGCTCAACATTTTTATTTGTCCATCCTGAGTCGTGTAGGGCATGGTATTACCACATAATAAAAAATACAAAGGCACAAACATCAATTTTAAACCTGAGATAAGACATTTAGATACACAATTGATGCATCCAAAGAAGTAGTTGTAGAGCCCTCTGTAGGGACAGGTGTGGAAACTGATCCCTCATGTGAGATATTAACCTTGATTGAAAAGTCATAAAAAGGTCATCTCTATAATATTCCTTAAAATGTAGAATAGCATCAAATCAATGTAAACCCTACGCGTTTCGTGGGGTAACACCCACTCGTCAGGGGTAGATGCGAAAAATCTCTGAAATATACAATTTGAAATAGCCGATGAAAAGATTATTTCTATATCAAAGAATTCTAAAAAAGAAGAGTAGGAAATTGACCTACCCGAATCTCACATGGTGTAATGCAAAGCAATGGGTGCAGGGCCGCGCACAAAGTCCACCCTGGAGCTGAGGACGCGGTGTAGGGACAAGGCAAGATCCACCAGCGAACACCCCGGAGAGGCAGGCAGTAGACACTCCAAGCTATGTGCTGAGAGGCACATTGAGTATTTTTCAGATCTCACTTTTTGTCACAATGTTTTGAAATTTGAAAAAAGTAGGAAAAAAAATTCAGTGTATTTCTTCATTTTCCAAAACAAATGAGAGCTGCAAAATACGCACCATGCCTCTTAGCAAATACCTTGGGGTGTCTGCTTTCCAAAATGGGGTCATTTGGGGGGGGGGGTTGTGCTGCCTTGACATTTCAGGGCCTCCAAAACCATGATAGGTAGTGAGTAGTAAAATCACCATTTTATGCCCTTAGAAAGCTAAAGACGGTGATTGTTTTTTGGGTTCAGTACGCGGCTAGGCTCCCAAAAAAGTCTCACATATGTGGTATCCCCATACTCAGGAGAAGCAGCAGAATGTATTTTGGGGTGTAATTCCACATATACCCATGGCATGTTCGAGCAATATATCATTTAGTGACAACTTTGTGTAAAAAAATAAATAAGTAAATAACAATTGTAATTTTCCCGAAACTTGTGGCAAATTATAAAATATTCCATGGACTCAACATGCCTCTCAGGAGAAAGCTTGGGGTGTCTACTTTCCAAAATGGGGTTATTTGGGGGGGGGGGGTTGCTATCTAGGCATTTCATGGCCTCCGCAACCTGGATAGGCAGTGAGGAGTGAAGGCATAAATTTTCGCCCTTAGAAATTCTGAAGGTGGTGATTGGTTTTTGGGGTCCCATACGCGGATAGGCTACCAAAAAGTCTCACACATGGGGTATACCCGTACTCAAGAGAAGCAGCAGAATATATTTTGGGGTGTAATTCCCCACATACCCATGGCATGTGTGAGCATTATTTTGTCATTTTTCAATCACTAAAAAAAATTAAATATTCCAAGGACTCAACATGCCTCTCAGAAAATAGTTTGGGGTTAGAGACATTAAAAAAAAAAAAATAGTTTGAGGTGTCTACTTTCCAAAATGTGATCATTTGGGGGGGTTCTGAACTGCCCTGGCATTTTATGCCCAACATCACCCACTCTTCTAACCACTTGAACCACCACGTCTTTTCTGACACTTTTTGTTTACATGAAAAAATACTTTTTTTTTTGCTAGAAATTACTGTGAACCCCCAAAAATTATATCTTTTTTTTAAAGCAGAGGCCCTACAAATTAAAATAGTGGGTGTTACAATTTTTTTTCCCCAAAGTATTTGCGCAGCAATTTTTCAAACGCAATTTTTGGGGGAAAAAACACTTTTTTGAATTTTAATGCACAAAACCACACTATTTTGCCTAAATGTTTGGTGAAATATAAAAGATAATCTCATGCCAAGTGCATAGACACCAAACATAGCATGCTTTAAAAATGACGCACACCCACGAATCGGTGACAAACTATATACATTTTTAAAAGCCTTTAAAAACCTTTACAGGTTAACATTTTAGACCTGCAGAGGAGGTCTACTACTAGAATTACTGCTCACGATTAGAGTTGAGCGAACCCGGACTGTAAAGTTCGGGTCCGTACCGGACTTTGGGGTGTTCGTGCCCCGAACCCGGACATTTAAATAAAAAAGTCTGGGTTCGGTATTCGGGTATTTTTCGTGCCTTTTCTATAGCTGCAGGGCAGCCAATCAACAAGCATTTTACTTGTTTGCCCTTAGAAGCCATCACAGCCATGCCTACTAATGGCATGGCTGTGATTGGCCAGTGCATCATGTGACCCAGCCTCTATATGAGCTGGAGTCACATATGCCGCGTGCCACATCGTGTCAGGCTAGTGTAGGGAGAGCATGCTGCCGGCGCTGTGAGGGATAGATTACCGATCTAATATGATCTCATCCTGCATTACAGACAGATTCCTGACAGTGCTGTGAGGGGAAAGCTTAGCATTCTAAAACCATCTGATACTGGACTAGGTAGAGTTTACTAGTGCTATGAGGGATAGATTACTGATCTAATATGATCTCATACTGCATTACAAATAGGTTCCTGGTGGTGCTGTGAGGGGAAAGCTTATCGTTCTAAAACCATCTGATACTGGACTAGGTACAGTTTACTAGTGCTGTGAGGGACAGATTATTGTTCTAAAATCATCTCCTAGTGCTATAGGGAGAGGTTACTGCTGGTGCTCCTGTGAGGGACAGATTATTGTTCTAAAATCATCTCCTAGTGCTATAGGGAGAAGTTCCTGCTGGTGCTGTGAGGGACAGATTATTGTTGCAAAATCATCTCCTATTGCTATGGGGAGAGGTTCCTTCTGGTGCTGTGAGGGACAGATTATTGTTCTAAAATCATCTCCTAGTGCTATAGGGAGAGGTTCCTGCTGGTACTGTGAGGGACATATTATTGTTCTAAAATCATCTCCTAGTGCTATAGGGATAGGTTCCTGCTGGTGCTGTGAGGGACAGATTATTGTTCTAAAATTATCTCCTAGAGCTATAGGGAGAGGTTACTGCTGGTGCTGTGAGGGACAGATTATTGTTCTAAAATCATCTCCTAGTGCTATAGGGAGAGGTTCCTGCTGGTGCAGTGAGGGACAGATAATTGTTCTAAAATAATCTCCTAGTGCTATAGGGAGAGGTTCCTGCTGGTGCTGTGAGGGACAGATTATTGTTCTAAAATCATCTCCTAGCGCTATAGGGAGAGGTTCCTGCTCCCCCGGTGAGGGACAGATTATTGATCTAAAATCATCTCCTGGTGCTATAGGGAGAGGTTCCTGCTGCTCCTGTGAGGGACAGATTATTGTTCTAAAATCATCTCCTAGTGCTATAGGGAGAGGTTCCTGCTGCTCTTGTGAGGGACAGATTATTGTTCTAAAATCATCTCATACTGCTAGAGGGAGAGGTTCCTGCTGCTCCTGTGAGGGACAGATTATTGTTCTAAAATCATCTCCTAGTGCTATAGGGAGAGGTTCCTGCTGCTCCTGTGAGGGACAGATTATTGCTCTAAAATCATCTCATCATAGTGCTACAGGGAGAGTTCCCTGCTGCTACTGTGAGGGACAGATTAATGTTCTAAAATCATCTCATCATAGTGCTACAGGGAGAGGTTCCTGCTGCTCTTGTGAGGGACAGATTATTGTTCTAAAATCATCTCATCATAGTGCTACAGGGAGAGGTTCCTGTTGCTCTTGTGAGGAACAGATTATTGTTCTAAAATCATCTCATCATAGTGCTACAGGGAGAGGTCCCTGCTGCTCTTGTGAGGGACAGATTATTGTTCTAAAATCCTCTCATACTGCTAGAGGGAGAGGTTCCTGCTGCTCCTGTGAGGGACAGACTATTGTTCTAAAATCATCTCCTAGTGCTATAGGGAGAGGTTACTGCTGCTCCTGTGAGGGACAGACTATTGTTCTAACATCATCTCATACTGGTGTAGGGAGAGGTTCCTGCTGCTGGTGTGAGCTGTGCATTTCTTGCACAAAAATAAAAAGTGCGTCTACGTTGCTGTTTTCCAAAGAAAAAAATAGGAATAATTTATTATTCTTTTTTTTTGTATTAAGAAATAGTGCTACATAGTACATTTGCGTCCAGAATGAGGAGAGCGTCAAATAAGGGACGTGGTTGTGGTGCTGTTGGTGCTGCTGGTGTTGGTGGTGTTGGTGAAGTTCCTGTTGCAAGGAGAGGACATGGTCGATTTGTGCCAGCTACACGCACAAGTGAAACACCTTTCTCAGGTGCGAGTAGCCGACAGAACCTTCAACGTTATATGGTAGGCCCGAATGCCGCTCAACGAATGGTGAGGCCAGAACAAGTACAGGCGCTAGTAGATTGGGTGGCTGACAATGCCTCCAGTTCCTTCACATTGTCTCCCACCCGATCCCTTGATGAAAGCTCAGAGTTGGCACCTGAACCCCATGGCCATTTGTCTTTCACCTCAGCCCCTTGTAAATCAGCCAAGCAGTCTGAGCCCCAAGTCATGCAGCAGTCTCTTATGCTTTTTGATGACTCTCCTGGTGTGCTTTCCGTAGGCCATCCCCATAGCCCTGCCCCAGAAGTGGAAGACATTGAGTGCACCGATGCCCAACCACTTCTATTGCAGGGCAAGGTCATGGAAACACCACCACAGCACGTCTCTGATGATGACGAAACAGGTGCCAACTGCTGCGGCTTTCCACAGTGTGCAGACTGACAAGGAGGGCAGTGGTGAAGGGTGGATGGAAGATGATGTGGAGGAGGATGATGAGGTCCTAGACCCCACATGGAATGAAGGTCATGCGAGTGACATGTGTAGTTTGGAGGAAGAGGTGGTGGTCGCACAGAGGCACAGCAAAAGAGGAAGCAGGTTGCAAAAGTGGAGCAAGAGTCCCCTAGACAGTATGCCTGCTACTACCCACCGCACCCAGGGACCTAGCACACCAAAGGCAGCTCAAAGGTGTTCCCGGCATGGCAGTTCTTCAGACAATGTGCTGACGACAAGACACGAGTGGTTTGCGCGTTGTGTAATGAGAGCCTAAATCAAGGCATAAATCTTCTAAACCTGAGCACAACCTGCATGACCAGGCATCTAAATTCAAAGCACGTGCTGCAGTGGAATAAGTACCTCAAAATCCAAGAAAGGTCTCAGCCTCCTCCTGCTTCCTCTTCTGCTGCTGCCTCTGCCTCTTCCTCCACCTCTACTGTGCCAGTGTCACCTGCCACCCAGCAAACAGACGATGTGACAGCAACGCCACCATGTCCGCCACCGTCCCCAAGCATTTCCACACGGTCCCATGGAAGCTTACAGCTCTCCATCTCCCAAAAACTGGAGAGAAAGAGGAAGTACCCCCCTACCCACCCACGATCCCTGGCCCTGAATGCCAATATTTCAAAATTCCTGGCCTTTGAAATGCTGTCATTCTGTCTGGTGGACACGGACAGTTTTAAAAACCTGATGGCAGTGGCTGTCCCACAGTACGTGGTTCCCAGCCGCCACTACTTTTCCAGGCGAGCCATCCCTTCCCTGCACAAACAAGTCGGGGACGAGATCAAGTGTGCACTGTGCAACGCCATCTGTGGCAAGGTCCACATAACCACTGATACATGTACCAGTAAGCACGGGCAGGGACGCTATATCTCGCTAACTGCACACTGGGCAAATATAGTGGCGGGTGGGCCTGAGGTGGCTAGCCATTTGGCGCATGTCCTTCCGCCACCGAGGATTTCAGGGCATTTCTCTTTGCCTCCTGTTGCCTCCTCCTCCTACTGCGCTGCCTCCTCCTCTACCACCTCCTCATCCGCTCAACATAACACCTTCACCACCAACTTCAGCACATCCAGGGGGAAACGACAGCAGGCTGTTTTAAAACTGATATGTTTGGGGATAAACCCCACACTGCGCAGCAGCTGTGGACGGGCATTGAACAACAGACCGATGAGTAGTTGTTGCCACTGAGCCTCAAGCCCGGCCTGGTGGTGTGCGATAATGGGCGAAATCTCGTAGCAGCTCTGTGCCTAGGCAGTTTGATGCACGCAGAAATTTCTAAAGAACTACCCGGATATGTCAGAGCTGCTGCAGAAAGTGCGGGCTGTGCACGCTTTCTGCGTTCTCAACCTGCTGCTGCTCGCCTGTCTGCGCTGCAGCAGAACTTCGGCCTTCCCACTCACCGCCTCCTATGCGACGTGCCCACAAGGTGGAACTCCTCCTTGCACATGCTGGAGAGACTGTGCGAGCAGCAGCAGGCAATAGTGGAGTTTCAGCTGCAGCACGCGCAGGTCAGTCGCTCTGCGGAACATCACCACCAACGAGTGGGTCTCCATGCGAGACCTTGGTACCATATTGCAGTGTTTCGAGTGCTCCACCAACATGGCCAGTGCCGATGACGCTGTTCTCAGTATTACTATCCCACTTCTATGTCTCCTTGAAAAAACACTTTGGGCGATGATGCAAGAGGATGTGGCACAGGAGGAAGAGGAGGAGGAAGAGGGGTCATTTCCATGGTTATCAGGCCAGTCATTCACAAGGGGCTCGGAGGGTGGGTTTCTGCACCAGCATAGGCCAGGTAAAACATTTTCAAGCCAGGACACAGTTCTGGAGGATGAGGAGGACGAGGATGATGATGAGGAGGAGGAGGAACTGTGTTCAAAGAGGGTGGCACCCAACGCAGCTCCTGGGCATCACTGGAGCATGGCTGGGGGGATACGGAGGACACAGATGATACACCTCCCACAGAGGACAGCTTGTCTTTGCCTCCGGGCAGCCTGGCACACATGAGCGACTACATGTTGCAGTGTCTGCTCAATGACAGCCAAGTTGCCCACATTGTAACTTGTGCTGATTACTGGGTGGCCACCCTGCTGGATCCCCGTTACAAGGACAACGTGCCGTCCTTAATTCCTTCACTGGAGCATGATCGGAAGATGCGCGACTACCAGCGCACGCTGGTAGACGCACTGCTGAGCGCATTCCCTAATGACACAGGGAGCTCAGTGGAAGCACAAGGCGAAGGCGGAGGAGGAGGAAGAAGAGGTCACCAACGCAGCTGTGGCACCGCCAGTACCTCAGAAGGCAGGATTAGCATGGCCGAAATGTGGAAAAGCTTTGTCAGCAGCACGCCACAACAAACATCCCCACCAGCTGATAGGCAACGTCTTAGCAGGAGGCAGCATTTCAGCAACATGGTGGAACAGTATGTGTGCACACGCCTACACGTACTGACTGATGGGTCTGCCCCATTCAACTTCTGGGTCTCCAAATTGGGCACATGGCCTGAGCTTACCCTTTATGCCTTGGAGGTGCTGGCCTTCCCTGCAGCCAGTGTATTGTCTGAACGTGTGTTTAGCACGGTAGGGGGCGTTATCACAGACAAGCGCAGCCACCTGTGCACAGACAACGTGGACAAGCTAACGTTTATTAAAATGAACCAGGTATGGATCCCACAAGACTTGTCTGTACCTTGTGCAGAATAGACATTTAGACCGGCCTCACACAGCCATTGGTATACTTGTTTTTTTGAATATATCTCAATATTTTGGGGGCTACCCCAATTAGAAAAAAAAACAAACAAACAAAAAACAGTGTTGGCTACCTCCTCCTCCTCCTCCACTGCCACTTCCACCTACACCGCCATGGTCACGACCTTCTCAACCTCTAGGTTCTTACTCCACATCCACA
>BLSH010064184.1:215287-230591 GCA_018402905.1 Glandirana rugosa
AAAACAAATATCGCCCCTAGTCTTTACTGCGTCGCCACTAGTTTATGGTGGTTTTCTTTAATTTGCGTCCTTTTTTTCCCACAAATAGAGATTTCTTTTGGTGGTATTTGATCACCGCTGCGTCATTTCTGATCCCCGCTATAAACAAAAGAAGAGCGACAATTTTGCAAATAAACCCAAATTTCTTACTTTTTGCTAAAATACAAATCCAAAAAAATATAAAAAAAACATTTTTTTTCATCGGTTTTGGCCGATTTATATTCTTCCTCATATTTGTGATAAAAAAAATCGCAATCTGAGTTTATTGATTGGTTTGTGCAAAAGTTGCCGCGTTTACGGATGATGAGAATTCATTTCTGGGGTTTTTATTTTTTTTTATGTTTTACTAGTAATGGCGGCGATCTGCGATTTTTAGCGGTACTGCAATATTGCAATGGGCATGTCGGAACATTTTGACACTTTTTTGGGACCATTGGCATTTATACAGCGATCAGTGCTATAAAAATGCACTGATTACTGTGTAAATGCCATTGGCAGTGAAGGGGTTAACCTGCAGGGGGCGCTCTAAGGGTTAACAGTGTTCCCTGGGCGTGTTCTAACTGTATGTGGGCTGGGCTGACTGGGGAAGGGAAGTGATCACAGCTTCCATGTAGAGTAAGGCTGTGATCACAGCCCTTCCCCCCTCACAGAACGGAGGTCCGTGTTTACTTACACGGACCTCCGTTCTTTCACTCCGGGGGGGCATCGCGGGTAGCCATCGGAGATCGAGTCCGCGGCACCCGCTCCCTGGCCCTCCCCAGACACAGTGAGCGTGCGCCGCCGGAGGCGTTTTGCCTGGGAGAGCCACTCTGTCGCCAAGTGGTTAAAAACCATACCAGATCTGAAGGGCCTGGTACGGACTTTGGAGGGGACCCCTACGCAATTTTTTTTTTATTTTTGATGGGGTTCCCCTTAAAATACATACCAGACACCTGAAGGGCCTGGTATGGACTGGGGGGTGAGCAACGCAATGCTTTTTCAGTGATTTTCTGTATATTGCCGGGAACAATAGATTACAACCACGATAATAAATGACAATTTTTCCTTTGGAAATGTCATTTTGCTCTGGCTATGTTCTAATAATCACAGAGGTGCACCCTTTTACAGGCAGACTAATGGGACCCCCCAGGCACGATATTTAACTGTCTTAGTGTTTGACTGGCAGGGGGAGGGGAGTGATCACAGCTTCCACTCCCTTCCCCCTCTAACAGAACGGAGATCCGTGTTTACTTACACGGACCTCCGTTCTTTTACTCCGGGGGGGCATCGCGGGTAGCCGGCGGAGATCGAGTCCGCCACACCCGCTCCCTGGCCCTCCCCGGACACAGTGAGCGCGCGAGCGCGTCTCCGGCGGCACGCGCGCTCACAGTGCGCGATATGGCAGCCGCCGTCAGATGACGGCGGTTTGCCCAGGAGAGCCATCTTGTCGCCTTAATGCAGTATATTTCAGTGCATTACTGCATGCTTAATACAATATTTTTCAGTGCATTAGTGCATGTTTAATGCAATATATTTCAGTGCATTAGTGCAAGTTTAACGCAGTATATTTCAGTGCGTTGGTACATGCTTAACGCATTATATTTCAGTGGGTTATTGCACATTTAACGCCGTATATTTCAGTGCGTTAGTGCACATTTAACGCAGTATATTTCAGTGCTTTACTGCAGGTTTAATGCAGTATATTTCAGTGCATTACTGCATGTTTAACCCAGTATATTTCAGTGTGTCAGTGCACATTTAACGCAGTATACTTCAATGTGTTAGTGCACGTTTAATGCAGTATATTTCAGTGTGTTAAGCCGTTGCTTATAAAACAAAGAATGCTTAAATGGAAAATGTAATTTTTTTTGGCTTTATAAATGTCATTATTGCTGCAGCAGGTTCTATACACAGTACAGATGTGCCACATTACAAGTTGACTAAGGGAACCCCCAGGCACTATAGTTAAAGGAATTTTTCATTTTTATTGTTATTTCTCATTTTTATGGTTTCATTTAAGCATCAGTAAATCACTGCTCATTTAAAAATGATGTTTTTTACAAATTTTTTTATCATTGATACATGTCCCCTAGGGCAGTAACCGGGCTCCTATAACCATTGTATGACCAATCACTTGCATATAAGCCTTCAAAATGGGCACTTTTGATTTTCCAGTTTGGGTCCCATAGACTTCAATTGTGTTTGTTATTTTGTTCCAAAAGTTTGTGATGTTCAAAAGTTCTGCCGCTAAGCGAACAGGGGGTCATTCAACCCATCTCTAGTTGAGACAGAAAACAGGGTCCATCCTGATCAGCAGCCCCTACAGTGGTAGGGCTACAACTCTATTACTACATCCACAAAGGATGGGTTTCTTTCTTTATAACACACACTCCCTGCTGGTAGACTCTTCCACCTTTTATAAGCATTTTGCACTGGCTGGATTTATATTTGACTTTATCTATTTTATAGAATCTTATATTTTGATTTATAATTGTAAAATCTAGATTTGTGTTTTGAAATTAAATAAATGTGGTATTCTGCTGTCAGATATGAGGTGGAAATCCCCTTCATTTTTTCAGGCAGATCGTGACTGATCAGTTGTCACCTCCACAATTCTGCTGATCAGTTGTTTTCAATGTCAGAAAAGGAAGTGTCTCCAAGAAACTGTATAGCATTAAAAAGAAAATTATGGGATTTTTAAGGTGCCAATGATAGGAAACTATATATTCTCTTTTTTTGCATACATTTGTCTCAAAGGAGTGATATGAAAAATTACCTTCTCCTCCCATCCTCCCATACCACTTTTCCTTTTACATTTGAGTACTCAATTTTAAAAGATCAAATGCTCCTTATGGGGCAACATTGTGGTGGTGAATGTGTAATACAATCTCAAAGTGTTTTGCAAGCATTGCTTTCTAAGGAGAAAGGAAAGAGACTAAAGCCCCGTACACACGGTGCAATGGCCGTACGAAAACGGTCATACGACCGCTCATTGTAAGATCATCCGACCGTTAGTACGCGTGATTAGAACAGCTGACCTACAATGGTCATAAAACAGAAGTTGGATGAGCAGACTAGAAAACTTTGGATGTACGACAAGCGTTCATACGACTGTTGTACTGTGTGTACAGAGAAGTTGGTCCAACAAGTTGTACCTGTAAAAACACGCATGCTGCGAGTCAGGAACGTCCAGAAGGGTCCGTTCATGTAAACCTAGTTCCAATTTCACAATGCATATTTGTTCGTCTATCGGCAATTGGATTCAAATAGCGAAATGCAGCTCACATTAGCATCTTTTTCAATGGGATAATAATGGAGATGCATTGCTAGTGGCCCTCACATTCCAAACGTAATGAAAGACAGTTTTTGTGTAGTGATAGAAATATAAATGGCATTATTGTGAATCTCTTTAATTCTATTGAACATTTCGCCAATATCATTATCTCAAATCTAATTACCAAATTTAAAGTATTATTTTTTCCTTGCTAATTGTTCTAACTTTTCTTTTTAATGTAACTGCCTACTTCAAACCTGTAATTTGACTCCAAAAACATAGGCAAGTATTGTTATTTTCATTATTCTTTATTTTCAAGAATAAAGAACATAAATTAAATTTGAAATGCATTCTTGCTGCAAATTAAATATAACAGAATAAAGTGCTATCATCAGCAAAATGTGTTAAATAAAAAACAAACTCAAAGAATAACAACAAAAATACATGAAATTAAAGAAAACCATCAATGGGGGTATTGCCCATAATCCCCAGGCCATGGCTATTGGTGGGGACCATGGGGACCATATTGCCACTGGCCAGCATGCTGGTGTGGTGGTTGTGATGGTTGGATAGATGGTGTAGGTGGTGGAGGTACATTTTCGTGGAGATCAGTATACTCTGTAATGAGCCCCCTCTCCCCCTTGAAGAGGACTTGAGTCATGAGATCCTCTGCCCTGCTCCTTTGGTAGGTCGTCATTGTCTTTAGTTTTGCTGCTGCATAGGTCCCAAAAGTCTCTTCCTGGTCAAAATCCCTCTGGAGGATGGCTGTGGCTTGCCTAAAGAATGTGGATGTACCCTCATCCACATGATGGCTTTTGCATTTTCGCTTCATCCCAACATGGAGAGGAGGTATTTGGGACTGGCAAAGCCGTGACGGCCCAGCGGCTTCCTCCTCTGTCACCATCTCTGTGCCACTTTCCTGTGTATAAAAAGTGACATTATTTTAATATATTTGTTTGTGTGGGTCATCAATCCAAATAAATGTACATTTCTTGACAGTTGCTAATTGAATAATTAGAATAAGGCTCAAATATTTGCCCAATAAGGTTTAGTTATTAGTATTGTATTTTATATTTACAATATGTTCACCAACACTCTATCTGGGTCAAGATGGCCTCCTCCACATCCTCATCTTCAGGTCTCTGAGCCATGGCCTCAGCAGAGGTAGAGGGCAGGGTAGATAGTGATGGCCTGGCCTCAGATGGGTTCCTGAGAAAATGCAGGCTGTCAAAATACCATAGCTTTGGTACATAGACAGCAGATGCTGCAGCTTGTGACCTTTGGGACTCTTGGATTTTTTTAAATTCTAAAGGATAAGTTTCACTTTGCTGGCTGCTGACTGATTCATCAGTGCCCATTAATACAGCCTTGCTAGTGCAGACATGGGGAGAGGATAGCCCCCAGTGCTGGAAGTCACACAAATGCTTATGATGGATATCAGACAGCCCACATCCCATAGGAGCAAGGGGGGGGGGCAGCTGTGGGAGTTGACCAATGTTGGCACTTGTCAAGTCTTTGGCCCGTGGAAAATGGCATCATCCATTTGTTGTTGTTTTTTAGCAGAAAGTCCTCCAGAGTCCCCCTAACCCCAGACGACCAGTCCACCCGAATTGCCCATCCCAGCCCAAGTGCAAGGTTGGTCAACTCAAAAAATCTCTAAAAATGTATGCGTTGAACCTGTAGTGACTTTGGGATACTTAATGAATTTTTTTTTGTTTTTTTAGAAGAAGGAGAATCGCAACAGCTGCCCCAACATCCGGATTTCCAAAGGGAAGAAGCTGAGGGTGAGCCTGTCGTTTGCCCTTGTAAGTACGGTTCTAATATTGCTTCTTGTGTATTGACATGTCTATTGGTACATGGGACAGCAGACAACAGTTAATAATCAACACTTGATCACCAAGTCGGAAGTGACGAAACGTCAGGGCGTGGCCACACGGCGACCCGAGGCGAACGTTTATACCGACGGCTGTGACGCTCTGGATGTGGAGGAGAGGAGCGTTGGAGGGCCGAGCGGTAGGACTATCTGGCTAAATGAAACTTGCTGTTTTAAAGTGTTTTTAATGTAAGCGCAATCGGTGCTGTTTGAATAAATGTCTATACCTTAAGTGATACACTATGAGGGTCTTTCTTGCTTGTTCCCCATGATTATACATGCTGGAGAGGAACGAGTGCCTGTGGATGCGGTTCTTGGGAAGGTCATTGTGTGATGAGCCCCCTCTATTCTTGGAAAGATGAGCCTATCTATCTTTGACCTCTGGTGAGCCCCCAATGTGTGCACACGCATGTGGTGACCGATGGTGAAGGATACGCTATCAAAAACAGCATAGCTGCATGATTTAAGGAGTATTTATCCCTGCACTTTATTCAATGTTGCACAATTGATTGTTTTGCACTACCACCTTGGTTTTTGCATTTAAGTGATTGAAGGTGAAGGACTCAGCTTTGAAGCAAGTTGGCTGTTTGATTCAAGGAGGACATACCTTTGCACTTTATTGAGGATTGCACTGTTGAGACTTTTTGCACTAGCACTTTGTTTGTATTTTTTGCACTAAATTGTTTTGCACAATATATATTCAGTTTTAGCGCTGCTTTCACTATCACGGATATAGCTGATCTTTGGAGTTTTTTATATATTTATAGCAGCTGCTTTATTTCCATTTTAATCACTTTATATATTTGTTAATAAGGAGCGCAGTGTTACTGTTCTATTTCTATTTCTTTTAGTTTTGCCTATGTAAAAGGCAACCCATTTGCAATTGGCCATATACACTACTCCCTCAGTCTGACAGTCTGCATAGGCCCTGGATCTGACACTGCCTCCCCTGGGTAATTGGTAGACAGTACCTTCATTGATCCAGGGACATTGCGCACAGTCTCCGCATTTAAATGTGCCTAGTCCTCCAGTGGCTCCCACTATAGGGGTTAGGGGTGCAAGGTGGCTATGAACCAGCTTGTCCCTCAGTGACGGAGACCTCCTGTATACCACTTTAGGGCGATCTCTAATGTACTTGGACACAACCACATCATCAGCCTAGAAATGCCAGTTCCTTTGCAGCATGTCCCTAAACATCTGTTGTTGAGTGCTAAACGGAGTGATTCATTTAGTAGTACCCTCATTAGTACGTTTTCTAGTTTGAAATATAAGATTTTCCCTAGTCTGTACTTTTGCTCTTTGATATGCTTTCTTAAGTACTTTTTTGCTATATCCTCTTTCACGCAGCCGCAGAAAGAGTGACTTGGCTTCTGATTCAAAATCCCTGTCCCTGGTACAGTTCCTTCTCAGCCTAAGATATTGGCTGTAAGGAATGATACGTACCAGGGAACGGGGATGTGCACTACTGTAATGCAGGATAGTATTCCCTGCTGTGGTTTACAGTATAGGGACGAGTGTATAATACCCTCCGGGCTGATGTATAGCTGTAGATCCAAGAATGAGATCTTATGTGCATCCGATTGTACTGTGAATTTCAAATTGAATTCATTGTTTGAAATATGTGCCATAAATTCCGTTAGTTCCTCGATGGTGCCTGTCCAGACGACCAAAACGTTGTCTATGTACCTCCGCCATAACAAAATATGGCGGAGATATACAGACGAGGCGTTGTCGGAAAACAATTGTCTTTCCCATCCCCCCAGGTACAGGTTGGCATACGATGGGGCACAAGATGTCCCCATCGCAACCCCCTGCACCTGGAGGTAATAGGAACCATTAAAGACAAAGGAGTTGCACATAAGTATGTGCTGTAATAGCTGCAAAATAAACTCATTAAGAGGCCAAGCATTCCAGTCCACCTCCCCCAGGAAGGTGGATAAGACCTCCACCCCCTGGAGTGGAGAATGCTGGAATACAAGGCCTCAATGTCTATGGCCACCAAGTAGGCCCCAGGAGGTACCGTCATACCCTCGATGACTTCCAGGGTATCCAGGGTGCCTTTTAAGTATGACGGTAGTCTTTTGACATGCGGTCTTAATTGGCTATCCACATATTGACTTGCCCTCTCAGTATGGCAGCCTATCCCCGAAATAATTGGACGTCCTGGAGGTTTGTCAAGGCTTTTATGCACCTTAGGAAGGGCATAAAAGGTGGGAGTCATTGGCCAGTTAACATGCAAAAATTCAAATAGGTCTTTGTCAATCAGACCTTGGTTATATGCCCGAGCAGTCATGCTTTGGCATTCAGATCGAAGAGTGTGTATCGCCTCCTCATCGATCTGTTGATACCATTCCTTGTTGTCCAGAATGGCTTCACACATCTCCATATATTGTTCCCGATCCATGACGACCACATTGCCACCCTTGTCAGAGGGTTTGATCACAATGTGGTCGTCATGGGTCAGATCAGCAAGGGTACCTGTTGTTCCTTTGTCAGGTTACCAGAAGTTGGTGTGCTCTGATTGGGGAGCCTGCCGACTTCCTTCACCATTTGCTTCAAAAACGCCCAAATGGCCGGACAAGTCTGTAGTTTAGGGAACTTGCGTGATTTAGCTTTGAGCCTAATTTTGACTGGAGATGCCTCGTTCTCCTCCCCGTCAGATGGAGAGGGGGAGGAAGAGGCAGCCTCCGCTTGTTCACTTTCCTCTAACAGTTGCATCAATGTCTTTAGTGTCCTAAAGTCTTGAACTTTCCATCCCTTGTACAGGTCCTCATCTCTAGGCATGGTCTTATTGCCCTCCTTATCAAATATGTATTTGAAAGTGAGGTCCCTGGCAAAGAGATGGAGGTCTTTGATCAATTCAAACTTATCCATCCGTTGAGATGGGCAGAAGCTAAGGCCCAACTGAAGGACCTCTTGTTCAGCTAATGATAGCTGATGGGAAGAAAGATTGATTATGTCTAAGGATTTTCTGATTGTAGCTGTTTGACTACAAAGGGGTCTATCTTCCCCATTTTCATGGGGGGTAAAGGGGTTTGGGGGGTGGTGGGAGTCCCCCTTAAGGGGATGAATTGGTTAGTTTGATTTTGATTTTTGGGGATAGCCCCTAGATTTCTAATAATTTCTCTATTCTCCCTCCCTCCTTCATCTCTAGACATAGTAGCCCCCGTCTTGGTTTGTCTGTCATCATCAGGATGCCCTTTTGATTCGGTGCTACTTCTTTTTCTTGAATCTAATTGTGATTCCAAGGGTGAGAGTTGACGTTTATTTTTCCTACCTTGTTCTAAATTTCGATTCCCTCCCCTCCCCTTTTTCCCAAACCCCCCTCTTTTTTCCCCTTTGAGTCATAGTATCTGTTCTTAGGGAGGATACCGATGATAATGTGGATACATCCGCCTCCGACTGAAAGAAGGAAGTGTGAAGTGTGAAATGCATGCTAGTATGAAATCCAAGGGGTTCCAAAAACAGTGCACAGGCAGCACAGCCTCACTCAATGCTTGCAATAAGACTTTGTGCCGAAACATAGGTGTTGGAGGTCCCAAACTTGAACCAGTTGTGGTCCAGGGGGGCCCTCCCCATGTGACCCAAGTTTCTTATTTGTATCGCCTAGGGTTCAGAATGGTGTCCCCAAACTGGGTGCCCCCCTCCCATAGACTCCAATGTTAAAGACTGCTAAAGTCTTTGTTGTAAGGGCCCCTTGAGACACTGAGGCCCCTTACAACAATACTGCCTGTACCCCCATGATGGCGGCCCAGTGAGTGTGTATGGACACAGGACAACTTGCTGAGGAGGCACGTAGAGGAAAAAAGGAGGTGAAAAAGTTTAGAGCATGCATGAGGCCAAAGAAGACATTTAAAACATATTGAAATGTTGCTAATTAGGTATTGTCAAAAAGGGCAAATACAATATTATCAAGTAGAAAACATGAAATGTGGTATTAACATGAAATATACCTTAACCACTTACCAACCGGAAGGTTTTCCAGCTTTAGGACCAGAGCACTTTTTGCGATTCGGCGCTGCGTCGCTTTAAATGACAATTGCGCGGTCGTGCGACGTTGCACCCAAACAAAATTTGCGTCCTTTTTTTCCCACAAATAGAGCTTTCTTTTGGTGGTATTTGATCGCCTCTGCGTCATTTCTGTTCGCCGTTATAAACAAAAGAAGAGCGACCATTTTGCAAAAAAACCCAAATTTCTTACTTTTTGCTAAAATTCAAATCCAAAAAAAATATATATAAAAAAACATTTTTTTCACCGTTTTTGGCCGATTTATATAATTCCTCATATTTGTGATAAAAAAAATCGCAATCTGCGTTTATTGATTGGTTTGCGCAAAAGTGGCCGCGTTTACGGATGATGAGAATTCATTTCTGGGGGGTTTTTTTTTATTTTTTACTAGTAATGGCGGCGATCTGCGATTTTTAGCGGTAATGCGATATTTCAGCGGACATGTTGGACATTTTTGACACTTTTTTGGGACCAATGACATTTATTCAGCGATCAGAAATTTAAATGTCCACTGATTACTGTATTAATGTCATTGGCAGTGAAGGGGTTAACCTGCAGGGGGAGAGCTAGGGTTTAACTGTGTTCCCTGGGTGTGTTCTTACTGTGGGGGGGTTGGGCTACCATGGGCATGAGAGATCTAACTGATCCCAGTGACAGGGATCAGTAGATCTCCCATGCCCCTACTAACAGAGCGTGGAACCGCCGTGTTTACATCGGCGGTTCCCTGTTCTTTCCCTGTGACCGCTCATCGCGGCTCGCCGGCGGACATCGGGTCCGCTCGGGCCGCGGGCACACTCCTCAGGAGTGCAGCGGGTGCGCGCCCCCTAGTGGCTGATTGCAGATCGCTGTCTATTTACGGCGATTCGCGCTCAGCATCCCGACTGCCGCCGTAAAAACACGGTGTGCGGTCGGGAACTGGTTAATATAGTCCTTCTGCAGCACTTGTATGATGGCTGAGCATGTCTCAGGCATAATGACTCCAAGAGCCTGGGGGGGGGGGGGTGCCTGTAGTGAACTTCAGGTCCTGGAGGCTTCTTCCTGTTGCCAGGTAGCGCAAGGTGGCAATGAGCCTTTGCTCAGGGGTGATAGCAAGACGCATGCATGGGTCCTGCTTCTGGATATAGGGGGACACCAATGCCAAGAGGTGCCAAGCAGGGATCAGTCATCCGAAGATAATTCCTGAAATCATCAGGATTATTTTCCTGGAGCTCCCTGACTAAAGCCATATGACCAAATTGATCATGGTTAAGTAACCAATTTTTGGTCCAACAACTCTTCTCCCTCCTTCTCCTACGTTGGTTTTGGATCCAAGCCAGGACTCCTAGGCCAACAATAGCAAGATTTCTCTCTCTAGATCTCAACATGGCTGGTTGATGAACGAACAGTCGGGAACAATCTGAAAGTCGTGAATCAACGCTCCCCAGACTTCAACCAACATAAAATTAGATGAAGGAGCCCAAAGGGTGGCGCACGATAATGTCACTTCCTCTTTATACGCTCGTTGCACGTCACTACGTTCGGCTTGGTTGTACGATCGTGTAGTGCATTTCAGTACGCGAGATACATGAGCCAACATACTATTTGGTCCGTTGGGTTGTACGACCGTCACACCGTGTGTACAAGGCTTAAATCTCTAAATTCATGAAACGTACTGTGCAGTATATGAGAATAAATCACAGTTATATGCAGATACAAAGGGGATACTTCTCTTACATTACAGTGGTCACCCAGATTAAATTTATCAAATCAATAGCCTGTATAGCTGTTTCCAGTTCGTCCAGGTCCTATAGAATTCAATGGGGTTTATTATTGCGGTTCCAAATGTTTGTGATGTTTAAAAGTTCTGCTGCTAACCGAACAGGGGGTCGTTCAACCCATCTCTAGTTGAGACAGAAAACAGGGCCCACCCTGACCAGCAGCCCCTACGGGGGTAGCGCTACAACTATATTACTACATCCACAAAGGGTGGGTTTTCCTTCTTTATAACACACATTGCCTGCTGGTAAACTATTCAACATTTTAAACATTTTTGCACTGACTGGATTTATATTTGACTTATCTATTTTATAAAATATTATATTTTGATTTATATTTGTAAAATCTATATTTGTGTTTTGAAATTAAATAAATGTGGTTTTCTGCTATCAGATTTGAGGGGAAATTCCCTTAAATTTTTCAGGCAGATTATGACTGATCAGTTGACATCTTCACAATTCTGCTGATAAGTTGTTTTCAATGTCACAAAAGGAAGTGCCTCCAAGAAGCTGTACAGCATTAGAAAAGTATGGGATTCTGAAGGTGCCATGCCAATGATAAGAAACTATGAGTTAGTAATGAGTATATATATATATATATATATATATATATATATTGTGACATTATGCGAGGCGCGATAGTGGATGAGTGATATTTGTCGCCCTCGCATGCGTTCACTTGGAGTGGACTAGTCAGAGTCTGACCCGGGTTTTGCCAGCCACCGTGGCAGAACTGGTTCCGGCCCGGAGTTTCTGGTCCACCCAAATCCCAATCAGCTGCACTAAATGACCAGGAAGAGATCTCAGTTTTGCTCTGGCCTGGGACTCAATATGACTACACTTAGAGAGCTACACCTTGGGACTATTGCATTAGGGTGTGCATCCCAAAGCTCAAACACACATGCCTTTTTTTGCAGCCTCAACTGCATTGGACATTGAATGAATTGGAAGTGCTCTGTGTTGAGCGGCTTTCTGTTCATTCACAAATTTAGGCATAGTAAACACAGTTTACTATGCTTCAGTTATGAAGGAACGCAGTGAGTGTGTTCACTGTGTTGATTTTGAAAAGGAAGATGACATATTTACTAGCCCCATCCCCCACTCTCTATTTGGAAACATCACCTGCAGGAATCGGGGGGAGAAGAGAGGAGTGAAAGCCAGCAGCACTGCGAGGGGGCGCAACACAAGGGAAGCCCAGGCAATAGGGGGGATCAACACCACACATGGTGATTAGGGTGAGCCCAGGCACACCTGGCACACCCTCTGCGCACGCCTATGCCTTGGGAGTTGGTTGCTCTAGGGACTGCAAGAGAAAAGGTTAGCGTTTGTTTTGTTTGAAGGTGTCAGGGACAAGCCCGACATCGTATAGAGAGGCATCCTGCTCTGTAGTGGTTTAGCGCTAGACGGCAAGGTTTGGTTTTGATGTTTTGTTTTGTTTTAAGACTTGCAACCTTTTTCTAAATAAAACTGGCGACCCGCCAGACTTTTAAGAAAGTTGGTCTTCCTACTACCTTTTTCCCAGGAAAGGTGATTCACACGAGCTAATCTCCCACACGTGGTGGACTCAGCGGGCATCTTCCCAAAATAGAGGAGATGTTGAAGGCCTTGCTACAGACGACTGCGGCCCAGTGGGAGACCAACCTCTGTGTCGCACAAGCTGCTGCAGCGTAGCAGGAGGAAAGTCGCCAGACCACTGCAGCACAGCGGGAGGAAAGTCACCAGACCGCTGCAGCACAGCAGGAGGAAATTCGCCAACTGCACGAGGCAGATCGCCAGGCCGCTGCAGCACAGCAGATGGTGAATCGCCAGGCCTTGGAGGCTCAGCAGGAGACGAATCTTTGGTTTACGGAGGCTCTGGTGGACTTAAAGAAGGGGCCCGCACCTCCCATGGCAGTGGAATCGAAATTGGTACGTGCCTCTTACCACCTGCAGAAGATGACACCTATGGATGACGTGGAGGCGTACCTAAGGATGGCCAAAGGAACAATGGTCGGGACTGTTAGCGCCTTTTCTGACAGGTGAGCCCCAAAAGGCCTATTTTGATTTGGATAAGGCCCAGGACTTTGAGTCGCTAAAAATGGAGATACTTGCACACCTGGGTGTCACCATGGCAGTCTGAGCTCAACAAGTGCATCAGTGGACCTACCGCATGGACCAGCCACCCCGATCCCAAATGTTTGACTTGATCCATCTCACCAAGAAGTGGTTACAGCCAGAGAATTTGCCAGGTCCTCAGACCGTGGTCGTGTGGTCATGGACCGGTATCTGCATGCACTCCCTGCAACTTTGAGGAAGTGGGTCAGCCATGGAGACCTCAAAACAGCAACCCAACTAGTGGGCCTCGTGGAGAGATACAGTGCGGCTGAGAACTTGTGGTACCCATCTGCACCCCACTCCAATGTATCTAAGGGTGAAAGATCACCCGGCAGACACGGTAAGACTGTTCCAGGGTTCAAGGGCATGGGGAAGTTTGTTAAGACCGCTACAGCTAAAGAGACTATGGGCCCTAGACCTGGAGACTGGCCAAAGAAGCCAGGAAGGTCTTGGGGACCCTTGAGAAAATTAGGTGTAGAGGACATACAGTGCTACCGTTGCCATGCGCTGGAACATATTGCTGCCAATTGTCCTCTAAATGATGAACCAATGCAGTGCGATAATGCTTATATCAAAAGACGCATGTCTCTTTTGCACAGGTCGCATGGAAAAACAAATGTGTGTCATTTCTGTGGATGGGAAACTAGTTACTGCACTGCTTGGTTCGAGTAGTGTTATGACTTTAGTCAATAGCAAGTGTGTGAACCCTGTAAAATTACAACCTAGTACAATCGGGGTCATTTGCATCCATGGGGACACTCGGGACTACCAGACTGTGGTGGTTGAGATTAGTACTCCTTGGGGCAGCTTGACACATTCAGTGGGAGTGGTACCTTCCCTGCTTCATGAGGTCCTGGTGGGGCGGGATTTTCCCCATTTTTGGAGGTTATGGGAAAGCACAGAGAGTCTGGAAGATAGAGTTCCTGCTGCTGGGGAAGCATGGGAACTCTCACCAGAACCTTTTTGCCAAATGGAAGAGGAGACGGTTGACAGGACCGAGGAGGAAGGAGACGCTCTTCCTTTTCCTGTAAAGACTGGGGAGCCAGAGGAGCTGGAAGACAACTCACAGCTGGAGCTTAGTGAGCCAGAGAACCTCTCTCACTCTAATAGTGAGAGTGGACAGAATGTGACCCCTGACTTAGAGGTCAGGAGGGAGGATTTCTGTACACAGCAATTACAAGATATCACCCTCATTAGAGCCAGAGAGAAAGTTAAGATTAATAGATGGGGAACCTGTGGATCCTAATTGGGGGGTATCTTTCCCCTTCATGGCTCTTAAAAACAATCTGCTGTACCAGTGGGTAAAACACAGTGAGGACGAGGTAGAACAGCTGGTGGTTCCCATCCTTCCACAGGATGGTGCTAGACTTGGCCCATGGGCATATAATGGGGGGGGGGGGACATCTGGGTATGGAGAAGACCAGGGAGAGGATAACCCAAAGATTCTTATGGCCTGGGCTGTATGCAGATGTCAGTACTGCGATTCATGCCCCGAGTGTCAAATGTCTGCACCGTCACCCCATTTTCACAGTCCGCTTGTTCCCATGCCTATAATTGAAGTGCCGTTGGAGAGAATTGGCATGGATCTGGTGGGGCCAGTAGTAAAGTCTGCCTGGGGCTACCAACACATTCTGGTAATACTGGACAACGTGACACGCTACCCTGAAGCCATACCCTTGCGGAACACCTCCGCTAAGACTATCGCCAAGGAATTGGTCCAGGTGTTTAGTTGTGTAGGGATCCCTAAAGAGGTCTTAACAGACCAGGGCACGCCCTTCATGTGCAGGGTTACTAAGTAACTGTGCAAGTTGTACAAAATCTCCCATCTCCGTACCTCTGTCTATCACCAAGGACATGGAAACACCAGCGCAGCACATTTCTGATGATGACGAAACACAGGTGCCAACTGCTGCAGCTTGCCTCAGTGTGCAGACTGACAAGGAGGGCAGTGGTGAAGGGTGGGTGGAAGATAATGTGGAGGATGATGAGGTCCTAGACCCCACATGGAATGAGGGTCATGCGAGTGACGTGTGGAGTTTGGAGGAAGAGGTGGTGGTCGCACAGAGGCACCAGCACAGCAAAAGAGGAAGCAGGTTGCAAAAGCGGAGCGAGCGTCCCCTAGACAGTAGGCCTGCTACTACCCACCACACCCAGGGACCTAGCACACCAAAGGCAGCTCAAAGGCGTTCCCCCGCGTGGCAGTTCTTCAGACAATGTGCTGACGACAAGACACGAGTGGTTTGCAAGCTGTGCAATGATAGCCTGAGCCGGGGCATAAATGT
>BLSH010064184.1:233150-243201 GCA_018402905.1 Glandirana rugosa
CACATCCACCCCCCTTCCCATTTTTTTACTTGATTTTAATTTATTTTCCCTATCCCCATTCATTTGTAGGGCACTTGCCCTAGTTTGAAGATGATTTTAGAACAGTTATATAGTTTCTACCGTTAATTAATACTTTTCAGACACAGTTTGAAGATGATCCACATTCACCTCCATTTTTGCTTTTTTTTGTTTTTATTTTTTTTTAAATATTTAAAGTTATTTCCCTGTCCCCATTTTTTTTGTAGGGCACTTGCCCTACCCTTACCCCCATTTTACTTCCTTTTGCAGCCCTCTGGGGCTTTCCAGGACTTTGCTACAGCCATTTTTGTGCCTAAAAGTTCGGGTCCCCATTGATTTCAATGGGGTTCGTTGTCCGTGCGATCCTTCGGGTTCCGTCCGGACCCGGACCCGGACTTTGTCCCGAAGTTCGGACGGACCAGCAGAACCCGAACGTCCAGGTGTTCGCTCAACTCTACTGACCGCCTTCCCTCCCCAAAAGGACAGGGTACCAACGACCCCTGACATCCCATAACCGAGTCCTTGTCCATAACGCAACAAAAAGGCGTTAAGGAATTGTGAGTAAAAATAGAGACTTTTTCTCCCCTTTACCCAGACTGACCTCAGTAATCCAGCATGACATAATCGCAGAACCAGGTGTTCGCATGAATGTGAAGCCCTATAGAATCCCTGAGGCTAGACGAGAGGCCGTGGCAATGGTAATCAAAACCATGTTAGAATTGGACGTGATAGAGGAGTCCCCGGTGACTGGTCGAGTCCCATAGTGCTGGTCCCGAAGCCCGATGGCACTATAAGGTTTCGTAATGACTTTAAAAAGGTAAATAGCATGTCCAAGTTTGATGCATACCCGATGCCTCGTGTTAATGAACTTATAGACCAATTGGGAGGTTCCCAGTACATAACAACCCTGGACCTAACTAAGGGCTATTGGCAGATACCCCTCACAGAGACAGCAAAAGAGAAGTCTGCTTTTTCTACCCCCTGAAGGGTTGTTTCAATACAAGCGAATGCCATTTGGGTTACACAGTGCCCCTGCATCATTCCAAGGAATGATGGATGAAATCCTAAGACCGCACCATTCCTATGCAGCCCCCTACTTGGATGATGTGGTCATCCACAGCCCCCATTGAGAACCGCATCTACCCCGAGTGCAAGCAGTGACAGTTTCCCTTAGGAAAGCTGGTCTCACAGCCAACCTAAGAAAGTGTGCCATTGGTCTAGAGGAGGCCAAATACCTTGGCCACATTATCGGTCGGGGACTCGTTAAACCCCAAACCAACAAACTGGAGGTAATCCAGAAATGGCCCCACCCTCTGACTAAAAAGGAGGTGCGAGCATTCCTGGAGATCACAGGGTACTATAGGCGCTTCATACCCAACTTTGTCAGTCCATCAGTGGGACAGCAATAGTGGCAAAGGGTAGGGGGTCGGTCATGGTGAAGTGGAAGCCCGAAGCTGAGAAGGAGATTCAGAAGTTGAAACAAGCCCTCTGTATACAACCAGTGCTGGTGACCCCAGACTTCACCAAGGACTTTGTGTTGCAGACTGACGCCTCTAATGTGGGTCTATGGGCTGTACTGTCCCAGAACCCCATGTCCCCCTGTTCAAAAAAACGCTGTTTCATATTATACATTTCAAGTCTAGTAATTTCTGTGAGATGTAAATATAGGTCTCGCTTGAAAACCTGTAGTGCATCAAAGTTTGACTGGTCCAGACCATATTGGTCAGAGGCCAGCAGAATCGCCCTTTCTAAGTTAGTGGTAGCTGCAGCCTGTTGCACTTTAAGTGCCTTAATAGTGTATATGTAATGGCCTCTAGTAAAGGCATCCCACACTGTTTCTGGAGAGGACAACCCGTCGTTAGAGTCCCAATATGCTTTCAAGACCGGGGGGGGTTTGCTCAGATATATCTGATTGTGAGATCCACTGTGCACCGAGACGCCACATGGATCTATTCCGAGAGGAGTGAGTGCCATAGGACAGTGGTCAGACAGACTGCTGGGCCGATAGGACACATTTATAACATCAGATAACAAACTAGGATTAGCGAAAGCGTAATTAATCCTGGAGGTGGTTTTATATGATGTCGAGAAACAGGAGAAAGTTTTAGCGTCAGGATATTTCCACCTCCAGGCTTCCGTGACCCCCGCGGCTAGAGCCCAGTCGGCAAAGTCCCCATTAAAAGACCTGGGCGGGGAGGGTCTATCCAGCCCCAACCCCAGGGAAAGAATGGCATTAAAGTCACCCAGGAGCTTTATTTTAGCAGGGCAGTAAGGGTTGATCCTCTCCAGCACAGTGACTAATACATCACATTTAAAAGCTGGGAGACATATATACCAGCTAGGATATACTTTTGTTGCCACATCATAAGCACCAATATCACAAATCTGCCATGTGGGTCAGTATGGACTGCCTCTATGACGCAAGGGAGAGACTTGTGAATCAGTACAGAAACACCCCTAGCGTATGTCGAGTATGAGACGTGAAAGGCCCTCTGTACCCATGGCCTCTTTAAGGATAGCAATTTACTGCCCACCAGGAGTGTTTCTCGTAGTATCAAAATAGATGGGACATGGCTTTTGACATACCCCTCACATTCCAGGATAATACTGAGAAGGTGCCCTGATCATGTGATGCCATCTTCTAAGCGAAGGGGATAGTTGAAGAGAGATAACGGTCCCTGGGCAGATGACACCCGTGGGCAGCCACAGAGCATGAGTCAGTGTACACATATAAGACGTTACAGAAACATATACCTAACACAACCAGTTTTGAACTTCCCAAGCATGAAGTGCTTATCTTACTGTTATCCAGCACCTCCCAGAACATCATGGAGAGAGTCGGGAAACAGTCTATACCCAAAAACAGAACCAAAAAAACCCCCCAAAAACTCAGTACCAGAACCTTTCTTAATAAACCAGAATAGAGCAGTCTCTGGTCATAGCAATACCCAAGAGAATACTGTGGCAATCTGGCGGCCCCTGAGGCATTCCGGAACTGTGGAAAGGTCCATAACCCAGGTACCATCAATCTCCTGAGCAGTGTTCCACAATGGAGTGATCTGTCATAGTCACTGAAGGGGGGGGGGGGGAAGAAGGGGAGCAGTCAAAAAAAAACCCCAAGAGGGGGGATTTTGCTAAATATGGAATAAGAGCACCAAACAGTAACTTATAACTGGAAAACCAGCCAAGGATGCAGTAGTGAGTAGTATAGCTTGGCTCCTGATAGTAGGACCTTCCTCTGATCAGTATGTACAGTATCTCACAAAAGTGAGTACACCCCTCACATTTTTGTAAATATTTTATTATATCTTTTCATGTGACAACACTGTAGAAATGACACTTAGCTACAATGTAAATTAGTGAGTGTACAGCACGTATAACAGTGTAAATTTGCTGTCCCCTCAAAATAACTCAACACACAGCCATTAATGTCTAAACCTCTGGCAACAAAAGTCAGTACACCCCTAAGTGAAAATGTCCAAACTGGGCCCAAAGTGTCAATATTTTGTGTGGCCACCATTATTTTCCAGCACTGCCTTAACCCTCTTGGGAATGGAGTTCACCAGAGCTTCACAGGTTGCCACTGGAGTCCACTTCCACCCCTCCATGATGACATCACGCAGCTGGTGGATGTTAGAGACCTTGAGCTCCTCCACCTTCCGTTTGAGGATGCTGCACAGATGCCCAATAGGGTTCAGGTCTGGAAACATGCTTGGCCAATCCATCACCTTTACCCTAAGCTTCTTTAGCAAGGCAGTGGTCGTCTTGGAGGTGTGTTTGGGGTCCTTATTATGTTGGAATTCTGCCCTGCGGCCCAGTCTCCGAAGGGGGGGGGGGGGTCATGCACTGCTTCAGTATGTCACAGTACATGTAGCATTCATGGTTCCCTCAATGAACTGTAGCTCCACAGTGCCGGCAGCACTCATGCAGCCCCAGACTATGACACTCCCTCCACCATGCATGACTGTAGGCAAGACACACTTGTCTTTATACTCCTCACCTAGTTGCTGCCACACACGCTTTACACCATCTGAACCAAATAAGTTTACCTTCGTCTCATCAGGCCACAGGACATGGTTCCAGTAATCCATGTCCTTAGTCTGCTTGTCTTCAGCAAACTGTTTGCAGGCTTTCTTGTGCATCATTTTTAGAAGAGGCTTCATTCTAGGACGACAGCCATGCAGACCAATTTAATGCAGTGTGCGACATATGGTCTGAGCACTGACAGGCTGACCCCCCACCCCTTCAATCTCTGCAGCAATGCTGGCAGCACTCAACTTCTTTGGTCAACCATGATGAGGCCTTTTCTGAGTGGTGCCTGTCCTGTTAAACCTCTGTATGGTATCGGTGACCCTGCTGCAGCTCAGTTTCAGGGTCTTGGCAATCTTCTTATAGCCTAGGCCATCTTTATGTAGAGCAACAATTTTTTTTTTCAGATCCTCAGAGTATTCTTTGACATGAGGTGCAATGTTGAACTTCCAGTGACCAGTATGAGAGAGTGAGAGTGATAACACCAAATTTAACACACTTGCTCCCCATTCACACCTGAGACCTTGTAACAATAATGAGTCACATGACACCGGGAGGGAAAATGGCTAATTGGGCCCAATTTGGACACTTTCACTTAGAGGTGTACTCACTTTTGTTGCCAGTGGTTTAGACACTAATGGCTGTGTGTTGAGTTATTTTGAGGGGGCAGCAAATTTACACTGTTATACAAGCTGTACACTTACTACTTTACATTGTAGCAGTGTCATTTCTTCAGTGTTGTCACATGAAAAGATAGAATAAAATATTTACAAAAATGTGAGGGGTGTACTCACTTTTGTGAGATACTGTATCCCCTCTTTTTTGATAAATACTGAAAATTGATAAAGCTATGATAGTGGATTCTTTAGGTAAAGGTTGCAGATGGAAACTTAATTTCTTGTTCTTAATTGTTTCAAAATATATGTTTTTTGAAACAGAGAAATACTCAGCTAATAGAGACAGTAAAGTTGAAGTTGAAAAACACAATTACCACAACCATTTTACACAGAAGCTTCACGCTCATCTAACTGCATGTGCAGCAATGGTAAACCACGATGACTACTTATTTAATATTCAGTGTGATTCAAGGTTTACTAGAAACTTGAATTTCCTGACATCTCAGAACTGTAGTAAAATTTAAAAAAAAAACAGAAAACTGAAAAAATATTATAATTATAATTCCTATGCACTTTTGCCTGCTATCTCGCTGTAGGTTCAGTCTTTCCTGGTCTTAAAGTGATTGTAAAGCTTTATTTTTGATTTTTTTCATTAAAATAACAAACATGTCATACTTACTGCTCGGTGCAATAGTTTTGCAAAGAGCAACCCCAATCCTCCTCTTCTGGGGTCCACCGCTGGTGCTCCTGACTCCTCCCCCGCTGAGTGTCCCTATATGAAGCCACTTCCTGTGGGTGCACTCCTGCATGCTCAATCCTGAGCTGGGCTGTTTACATCTATTTGCTCTCTGCTCGCAGGTTTTGACTGATACTAGCAGGGGCAATGGATCCCACTTCTCTCAGCCAAGCCTGTGAAACAGTGGGAGGGCAGAAGAGCTGCTGCAAGCATGCACAGCACTGGAGAGAGATTGGGCTCAAGTGAGTTTTTAGAATGCATTAAGATACCTGCCTTATGTGACTCAAAGGGAGGTATTCAGAAGGAAGTTCCATTCTCTGTTTTTTTGTAGATAAAGATTACAGTAGGTAAACATGCTTTCTTCTTTCTCTCTACACTGCACCTATCAGTGTTCCAGTGGCAGCCTCCATTCCAAACTGACTACATCAGTTTTGAGACCTGCTGCCCTTCTTCAAGATGGGGAGCTATGATGATCTGGGCCCAGTAAAACCTATAGGACATGTAGGCGATTTACTGTATGTCCCAGGGCAACAGAACAATTTATCACCTTAAACATAGAGGTACACAATTAGATTGGAAATCTCTGGGAGTTCCAGAGATAGACCTCCTAGTCACCTCTGAGAAAACAAAATGCAAAAACGTCCTAGCCTGATAAAAAAATTTCCAGAGCTCAGGGAGTAAATGCCCTAAATTAGCCTTGGACATTCTCTATAGCCTATGCTTCTCATCTACATTCTCCTGTACATCCGCTAATCTTCAAGTTCCTTCAAAGGGTGGTTCGGTTTCCAGTGGTCGTGATCGCAATAATCTTATATTGGTCACAGTGATTGTGGTTTTTCACACTGCTTCATCTCAGCCTAGAGCTACCATTGAGATTTCTGCTGAGTCAGGACCTCCTGAGCCAAGCATCCTTCCTCCACCTGTCTCCCAAGAAGCTCAGTCTGATGGCAAAGAGATTGAGTGGTGGAAGCTTGTGAGCCTTGGATGCTCCCAAGCGGTAATTTCTACCCTTATTAAAGTAAAAAAAATTCCACCCATATGAACTAGACATGTGCAATTTCTTTAGTAACGAATCAAAAATTCAGCCGCATTTTGCATCTTGTCCGAAGGAAAAAATAATGAATTTCAACTAATACGAAAGAAATTATAGCGACAATAATGAATAAATTGGACATGATTGTTCATTCGTTAAAGGTCTAATGAAACAAAGGTCAACTCAGAAGAAATTTTACAGTCTAATCAGCTGATTAATTTTGTGCTGGAGGCAGTGGCGGCTGGTGAAATTTTAGGATGGGGGGGCGCCAGACCCCGCCCTTCCTTTCTGACCCCTCCCACTTATCATAAGCCCTACCCCTTATAGTTTCCACTCTTTGTGTCAGGGGTATACAGCATCACAGATAGTGGTATATACAGCATCACCATATAGCAGTATACAGAGCCCTAGATAGCAGTATACAGAGTCACCATATAGCAGTATACAGTGTCACCATATAGCAGTATACAGAGCCACCATATAGCAGTATACAGAGTCACCATATAGCAGTATACAAAGCCCCAGATAGGGCATACAGACCAACAGATAGGGCATACAGACCACCATCCAAAAATGAATTAACGTAACATAACAAATATAACAGAGCGAAATTATGTATTTTACAAATGAAAACGAAACAAAATTTTCCGTTGTGCACAAATCTAATATGAATTACCATAGAATATGGTAAAAATTCCTAGAATCGGCCTCTTGCAAAATCTTTTGATGCATCATCTCCAGATGTTAACAATGTTCTGCATTTTCTTCAGAAAAACCTGGAAAAGGGTCTTGGTCAAAAAGTTCACGTTTCTGCCTCTTTAGCCTTAAAGTGGTTGTCAACTCGTGACAACCACTTTAACCTACAGGTAAGCCTATTATAAGGCTTACCTGTAGGTGGCCTGCATATCTCCTAAACCTGTACGGTTCAGGAGATATGCAGTGTATATGCTGTGCCCACGTCATGTCGGCACATGCGCAGTGAAGAAATGGCCTCCGTGACGTTACTCCACTGCGACCATGCCGTGACTGGCGGCTCCGGCGCAAATGCGCCGGAAATCATGGCCCCGGAAGGAAGAGGGGCAGAAGATGGACGCGGCCTGGAGTGGGGACATCGCTGGTAAGTGGCACATAATGGGTTACTATGCGATGCATAGTAGCCCATTATGCTTCTAATTTACAGGGGACTATTGAGGAAGTAAACCCAATCTGGGTTTACTTCCTCTTTAACAAACACAAATTGGTCCACTAACATCCCCATAGTCCAATTCCTCAGAGCATGCGTAAAACTATGCCCCCGCCCACACACACACACACTTCTTATAAAGCCAATCTTTCCACAGCAGAATTTGTTCTTAGTTCTATCAGTACTCTCATCTACACCTTTTCATCAGCCCTAAAGTTGTTTGGTTTGGAATCTAAAGGCCCGCACAATGCAAAATTTGGATGGGAATAGTCGTTCAACAGCCTGTCATCCAAAATTCTTACCGTTAGTATGCTCCTTTCAACAAACAATTTGCTTTTTTCATCAGACAAACTGGATGTGCAGACTAGTAAATTTTTGTCTGTGGACAAGGCCACATCCGATTTTCAGATGGTGTGTACAGAAATCCAACACACAAAAGTCAAAAGTACAAACACACATGTTCAGAACACAGGAACGACCCGGAAGGGTTCGGTCCTGTAAACTGGAGATCGTAATTCACATTTAACATTCGTGAAGCGGCAATTGAAATTACGAAATGCAGCGCACAATATCATCTTTTTAATGTCTTTCTGATAGCGAAATTAGCAGAAGCGGCCCAAAGGGTGACGCACCAAAAAAGAACTTCCTTTTTAGACTCTCCTAGTACTTCACTACGTTCGCCTTTGTTGAACGACAATTTTCGTATAGTCAGTACGCTTTACAAAATCATGGACATGCGCTTTTGACAAAAATCAGAAGTTCGGTCATACGACAATCAAACCGTGTGTACGAGGCTTAACTCTCAGGACAGCCTTTCTAGTAGCCATCATGTTTGTGAGATGTGCATATGAGCTCCATGACTTGGCGATATATGAACCATACTGTCACGGTCTAGCCTGTAGTTTTCACTTCGCTCCTGTCCCCCCGCCGCCCGACATCTCTCAGTGCAAAGTGGGAATCAATGACAGAAATCATCCATATGATAGAGCGGAGATCTCAGGCTGTGACAGGTGTTGTACGTGAAAGCCCCAATTGCTGTAACTTCCCACCTCCCATACCGGCATTAGAACAGTGCGCTCTGCGCTTTCTTTCATAATGCTGGTACGGGAGGCGGGAAGTTACAACGATCAGTGTTTTCTCATACAACACCTGTCACAGCCCGAGATCTCTGCTCTGTCATGCGGATGATTTCTGTCATTGATCCCCACTCTGCACTGATGGGCACTGATAAGCTGCAACGGTGGGCACTGATAAGCTGCAATGGTGGGCACTAGCAAGCTGCAATGGTGAGCACTAATAAGCTTCACTGATGGGCACTGATAAGTTGTACTGATGAGCACTGATAAGCTTCACTGGTGGGCACTGGTGAGACTGCACTGTTTGGGACTGATAAGCTGGAACTAATAAGCTGCACTGGTGGGCACTAATATGCTGCAATGTTGGGCACTGGAGAGACCACACTGATGGGCATTGATAAGCTGCACTAGGGGGCACTGGTGAGACCGCTCTAATAAGCTGCACTGGTGAGGCCGCACTGATGGGCACTGATAAGCTGCACTGGTGGGCACTGGTGGGACCGCACTTATGGACATTAATAAGCTGCACTGATGGGCACTGATAAGCTGCACTGGTGGGCACGGATAAGCTGCACTGGTGGGCACTGGTGAGACCGCACTCATGGGCACTGATAAGCTGCCCTGATAGGCACTGGTGAGACCGCACTGATAAGCTGCACTGGTGGGCACAGGTGAGACCACACTGATGGGTACTGATAAGCTGCAATGGTGGGCACTGATAAACTGCACTGGTGGGCACTGATAAGCTGCACTGGTGGGTACTGATAAGCTGCACTGGTGGGCACAGGTGAGACCACACTGATGGGTACTGATGAGGCTACACATATGGGCACTGATAGGCAATGGACACCATCCACTGCTTTACTGACGCCGTCCACTGCCAAATATCTGTGGAGGGGTTTCCACCATCCTTGCAAAGTTTGCAGTATTTTTTTTTGTCTTATTTCAGTCTGATGTGCATTATATGTGATGTTACATATCACAGAGACCAGTATTGTGGTAATATTGAAGTTTATTGAGATTTCCATACATTAGGGTTTCCACCATTATTGTGTTATTGATTAGTAAGGCAGCACTGCACTATTTGTTTTTTTCTCATGCCAACATTTACTTGTGTCACATGCTGATGTAAAACATCATGTCCTGGCTTTTTCTGTGGTGTGGCTAGGGACGTTCTCATATTCGCCATGCCAGCACTGATTGCTATTAGAAAGATCTCAAAGCTGCATAAGGAGGAATATTTCTATAATACTGAATTACAGCAGAGTACAGTGTGTATAATATACAGTTATGGGCATGTGTTACAGTTTATTAACCACAACAGTACCTGGCACGAAAACCCCCTTCCTGTCCAGGCCA